>JAIEZT010000174.1:0-98064 GCA_019594935.1 Periophthalmus modestus | reverse complement strand
TTGAAGTTCATCTAGTTACATAAAACTTGTATAAACCTACACTGTGAAACTAAAGTATCAGTCCCACTCTTTGGTTCAGGTCCCAGTGTAGCGTTGTTCCTTTCCTCGTGCCATTTTTAACCCTCGCCATTACAATAACATTCCAGCTCTCCTCATATTTCCTCCCTCTGCCCTTCTTCCCCTTCACGTTTACACTTCCTGTTTGGCCCGTGACATCATCAGCCGCTCGCCCGTCCTCCAGAGTGATGTGGAAGCTGAGACGTGTCCTCGAATTGGCGCGGTCTCTCTGCCCCGTTGTTATGGTTACGGCGAGAGGCCCGAAAGCAGCTGCAGCTCAGAGCGGAGAAGAGAAACGAGAGGCAGGAGTGAATATTAGACAGGTTTTGGTATGTGCTAATGGTTTTAGTTAAGGTTTGAGAATTGCATCACTCTGCTTTTTGATCATTTGAACATGTTTTATGCCAAATTATCAGACAAAAAAATGTACCTATGTGATCACTACCATGCAGAAGTGTGGTTCTTCTATATTTCCATGATTATTAGCATGATAGATTCCACTGAAAGCATCAAAACTATGAATGGACACATGGAATTTAGCAAATAAAGTAGAAGTTTATGTAGAAATAAACTCAAAATAGCTCAAAATTTGAGGTTATTTCCATTTGTGTTAAATTTTAGATTTATCAACAAAGCAAAAGGGTGATATACTTTGGGCATTTGAATATAACATGTAAAAATATTTGAGTGATTTAGTTTTCTTTACTACATAATATTTGCAAACTATGGGAAGGTTGTCAGTTTCAAATCCCTGTGTATTCTTAAAAACGTCTTAAAATACGCTGGAGAATTAGTTTTTATACACGTAAACTGAACCTTCATCTTGAAAAAATCTTGTTGTGTGCATTTAAATGGATGAGTTATTGCTTTACCTGGAATGTTACACAGTATGGCATTACACTCACCTCGCATTTATTCATATACAGTTGGTTTTTATCGCTGAAAACACATGAAATCACGCTTTGAGCAGAATCACCTCTCCACAGATCGGACCTGTAGCTTGACCTGCTTGTTTTTTTCATGGACATAGATAATTTAACACATCTCTATAGAAACAAGCGTGTTCCCGTCACCAGAAAAGTTCCCTAGTGCACGTTAGTGTTAAAATTCTCCTCGTCTTCAGTTTAACTTGGGCCTAGAGCCTTGTTTAATCCCCATATCTCTTTCTAACTGTCACGTCACTTTGTTAGACACTACATTCACTCAGATATTATCATTTTAATGGAGCTGCTAAAACCGAACCTGAGAACATCCACTTGGAACTGATAGGCCTTAATCGCTGATATTAAGATCATAACTGCTTGTACAGCTCTCCCCGTTGGACGATAGGTCTCTGGGCTGGTGAGACGGAGCTGGTCTGAAGTAATATTACACTTTCTATTATGTAATACAGTCTTACAGTAGGATAGCATTATATCAGCTTAGCATTAGGGTCAGTCAGTGTTCAGGTCACCAGTGATAAGGACTGTAACTTTTTGCTCTACTTTCTCCAAGGGGAATGTCATTTTGTTACATAACTGCTGTCAGTCGGTCTGCTACAGTGTATTTAGCAGTGGGGGGGGACGTGCATTTGACCCTTGACCCTTCAGTGACGTCCCACTTACACATTACATCATCACCTCAGTATAAACTCGTCAAGTACCACTTAATTTCAGCAGCATTGCCAAAGCATGCCAAACAATGACGCTATGTGAGCTTAAACGTCTGTCCAATAAACTGCAAAATGTTTCATATAAAACACCAACCAGAAAATAACTAAACAAACTCGTCTTTGACAATAAAGTAAGCAGACATATTTGACAATAGTCTATACAACAGCAAATAACTGAGAATGTGGCGCAGCTGAGATTGAACTAACTTTAGTGCAGTTTTAACTAAGTGATTTCAATGCGTCACGTTATTATTAACATTATGAATCATGATTTCACTGTGGAGCTCCGTCTCCCTGCGTGTCGCTGAGCTGCAGGTCCACTCCAGTGTCTCCAAACACAAAAATAAGAAATACATTAAAATACAGCAACAGCAGTTGGATCTCCGGGTTTAGTTCGACATTCTGCAAACTGCTGCCTTTCACGCTGTATCCAAAGTTTATGTGTATCCAGTTACAGGACACGTACATGTCCACTTCACGTAGGACCTTCTGTCTGGCCCTGATAGAATCGAGACATGATTGTCTATTGAAACTGACTGTGTCTGTGTCGACTTACAGTGGACGGGACCTGCTCTGTTTCTAGCTATTTATCTATTATCTTGTTTTATTTAATTTTTTTTGTGCATGTACGATTTTCCTTCTGTTCTATGTGTGCGGTGCAATGCTGGAATTTCCCCACTGTGGGACTAATAAAGGCAAATCTTATCTTATCTTATCTTATTCTGAAGGTTCCAGGAAAATGAAAATCTGCCTGACAAACACAAGCAGCTGAAATATGATTGGATAAAAAACTCTACCACAATAAACAACATTGGAAGCCCCTCAATGAAGTGGAAATAATGTGACTTAAAGAGAACAGAGAATATTTTTCTTTACATATTTATGAAAATAAAATAAATTACTTTCCTGAGATTGTTTAGGCCAGCAGAGAAGGCTTTGACGGCCCACCACTGATATTGTATAAAAAAAAGTGAAGTTGTGTCAAAATATAGCACTTTTATAAGGAGCTTTTGGGTAATTAAAGAGTCACTATGCAACTTTTCAGGTGTTTGGTCCGCCAACAGCTTGTCTCCATGAACGTGACACATAATTTGCATTACTAGGCCAAGGTATAGGTCAGATCCCACTTATTTTTGGATCAATAAATATTTATAATTGTATAAATGCAAAAGCAAATTAAATGTCACGCTGTGTAACATTCAGGTAAAGCTGTATATCTCCGTAGAAACAAGCAGTTGGAGGATGACATTCGTGTTTTATGTGAGACTGACAAGAAACAACTGTGTATATCAAACAAAAATGGTATTAAACTTACGCCTCTAAATGGGGACGAGCAGATGGCATAACAAAACCAAGTTACAAGTCAGATCTGTGGAGAGGCAACCCCACCAAAGGATGAACATGGCATTAAAATCTGGAATTTAATGCGGTATATTTTGGGGTCAATATTTATTTGCTCTACGGGGATTTTTTTTTTTGGTTAAGATAAGATTTAATCCATAAACGTTGAATTATTAACTTCTATGACTCATTACACACACAAAATAAGAACTAAAGTGTTTCGTTCTGCTGTTTATTTATTGCAGCTCATGTTTTTTTTTTGTTTTTTTTTTTACAATATTGTACATTTAGAATAGTTTTTTCTGGTTTAAAATCGGTCAATGGTATAATTAGTTTCAGTATCATCGTTTATCATCTGTATTTACTTCAGTGATATATCAAACTTCAAAATTCTCACTCTCACTTTGTATTTCATGATGCTCAATAGAAACTGGACTGATATTTTTTCTTCCTTCTGTTTGCTTGGCTTGGAACAATAGAGCTGGAGCTTGTTCTCAGATCACTTACACTGTATTGTCTGAATCCCCTGCAGATAATATAAGTGAGGTAATTACTGTCTACTACAATACTACAATCAATGTGTCATCTTTTTACTCATGAATGAACTGAAGCTCTCTGATTAGAGGGTTATGTAAGACAAGATACAGCCGTGTAAAAGATTTTCTGCATCATTAGAACTTCAGAACAATGTTTGGAGATGTCTTGATTGGCTCGTTGTGCGGTATGGTAAGATGTAGGGCTGTCAAAAGTATCAAAAATCAGATACGAAAACTAATATTGACACTAGATACTCATTGGAGCAGGTATCGATACTAAAAAAGGGCACACATTCACAGGACAGAAATTAATCTTAGCTGGGAATATAAAAGAAAGTACTAAGATTTAATGCTGAAAATTACGTTCTACTGTCGAAAGAAAGAGTCTTTTGTAATATCATTGTGGTATTGGAATAACCCTTGGGACCTTGGCCCTGGGAACGCCTTGGGGTCCCACCAGAGAAGCTGGAGGACGTGTCTGGGGTGAGGGAAGTCTGGGAGTGCCTGCTCAGACTGCTGCCCCTGCGACCTGGCCCCAGTTAAGAGGAAGAAGATGGATGGATGGTATTGGAATCTATATGTAGTAGCAAATTCATGGTAGGGCTATGCCTGTCACGATAATTGCTTTTGTGGAGTTTTTGCACGCTTTTTTTTTTTTACATCGTATGAACGTGCATTGTGTTCTGCGTCCTGATTGGCTGAGGGACTGTAGACCATTGTGTTCTGCGTCCTGATTGGCTGAGGGACTGTAGACCATTGTGTTCTGCGTCCTGAT
Organism: Periophthalmus modestus; assembly: GCA_019594935.1. Lineage (NCBI taxonomy): Eukaryota > Metazoa > Chordata > Actinopteri > Gobiiformes > Gobiidae > Periophthalmus > Periophthalmus modestus. The sequence continues at coordinate 93,704 of JAIEZT010000174.1, read as the reverse complement.
TGGCTAAAGGACTGTACATTTGTCCATCAGTCTCCTCCGTGTCTCCTGTACAGTACAGAATGTGTCAGACAAATTTACATAAATGTTGGATCGCAGTGTGACTCTGAAGTGCTGTATGTTTGCAAGTTTTCTCCCCGACAAAACCCACAATGTCGATGAAACGTTCTGCACCGACAAAGGCACCAACGAAGGTTTGAACTTTGAGAGAGTTTTAAAACAGAGAGACATTTGTGAGAAAATGTTCATTCCTGTGTGAGAGAAGTGTATAAAGTGTGTGGTGGGGTTTTACAGCCATAAAACATATAGAATAATTGTAAAAAATAAAGCTGATACTTCGTGGCTTTCACCTGTTGTGGGTTATTTTTAGAACATAACCTCTGCCATAAATGAGGGAAACGTTCAATATATGAAAGCTGGAACAATATATTTTTTGGCCACAATATTTATAGTGAGTACTTTTTTTTTGCAGAAGTGGGAGATTTTGGTTATTTTTGTTGTAATGTAACAATAAGACTGAGCTGTGGAGGGTGAATACGTCTCTTTTATGTCTACTTATTGCTTCATTCTGCTATTTATTTATCGCAGCTCATGTCTTTTAATGAAACAGTCTGTTTAAAATGGTCTACTGGGATTATCCTGCATTATTTCAATCTTAATTAGTGGCATAAAGTATTAGTATTCATTATCATCATTTACTGCAATGTTTCTCTGTAGCGATGTATTGTGCTTCAAAATTTGTGCTTGCTATTGGAAAATGATGTGATATGGCTTTTAAAAACTGCAATATCGATATTATTGCGATATTTAATACAGCTTTTGACTCAATCATTTCAGGAAAAAATGACATGCAATGAGACGGTGCATTTTGTCAGATGAAAAACCTCGATGTTTCGATGTATTGAGAATGGCAAGGCAACTTTATTATTATTATTGTATAGCACAATTCACAAGGTAAATGCTTTACAGAATAAGAAAGACATCGAAACCACACAAATACAATTCAAACCTGTATTCAGGACTTTACCCTGTTTTACTACTATCATGACTTTAACCTGAACATGGCTTTCATGAGGGACTTTAACCATCACCTGGGACTCTAACCCTGTAACAATAATTACCAGTTGGGGACATGAACCCCATGCTTATATTATTTTTGAGGGACCCAAAACTGTCCAGGAAAGCGCTGTACACACTCAGCTACGTAGGGACACGTCTGCCCACCAGTCCATGGTGGGTCACAGGACTCAAACCTGTATACAGGACTTTAACCTGTTTTACTATCAGGACTTTAACCTGAACACGGCTTCATGAGGGATGTTGCAATATCGATTACTGTATCTGTCAGTATTGCAATATCAATACTTTTGCGATATATATTGTGCAGCCCCAGTATGGTATGTTTTACAAAAATATTTGTGTTGATGATTAAAGTTGGTGTATTTCATATGAAGTTTGTACAGGCAGTGGTTTAACAAATTTAAAATGTTGCTAAAATGCTTAACAATACATTTTAGTTCTTAAAAATAGTGATATATTGCTGATTGTTATATGCATTAGGCACTGTGCTGTCTCATTATAAAGCGTTTTATCCTCCACGACCCAGGAAGTGCAAAAATCTGTCTCTGAAAGTTGTGAAACGCGCTTCTAAACTCATCTGGGTGAATAATTAGGATAGTCTGCATGCATAAAGTAAGTGAGGATTAACTTTGAACCATTGCAAACTGTTTAAAACACCAATCCAATGTAATAACAGTCATTTAATTTGTATGTTGTCTGCTAAATTCTTACCTCTGTCGCAGTCTAATATTCTTGCATTACATTGATTATAAGCCTTGAATGTCCAGTTACATTCGTTTAATTTTCCCTAGTGGCATGATTTAGGTAGAAGTTAATTGTGTTTTAATCCGTGGAGCGTCGCACGGTGGTTTGCTGCTTAATGGTGCAGAGTGGAAGCCCAGAGACAGACTGAGGGGAGGAGGGGGCACAGTTTAATGGGATCTGGCACACTGGGCGCTGTTAGCATTATGGCATGGACAGTTAGCGTTATGGGGTGGCAGAAGCTGCATAGGGGCCGCTTATGTAACTGGCGCCTGGGTCTGTGGGCTGCAGAGATAAATGGTTTGGAAAGGGCAGTAGGTTTGATTGCCCGAGTTGGAATAAAGCTTATCTTTTATTAAATGAAAAATGTATGTTCATTCCATCTATTATATATTAGTTCATTCTGACTATGTCCAAATGTCCCTTCATTTTCCAAAGAACAAGACAACATTTTAAAACATAGTGAAAAACACAATTTGAGTGTTTGTTGATCTACTTTATCCAGTGTTTAATGTCATTTTAGAGCTGATTTAGATCTGAAGTAAAGTCCGAGTTTAGATCTGATGGTACGTGGAAAGCTAAATATTATCTTCACCCACATTGCCTGGTATAAATGTGATATGTGAGGGTTGCTGGTGGTCGGAGGGGAATATTGTACAAACTGGCAGCTTGGCGTCCATCAGTCGAGCCAAGGCCAACTGTGTAGTAGTTGTACTGTAGTATCTTACCACCACTAAGTATGAAGTATAACTATTAGTGTCATTATCAGACACAAAGTTCTACCAAAACATATTTTTATTTAAAGCAGACCAATTATGCAAAATCAACTTTTCAGAGCTTCTAACCTTGTTATAGGTGTTTTCTGCATCTTTAATTACTTCACTAATGAATCCTCATTTTCATCACCACTGGTATCTGCCCATTGCTCTGTACTGACTTTGTTCTTCAATTTTATTCTTAAGCGATGGTACGTGTAGGATTCAGAATAAGAAAGACATTAAAATCACAGTACAATAAATTAAATCATTAATGATCATAAAATTAACATTAAAGAAGAAAAGTGCAGAATAAAACCCTTTCAGTCACATGCAGCTAAACAGAACAGTTTTGAGTCTGGATTTAAATATTGTCAAAGTCGAGGCCTGTCTCACATCTTCAGACTGTTGCAGGTTTTAGCTGCAGAAAACAGAAACACTGATTCCCCGTGTTTAGTCCTGACTCTGGGACCAGCAGGAGGCTGGACCCTGAAGTCCTCAGAGTGTGAGATGTTCATGTGGCTCTAACATGTGGGAGATGTTCTTTAAAGCTTCTTTAAAGTCTCTGAGCCACAGGAGCCAGAGACACAGGACACATGTGTGAAGTACTTCACCTGACACAGGACACATGTGAAGTATTTCCTGGTTCTAGACCTGAGCACAGGACACATGTGTGAAGTACTTCCTGGTTCTAGTCAGACCCGAGCAGCAGTGTTCTGGATGTTCTGTTAAGGCTTGTTTGTAGAGGCCAGTGACGTTACAGTCGTCTAACCTACTGGAGCTCCCAATGGACACTGCACACATTATAACGCAGAAGTAAGCAGACTTTTTTCTTTTATTGAGTTGTTTTAGATGAATATTGCAATTTAAAATGTGCAAATTATAACATAATGATCTACAGGTGTCATAGGTTATACACACAAACACAGGAGCTTAAAAATGTGTGTTTACTGCATCGGAACACTATCACACAATTACTGCTGTGTGTTACAAAACTGAAACATGATTCCATCAGAATCAGAAAATGTAAAACTTTTTATTATGAATGTCTGTGAGATAAACGATGCACTTGTCAAAAAAAACTCAAAAAAAAAACTGATTAATCCACTGAGGCCCATCTGACATAACCTAAAACTGAACTCATTTCTCTCTGTGTATGACAGGAGTCGTCTGATCCTCTCTGTCATCTGTTTACACGGCCTCCCTTGACTCCATTCAGACAGGTGCATTGTGGGTAAAGAGGGGGATTGTGGGGTAAACGTGTCTCTAATTGGGCTGAGAGGTGCCAGAGGAGCGTTCACACCAGCACAGTGAAGCAGAGCGTGTCTGACAGGTCCAGAGCTGCTGTAATTGGCTCGGAGAGACACGTCACACCATTATAGCCTGTGTCAGGAATCATCGAAACCAAAACGCCGCAGACAGCACATCGCAACAGGCAACATTTACTATAGTACAATCAAAACGGGTGTGTTTAGAACTGGTGTGTATTATTTTTGTAGATGAACATAACTCAGATGCAAAGTATTCAAGCTAAACTGTATTATCAGCTGTTATCAGAATGAAATATACAATGTAAAACCAAAAAATGAGCAATTTACACCCCTATAGTGACGGCAGGGATACGCTCGTGGTTGCGGATTTTCCATTACCGTACCTCCACAACCAATCGTGGTTCATGTAAATTCACACGGGGTCTCAAAGCAGAGGCATGGGGCTCTTTAAATGTGTTACTGTCATTACGGTAATGTGGTTATGTCACCCTCAAAGACGACCAATCAGAGCACAGGAGCCACCGGGATAAGGATGGATATGTAAAATAGAGGTAGTTGTGTGAAAAAAGTCAAAAGTACATGCTGATACTTCCTTTAACATGATTTTTATGGCTAAAAAAAGAAAAAAAAAGTGTAGGTGAGCTGTAATGGTCTATAATGTGCTCAGTCCTTAAAGGGTTATAACGAAATATTATATTTTTAATGGTGAAAAGTTCTCAGTATGTTGCATTTAATAGGAATCTAAATCCATGAAGGGGCATCACTGAAAATAAAACAGAAATAATGTTGTATTTTTGTATTTCTTGGTTTGTTTTTCTCAATATTTAGTGCTCCATGTTGTGGTCTGGTTTTATGTCACTGTACTTTATTTTTACTAGGATCTGAAAATGTGAAAAAACAGAACTAGTGTGTTTTAAATAGTGCTATTGCAAATGACAAATTGTAAATTGCAATCCAACACTCCAGAAACATTCCTCACTTTACTAACTACAAACAATGATTTTACAAGCGCTTTTGACATTTTTCAGAAACTAGAGCGGCGCCATCAGTGCTAACAACAACTAGCATGCTAACAGCTTTACTTCCTGGTTTGTGGCGGATACAAAAATGTTTTGGTATCTAGAAATATTGAAAAAAACCTGTTGTTAATACATTTGAGAGCTTAAAAACATGTTCTATAGGCCTGTGACTGTACTTTCCGATAAATTCAGTCGATTTTTACACCACGTTCTTTTGTTGCACATGTAGTATCTTATTGGCTAAACCTTGGATGTGTCACTTTGTGCTGAAAACAGATCTGTTCTTATGTTATGACCTGATCTGACCGAGTTTTTCCTCTTCTGTCCCACTTTCTGTCTGATGAAGTGACTGGTGAGTGTCCTCTGCTGACACAGACACATAACAGGACACATGTTATATTAGTGAACAGAGGGACTTTGTCGTGTATGGGGCTTTTGTTTATTAGAATTATGCTTAAATCCCTGATCGCAGATAAGCTTGAATGAAAGGAGCAGTGTCACATGTTTTTCAGGGTTCTTACTGTCTGAGATCACTCTTATGGGACTGGGAGGGAAACAGGGTGATTATTTTCAACTGGAGCAATAGTAAAATATTGACGATTACTTAAGTTGAGATTGGAGTCACGCTATTTCAGTAATAACGCTAAAATGAATAAATATTTAAAGATCAGACAGTGGACGGGGAGCTGCAGGTGGATGTCACAACATGTTAAACGCGACACAAATGAAGTTAATACTTCACTAAAGGACAATTCTGTGTTTAGAAAGACTTAATGCTAATTTTGAGACATAATATATTAAAAGAGCTGCACAAACTAAAGTATTCTACAAATAAAAATAACTGAGCAGTCTTTGTTTTAATGTATTTGAATTTTAATAGGTGGTTTGAGCGACAGTGGCCCAGTTGGTAGAGCGTTTGTGCACTGATCTGAAGGTTGGCAGTTTGAATCCCATTCTCGACTTAAACATCATTGGTAGAGCTGTCAGATCTACTTAATTTAATTTAATTTTAATGAACAGACTTGATTCAGCATGAACGTAAACACAACAGATTATAATCAAACGCTAATTTCTCTCCATTGTTTCAAGAGCTGGGATCACAGAAGGGTCAAAATAAAAATTGCACATTACACTTACACTATTGCACCATCCAAAATTAAAAAAAATACTGACTCACAGGTTGGTGGTGCAATTCCAGCTCCCACAGATGAATGCTGATGTTGTGTCCTTGTGCTTTGATTTCCTTGAAGATGAACCATTTACCATTTTTATGTTATGTTTTCCAATTTTAATAAAAGTGCCTATTAGCTTTGAGACACAATGAGTTTGTGAGTGTGCTGCTGGTCAAAACATATTTATAATGCACAAATCTCAAAGTGCTACAGCGCGACGCTACAACAATAAAAACATCCAAAAAAAGATTTAAACTAGCAGGAATATGCTTTTTAAACAGGAATGTTTTCAGTCATTTTATACAAAGCGTCCACTGTCTGGTAGTGTGAGCAGCAGCCTCGAAGGCCCTGCCCCACAGTCTGGAGCCATGTCCTGGGAGGGAGCAGACGGTGCTGTTGGTCTGACCTCCTGGTCCTGGCCTGTGTGGTGTGAGCAGTTCTGTGAGATGGAGGTGGGGGCGTGACCGTGGAGACAGTGGTGGGTGTGCAGAAGGACCTTGCACTCGATGTGGAGGTGAGCAGGATGTGGAGGACGGAGGTGATGTGCTCATGTTTCCACACCCTCATCAGGACCCTGACAGCGCTGTTCTGGACGTACTGGAGCTTTTGGATGCTCCTGCCAGGCATCCCGATGAGGAGTGGTCCCTGGTTTATCGTGGGGGTTATGTTCTAAAAATAACCCGCACTAGGCAAAATCTGAGAAGTATCAGCTTTATTTTTTTACAAATTATTCTATATGTTTTGCGGCTGTAAAACCCCTCACCACACACTTTATACACTTTTCTCACACAGGCATTAACATTTTCTCACATTTCTCTCTTGTTTAAACTCTCTCAAAGTTCAAACCTTCGTATATTATCTCCCTCTTCCTCAATGATCTTTAAATGCGTTGTTCTCGTGCCTCTGCTCCAGCGGTATCCACAGAGGCGCCTCTCCGTGCACAGAAACACTTTTAAGTCCAAAGTGTTTTCTGAAATGTGTTGGTGCAGAACGTTTCATCGACATGTGATCCAACATTTATGTAAATTTGTCTGACACATTCTGTACTGTACAGGAGACACGGATGAGACTGATGGGACAATGGTCTACAGTCCCTCAGCCAATCAGGACGCAGAACACAATGGTCTACAGTCCCTTAGCCAATCAGAATCATAATTGTTTTCCTCTAATAAACTTTATTCTAACCCATTTCAATATCAAGGTCAAGGCTGTACTTTATTGTAGTGTTTCATGATACTAAAATACCAAACTCAATTTCAATACTAGACTCTAATAGAATAGACTTGATACTCAATACCAATTCTACCAAAACCTCACGACTAAAAATACATGATAACATTTAGACTTATTGAAATGAGTATTCAGTTATTGAGTTATGAATATCAGTGGTCGTGATCCATGTTACATAGAACCTGCACTAGTGTCTCAGAGGAGAGCTAATTTGTTCCAGTCAAAGGCCAGTCACTCCTCCTTGCCCACTGCAGAGCTCCACGGTGTAAAAATGACCACAGCTTCTTGTTCTGGATCACTGCTCACACCTGATATTATTAATCCAGGATTTACAGAAACAGGCTCACACAATCTCACCTCAGAGTTACATCAGAAAACTTGGACTGAGAATGCTGCTGTGGTTTGTTTCACTGACACGTTTGAGAAATCCTGCGTTATTCGGCTGTCTACATCTCCAAAGATCAAACCTCAAGTGGTAGTTTAGCCTCAGATGAACTGATTTACTCTGCAGTCAACTAATATAACCATGTGTTGTTGCCTTCTTAAAAAAAAGGTGTAGGTTCTGGTGCAACAAGGAGTCAAGCAGTTACGTTGAGGCTAAAGCAATAGCTGCAGCTTCGAAGTTTGGTAATTCCAGGGCTGCACATTATTCAAATGATTCTGCTGAAGATATATGGAGTTAAAACACACGAGAGCACATGCATCACAACTCAGTGACATCACAAGGTGGAACAGAGTGTTTTCAGGGTGAGAGAAGAACTCTAAAAGCCTAAATCTGGAGGGTTTATGTGTTAAACATGTGTGAATGAAACAAAACACAAGTCCAGGTCTGTTTTTAACGAGGAAATAACATTATAACAAAGATTTAAAATGTGCATAATATGGGTACATGGATTTTAAAGGTGCACGGCGTAACTTTTCCAGTGAAGGGTCCAGTCCACATCTGCTTGTATCCATGGAGATGTTATTACACGCCTCAGAAGGCTCCACAGTATGGCACCTGCACTTACAGGTGTTGCTATAAATACCTTGAAAAGCATGCATTTTAACTTACCGGGTTCATCTTTCACTGTATCTGCTCCTGAATGCTGATTGGCTGCTGATTTTTAGTCTCCATGGCGACAGACAAGTTTAAAGGTCCAATATTACGCAAAATGGACTCTTGTAAGGTTTAAGCCATGTTGTAATGTAAAAAAACAGATCTGGAGATGTGTTTTGTTTCATTCACACATGTTTTAGTAACACTTTATGATTAATCTGTCTACATCTGCAAAGCTCAAAATGCTCTGTTCCACCTCGTGATGTCATGAAGTGGTAGTTTTCAAGTTAACAGCTCCTTTTACGTTTTGTTCAGTCGAGATAAGTGGCAATTCCAGGACTGAAATGATCCAAATGATTCTAGTGAAGGTGTGTGGAGTTTAAAAACACAGTGCAGCACTTCCTGTATTACCACATGATGACATCACAAGGTGGAACAGAGTGTTTTCAGGTTGAGTTTTTCTGTCTGAGAAAAAAACACAGCTTAAATCTGCAGGGTTTGTGTGTTAAACATGTGTAAATGAAACTAAACGCAAACTCCAGGTCTGTTTGTGATGAGGAAACAGCATCAGAACATAGATCACAAAATAGTGCAAAATGGCCCCTTTAAAGTCATAGTGTGGAACATTCCAGGCAAAGCAATCACACCTATATCAGACCCTCTACTAGAAAAGCTGCACGGTGCAACTGGAGTGCCATGGAAGCAAGAAATTGATAATGTTCTACCTCATTTCTTTATATGCAAGTTGAACAGAAGAGACTAGTCAAATGTAAGTACCCTATAAAAACTATAAAAATGATGATTCTTGAAGGTGACTGCGCACAAGGTAGTACAGATTTACGCTGGATTTCACTTCAGCTTTGTACTTTCCCTCCAGCTCTGATCCTGTGTTCCTAACCTCACACACTCAGGTTCTATAGAAAACACAGAACAGAGGATATACAGGAGCGTGGACCTTCAGGGAGTCACCTACACATCGAGGACGGACACAAAGTGCTTTCAAAGTGCTCATAATGCCATATTTCATCTTTGAATTGTACAAAACATCTGCTATATTGTATTACCTAATGTTTATGACTTGTAGTTCAGGAAAATGCGGCTTTGCTCTATGCTGCTTGTCAAATGTGCTGGTTTTTGTCAGTGTTATGTAGCTCTGTGGAGTAGCTCTAGCTGTTTACCTTCTCATTTACCCTCTTGAAGTTGTATTTATGTTTGTTTTGTGGGCACATTTGAGTAATCTGCTCCTCCTGTATCGTCTAAGAGGCAAGCGGGAATCAATATTGCAGTTTTCACCAGGAAATCAGCTGACCTGTTTACAGTTTTAAGTCATTTTTGAGCGATATTGCAACATAAAATGTCTAAAGTATAACGTAATGTCATAACTATATATTAGACACAAGCACAATACGTCTTTTTTAATCTATTTTATTCCAAACAACACCTCACCAGCAGATCCAGTGGCTTTTAACTGTATAATTTAGCAACAAATGAACAAACTGACACCTCCCTGATTAGAAGAACAGGTTTGTTTAGATCGAAGACGGAATGAAAAACAGGGAAACTCCTGAAAACAAATGTTGAGTTTATTTGCTTTAATCTCAGCCTCAAAGCACCAGAATTAAACAAAGCACTTGAGTATAATGAGGTTAGTGTTTTCCAAATGCTTGTGGGGAAGTTTGAGTCTCCTGAATGCATTTACTCACAGACACAAATCAATGGAGGTTTAGTGGAAATCAGCTCTTTCTGTGCAGCTCTCTGTCGATCAATGAGACGCTCATGAACCCGCAGCTTATTAAACACAAATCAAGCCCCACGTTCACCTGTAATACTGTCTCATATGTACTATGACTTTAAGTTAAAGTAACACGCCTTTAGATTTAACGCTATGACATTTGTTGCTAACCGAGAGCAAATTTTCAAATACCACCGCTAGCCCTGCCACGATAATAAGTTTGGTGAAGTAAATACAGACAAACACATTTTTTAGCAGAATGAAGCATTTTAGTACTTAGTTTGCATCTATAATGTTATTAATTCAACCTTTTACAGCTTAAATCTTATCATATAGCCCAAAAACAACAAAAAAATCCCGGTAGTACAAAGAAATAGAACCTAAATAATAAATATTAACCCCAAAAATATTGTTCCAGCTTTCATATTTTGAACAATAAGTCATAGTAATTATCATGACCACGCCCTGTGTAATAGCTAATAGTAATAAATAAGGTGCTCTTTATTGATCCAAAGTACTCAGATTAAACCTGCACAGGTCTGGAGAGAACATGCAAATCCCACTGTTGCACATTCTTTCTGCCTGTGTCTAAAGGTGTCCTCACACTTGTCCAATCACGGAAAATCTCTAAAGCAGAGTATGTTTGTCCTGCACGACGTGGTTGGGACTTGGGTCGTAGCACGGCTCAGTTGCTCATGTTAACGCCCACACACGACTTAAGTACACAAGCCCCGTGCACTCTGCGAGGATGGTACTCAGAAGTGCAAAATGATGAATAAACCTGCTCTAAAACACACAGCGGATCCACGTTTGCCTTCAGTATGGACTCAAATTTAGACTCACGATTATTGTGACCAAAATAATCAGGATTAATGATATTATCACGATAATTATTAAACCAAGGCCGTATAATGTCCTCACATGTGGACACCAGGACCTTGTGGAGAAGACAACCCAAAATACCAGGTCCTAGGAGGTTATAGGTTCAGATTAATTCATGATTGTTGTAAAACCATGCGTCACTGCTAGCAAACTATGCAAAATGCTGCTCAGCTAGCGCTAACCTAGCGATAGCAAAGTCCACACAAACACAGATCCATACAAATCCAAACTAACGCAAACTAGATTCAGTAGTTTATGTCTCATGGTGTGTTTCTTACAATGGATATTTTCAGCTGAAGTTTGTCAAAAGCTGTAGGATGGTTGTCTCGTTAATGCGCATGTGTAAGTAGCTGATGTTTGCCCTCGGAGCCGGATCTTTTTCTCGTCAGCCTCTGCAGATCAGTGGCTCATCTTGTTTTTCAAATCCATAATAATTCCACACATCAGACGTCACCTCCTTGAGTGGACCATATAAATGTGCGCCGTCATTGAGCTCAAGATCCACTGCTCACGAGCCACGACGTGACTGAGGTGAAGAACCATCCCCAAATCAGAACAAGCACTGACGCAACAAATGTCACTGCTATGACAGAGGGCCCCCTTGTGGACAAACACCAGAACTAACATCTAAACATTGTATTGAAACTGCAAACATGAGGCTTATTAGAGGAGATTATTTTAAAAATGCCACAAACGATTAACTGGGGAGCTTTTTTTTAATCACGATTAACAATATTATCGCATATCGTCCCATCTCTAGTATGGACTGGGGACATCGATACACGTTTTGAACCCTCGTCTCCTGTCACCTTCACTGATCTGCGCTGTTGTTTAATCCAGAAACTGATGGAGCAGCTTGTATCACAACAAGGCCTGGCACGATAATTACTACATCGACTCATCGTTCAAAACATGAAAGATGATATGGTCATTTTTGGTTGTTAGAATTTACTGTGGAGGCTTTTTCTTTGTACTAGTGAGGGACTTTTTCTGTACTACAGTTAGAGGGCAGAGGGCTGTGTTGTTGGTGTTTATTTTAAAGGTGGGCCCATGTTCAAAAAGCCCATCGTGAGCGCTCCATAGTCTTCATAGTCCTGGTTACGCCCTGTTTAACATAAGATAGGGGCAAATACAGTATGTTTCCAAAAGATGTGAACTTGTGGGTTTACAAAATCGTAGTTAGACATGGATTGCTGTTGTATCTTTTGCAGAGGCTTGTAACTTTCATTGTCCACGGTTTTCCTCCAGAGCGTAGCTGTTTTGCAGGTGAGAGTGGAGCTGGTGCAGCAGTGGGGGCAGATGGAGAGTGAGTGGGCGACAGGAGACACATATGCTCCTCAGTCTGGCAGCTGCAAAACCAGGAGAACAGATCAGGTTTAAGACCGCTTTGGACCAGTGTCAGTGGAAAGAAAGAAATACCAGGAAAAATGTAGCACTCTGCACAGGGAGAAGAATACAGAGCTGTCTTAGACCATGGGGGAACTGTAATGTTATGTAGTAGTTTTATTACAGTGGTATTTCATAATAATTGTTGATTGTAACATAACAAAAGGAATAAATAAAAGGATTTGTGCTCATCAGTACATCCACGTTCAATTTAGACACTCCTTTGCCTATTGTATATATCACAACTAGGTGGTTTTAAGATCAGACACTGTTTGGTTCCAGAGATTTATAGTTTTCTCTTTCGATTATGCATCTGTGCTGTGGACAATTCCAAATAAGCAATACCAATAAATGACAGGACCCATTGGCGGTGAGATAACGGATGAGGGGGCATTGGACTGCAGTTTTTCGCAGCTGTTCAGTCAGACACAAAAAACTTTTCTTGCTCTCTGTGTAAGCCAAGCAAAGATGTGTCATTAAGAATCAAAACCGCAGGTGAGGAGGGGATATTACAAGAAAGTAAAAGAGACAGAAACATTAAAAACACTAGACATTCCCATTTCATGTGGAAATGGGAACCTAATGAGTTTGTATGACCTAATGTACAATTTGAGTCCGTTCTGCACTTCATGTTGAAAAGTGGTGAAGTGGGTGTCATGTACGTCCTGTAATGTCCCAAATTGCTTCCCAGTTAAAATCCAGAGGCAGATTAGGATCATAATAATAATTAACACATGCACATTGAACTTTTATAACAAACAGTGGTATTATTAACTCAAAATGTAAAAAATGTATTTGGTTAAAACTTCTTCGTCGACTACAGAAATACTCATGAGTTGCAGTTGTCCTAGTTTTCAGATTCAGGGGTTGTATTTCCAAACTGTGGCGTATTTATTTGTGGAGTTTGCATGTTCTCCCTGAGTCTGAGCAGACTTCAACGAGATGCTTCTGTTACCGGGTCCATCATCTGCGCAATTAAACGAATTTCAATTACAGTTATATTTGATTGCGTTTAATTAAGATTAAAATTAATAAGTTGCTCACTGATTGTACCGTCATTATTTCTACTGAGATAAATCACCTCATTTCATCTATTTTTTCGTCTTTTTAAGCAAATACTGACTTGAATAACTGTGATTTCAGTTATAATTTGGTAAATGTTCATGTTTTTATGCGGCGCTTTTCCACCTTCAAGTCACTCAAAGCTCTTTACTTCAAGGAACCACTCACCCGTTCACCCCGATCTCTTTACCGTAAATGTTTATTCATAGAGACGTCTGCTGGCGTCAAACTCAACCTTCTTAAGACCATCTGTTGGAGGGTTTATCTCTTGTTTGTTGCGTCCAGCGTCCTCGTTCCACTTGGACTAGACTAAACGGTACGATTGTTTTGATGGTATAAATACACTGTTTATGTTCATTTATCAGATGAGGGCGAGACGACACTAATAAACCAGACTTTTTGATTCAAGACAACTTTTCTGTTGTTATATTTTTAAGGTTTTCACTATTAGAAACTCAGCAGACACTGGGGGAGAGGTGGGTAAAGTGTCTTGTCCAAGGACACCACAGCATTCATCTGTGGGAGCTGGAATTGCACAGCCAACAAGAGCAGGATTCAAACCGCCAACCTTCAATGGACAAACGCAAAAAACAACTGAGCTACTGTCTCCCCATAGTTTATGATTTTAATACTGCTGAATATCCTTTTTTCCATAATCAACCAGCCCCATAATTTATGTATTTATGAAAAAAATCACAAGTGTTAAAATGCGAACCAATTGCTATTATTATATTATTATTATATTATTATTATTATTATTATATTATTATTATTATTATTATTATTATTATTATTATTATTTTATTTATTTTAATGTGTTAAAATTTTACAAAGTGTTAAAATGTGAAGCAGTTTCTATTATTATTATTATTATTATTTATTATTTATATTTTTATTATTAGTAGTATTTATTTATTTATTATTTTATTTATTTAAATGTGTTTAAATTTACAAAGTGTTAAAATGTGAACCAATTACTATTATTACATTATTATTATTTATTATTATTTATTTATTTATTTTTTATAATTATGTTTATTATTATTATTTTTTTTTTATTTATTATTTTGTATTATTTTTTATTATTATTATTTTATTATTATTATTTAAATTTCAAGACAACCCACATTTTCAAAAGCACAGTTAAATTTCTTCGGCATGCCCCTTTAAGATCCTCCATCAAGCAAGTGAAGCAAGCCGGCTAATGAAAACCCTCTAATGGCCCGCCTAGCCAAACGACACGTGCAATTTACCAAAATATCATCGAGGAAAAATGAAATTAAAATCATTTCTGAATCTTCCAAAACCCACTGAACTGTTCCCACAATGTAATAACCACAAGCTCCATTTTAAACACAGCTATTTATCAACTAAGTCCAGAACTCTGCAGCAGTAATCAAATGACTGTCAGGGAAAAAGGGAAGAAAAATGTCCAGGTTTTGAGTAACGTTTATTTTGTCCCCTTTTCTTTTGTGCACGTGGAGATGGGATGGAGCAATAATTTTAATCCGAAACACTGCAGAAGCGACGTAACTTGATCTATGAGGTAATATCCTGCAGAGAGGGGAAAACATATTGGAAGGTGCCTGGTGAACAGTGCTTCTTAGAGAAAGTAAAAATTAAACAAAAGGAAATAACAGTGACGTTTGGCGAGTGAGAAAGATCTACGAAAGCTCAAAATAGTTGTAGGTTGGGTCTGTGGAGTGGCGCGCTCGCTCACAGGAGGATTTAGGGCTGAACGAGATGAGAAAACTTTCAGATGGCGATTTTCCTGAAGTGTTGTGATTAGATTTGCGGTTTATGTTCAAACAGTTGGATTTTGTTCAAAGCTCACGTTTTAAATGAGTCAAATATGTCTATGAACTAACACAAGAATCATGTTCATTTTGATCAAAAACTGCAATTGGATGAATGCTAATTGCGTTCATTAAAATAGCAGTTTGATTAGCCTGTGATTAATCCTGAAGCCCTCTTATAAAAGCATGTCTTTCAAGGCTTTTTGAAGCAATAAAATTTAACTTTAAAATTTTTTTTCACATTTTGATTAAGAATCTCTATTGTACTTCCTCGGTCTCATAAACATCCCTTTCTCCGACTTCCTCTCCCTGTGTTTAATTCCATCCATCATCCGACGGCGTCGTCACGGTTACAGTGGCTCCGGCGTCTCCGTGGCGACCCTGACGCGGCGGTTGCCGTGGCGATCGTCTGGAGGATGCTGCAGCAGAAAGAGGGAGGAGCCTGACACAGAGACAATGTAGGAACGGCTGAATGAAATATTTAGATATGAATGTCCAGGTTTACACTGCGTTTTGGATTTATACTTAGTGTATTTTTTTATGGTTTTACAGAGAATGAAAAACACATTGTGGCTGTTTATTAAGCCTCACCAAAAAGTTAAAGGCTCTTTAAAACAAACTAAATTTTAAATGGTTTGCAGTGGTCCTAAGATATTCCTCACTCACCTTATGCATTCTGAACATCCTAAACATTCACCATGATGAGTTTTTAAGCACTTTTACAACTTTCAGAAGCCAGAGTGGGGTTTGGACATAAAGCTAACAACCTGCAAGCTAGCCAAGCACTTTCTGATCCTTGTCTAATAAAACGCTTCATAATTAGATGCCAACAACACACAGCTGACCTCTGACCTCTGACCTCAAGAGCAGCTTGAGGTCAGAGATAAGACACATTTTTCTCAGATACATGGGAAAAAACTGGGTACAACCTCTTGAATAAGTAAAACTGAACATAGTGACGCTGCTCTCTTTGACTTTAATCATTTTGTAATAACGTGAGCTTAATTGTTAATATATTTGCCAATTTCAAAGCTCTAAAACTAAGAAAGGTAACTTTAAAAATATGTAATTAATGCTTTTTAAACCAACAGTGGTGTACAATGAGATAATTAGCCTGTATAAGTAAAAACGCTTGTGTCCAGATGGTGATCAGAACAGACTTGGATGTGTCGTGTTTACTTGTTCTCTGGTAGATTTGAGTCACACAGATGGAGGGAACCCCGGCTCCTCCTGTTTATTCTGGCCCCGTCCAGACCCACAAACCACACAGGACGCCTCGTGAATAAACCTGGGAGTCTTAGTGTTTTGTCGTGTTGAGTACAAGGACTGAATGTTAAAACGTCATAGAAGTGAAATAGCAATTCGTATAAAAACAAAGCCGATATAAAAGCTGCAATTATTCATATTATACTGTTTAATGGGGTATTATAAAAGCTTCTAACCCTGTAACATGCTCTGAAATGTGTGATTTTTGTATTAATTGTAGTAATATTTCATGTCAAAGCCAACATTTTGTTTTTGTCAGAAAAAAAAGTTAAATTGTCTTAAAATAAACTGAATTATTCCCCAAATTACTCATCAACGATTTGAATAGAATTGACAATTTAATTAATTTAGAAATTCTGATTCAAAATTCCAAATGCTATGTAATTGTTTGTTGATATAAACATTTTAAAGATATATTTTAAAGGTGTATATTTTCTGTAGAAATGTTGAAACAGCGACAGTTTACAAGAATCACGGCTCTATTTGTTTTCGCAAATTAGTCCAAAACTACAATACAGTTAAGGTTAAGTCCTAAAAATAACCCGCAACAGGCAAAATCCGTGAAGTATCAGCTTTATTTTATCTGTTTCTTGTCTGTAAAACCCCTCACCACACACTTTATACACTTTTCTCACACAGACATTAACATTTTCTCACATTTCTGTCTTGTTTAAACACAAAGTTCAAACCTTCATATATTATCTCTCTGTCCTTGGCACAGTTACACCTTTATATGAGTAGTTGCTGATTCTCTCCACTAGTTGGCGCTGTCGTGTTGATGTGTCTGTGGCAGGTGGTTGTGGCGGTGACTGGCAGCAGGTTGACCTTATAAGATTGAACCTTTTCTCTATAGGTTTGCATTATTCATGTTGCGTGTCTGTGTGCGCTGCTTTTGTTGATGCTTGGACTTTACCCCTCCCCCCAAAATCTCCCATCTGCCCCAGCGCCTCCTCCGGGTCCTACTGCCCCGAGCACTGACCGAACTGTGTGTGGCTATCGCTCCTTCTTCAGCGACATCTACAAGTTACAATAAATACTAGTGAACGTTTGTGTTTTCCCACGTCGGACACAGGTTGTCGGATAGAACCGGATCTTCATTTTTATAAAGGGACTGGATCTTTTTCTTTCATTTGTTTGCCTGTTTATATTGATTAACACTGAACCAACACGATAATCAGCCCAGAAGCAGAGCAGGCGACACGAGTGAGAGCTTTGTGCACAAAAAAACATATTTGGCATCATTTTAACAGTTACTTTTTAAATTATTATTATTGTAGTGCCGTGTTTTATTTAGATTATTCATAGTCGTCCACAGTAAAAGAAAAATTCTGTTGTAGGAGTGAAGATGTTTCGTTTCAAGCCACTTCTCCACAACGTTTCGTCCAGTCGACAGATTTGAATGTTGCTTTTTCTCCGAACTCATGTTGTAAAATGAGTCTTTGTCGACATTTAGTCATTTCAAAATCGCGTTCTCTTTTCACTCCGGGCTAAATGTCAGTGTACACGGAGAACAGTGTTTGGTGTTACACTGTATTGATTCTATATGAAGAATCAATGTTTCCTGATGGCTTTTTCTGCAGGTGAACCTTACATGTCTTTTCATACTTATTCTCAGTTTGTACAACAGCCTCAGTGTCGTTTCAAGCCTGTGAGCAGCAGTAGATGATAAATTGTACCATCTCTATTTGTTCAGTAGAGAATTTCATATCGGGTTGAAGACGATTCAAAAGAAATTCTGGTTTTGTTACTGTTTAGTGTCGTTTTTGCTCATGGGGAGGATTGGGGAAAAGTGTAATTTAGGTTTTGTTTACAGTTTTGGGGCGTTCTTAGCATATTTACAACACGAAATGATAAAGTGGTCCCTGGTTTATTGGGTTATGTTCTAAAAATAACCCGCAATAGGCAAAATCCATGAAGTAGTCAGCTTCCTCATCACACACTTTATACACTTTTCTCACACAGACATTAACATTTTCTCACGTTTCTCTCTTGTTTAAACTCTATCAAAGTTCAAACCTTTTTTTATCGGTTTTATCGGGGAAGAAAACTTGCAAACATACAGCACTTCAGGGACCACTTTACTGAGAACGTGTTGTTTTGGCTCGCCTACAATCTCACACTGAAACTGGTGTAACTGCTGCCCTCTGCTGGTCACAGTGGGTATGGAACATACTGTGAGAGCTAACAAGCAGCACGGTTAATCAGCAACATGACGCTAAGAGATCAGTTGCTTCATAGTGAATTTTAAAGAAGTTGTATTGTATTTTGTCTGCTGTATAGTTATAATTTATGACACCCACGGATCTTTATGTGATACTTTGGACAAGTCCGCTTACTTTTGTGTTAATCGGAGCTGGCGTCGGCGTAAATGTCATCACAACAAAGAGCCGTGTATCTGTCGGCGCCGCTCATGGACAGCTGCACATCACACTCACGAGTAGCAGATTTTTTTTTTTCATTTGTACCAAAATGACTGCGCAACTACGTGATCAACGGGGATTGATCTTTAACGTGGCGTCTTGAAAATCAGCGATTAAAGACGATGCACAAATGACTCCAAATACAACTTGGAGAGGGCACATGAGACAGGGAAACAACTATAACATGATTTAAAGCTCTGAAAAGTCAATCTTGCATATTAGGTCAGCTTTAAAGGTGCAGTTCACCATTTCACGGATCTCACCGGTAACTTGGACTGTACAACATTTCAAGTAAAGCAAGAACATCTACTTAGAAATGTCAGGATCTTTAGTTCGTAAATTGATAATTGTGATGATTTATGCTGCATTGTTCTTCAAAAAAGTCTGAAACTCTTAAAAAGTGAACCTAAATATGAAGTCCTGGCTGTCGATCATCATAAATAATTGTAAATGTCACAATAATTGTAATATAAATGTTATATCGTTACATCCTGGCTCCATGGAGACGGCAGGTGGTAGACGCTCCACCAGAAAAGTTACATAATGTCCCTTTAAGTGCTAAAAGGATTGAGTATAACAAAGAATATGGACTTAAAAACGCTGATAAAAAAAAACATAGACTGTAGTGCGACGTCACCCACAGCGTTCACCTCCGGTCAAATGAAGCGTCTCGAGGCTGGACGTTATAGCGGAGACTTAGGAGCAAATTCCTTATTAGGAATTCTGACTGCGAGTATCATAGCAACCAAACGGCCAATCAGGAGTGAGACTGTTGAAGGTAACGGCCTTTTCCGCCCACACCGCTGGTTTAGCAGGGAGCGGGCACTTACCAATGCTGTCAATCAAAACTGTTGCTAACGCTAGTGGGATTAACCTCAGGGAAAGACGACGCCTGATTCATCTGTTTTTAATGTTCATATGTTGATTTACAGACACAATAGTGAAATAAAAACCCCAGGATCATGTAGAGCAGGTTAATACCAACATTTTAAAGGTCAGAAAGAGGTCAGAAGAGTCGATGGAGCCGGAAACCCGCATATGATCACTTCCTGTTTGGGACGTGACGGCTAGCTCGTTAGCTATGTCCACTTACATATACAGTCTATGTAAAAAAACATAAAAAACTGATTTATTACGTGAATAATAATATTACGGGGGGATTTGAATAGAACATACCACGCAGGACTCAGAAGTATTATGTAAAATAGTGTAAAATCCTGTTGCCTACATGTTTTTCATCCTCAGACGCTAATTCCCTGTTCCAGCTCTGAATTCTGGTGTGAAAACTACAGGGACTCTCTGTCAAAGCTCTTCACTAATGAGCTCTACTCCAGCCGGGTTTAGGAGCTTTCATCCCGGCTCCGCTCGCCTCAAACTGAACAATCGCCGGCACAAACAAAATATTGCTTGCGTAAACTCCATTGAACGGCTGGAAAAACTGGATTAGGACAGAAAATGGTGCAAAGGTAATTGCTTTTTTTATTGGGCTGTGTTCAGGGAGTTAAGGTTTGTTTTATGACAGATTAAAGACGTATTTCTGTCTAATTACTGTTTTGGTTCCTCCCTCCGTAAACACTTCTCTCTCTCTCCTCTTTCCCTCTCTCTGTCTCTTTCTTTCTTTATGTTCTGTCTGTTCTTTATCCTCTCTCTCCTCCCATTTTTACCATCCTCTCCCCTCTCTCTTCATGTCCCTCCCTCTCTTTTTTCTTTCTTCCATGTTTCTTTCCATTTCTATTTCTCTCCTGTTCCACCCATTCTTCTCTCTCTTTTTCTCTTTCCTCTTTTTTCTCTCCACCTTTATATATCTCTCTTCCCTAGTTATCCTTTCTCTCTCTGCCTGTTTCACCCCTTCTCCCCCTTTTTTTGTCTTCTTTCTATCCTCTTTTTATTGCTTTCTCAACCTCTTTTTTTCTCTCATCTCTCTTTATTTCTCTCTCTCCCCTCCTTTCACTCTCTCTCTCCCTCTTTCACCCCTTCTCTGGTATACCTCTTTCCTCTTCTTTCTCTCTGTTGCTTTTTCAACCTCCTCTTTTGTCTCTCGTCTCTCTTTCTGCCCCTCCTTTCACTCTCTCTCTGCCTCTTTCACCCCCTCTCCACTTCTTTCTGTACTCCTCTTTCCTCTCCTTCCTCTCCTCTGTCTCCCTCTTTCACACTCTCTCTCTCTCTCTCTCTCCATCACTCGGGGCTTATGTAACTCTTTGTTCTTTGTTCTCGTGCAGAGCTGGTCCTGGTGGAGAGCAGAGAAAGAGAAGGAGGAGAGGAGGAGGAGGAGGAGGAGGAAGAGAGAGGCCTCAGAGTAGAGTGGACACATTTGATTAGACTGTGGAGGCAAACACTTCAAATTAACGACTTTTCCTTTGACAAAGACCTGATAGTTTGACCACTGCAGTTAAACTTTGGGGGTTTTTTGACCTTCATTCACTAAAGTCAGATTTAAATGTATAAATCTGTGGAGGGAGACACTAGGAAGAGTTCAGGATTCTAATTTATTTTTTGATAATCATCTTTTTTCCCAATTTGTTCATTTGATGGAAAGGTTTTGTGGTATTTGAATTCTGTTTTAAGCCGCCGGACCCAATCAAAGTGGGATTTATTTGGCTAATTCTCTGTTTAACCCTGGTTTACAGCTAAATGAAGTCTGGCTCTTTTTTGTCGGCTCAGACTTCACCGCTCTCCTCCTCTGTGAATGAAAAGGTTTCACATCAGATGCACAGAGTCAAATGAAGCGTCTCAGTGTCGCTCAGTGGTAGAGCTTCAGCACATGTGCAGGACAAACAAAAAAGTTCACCTAAATGTTATTCTAGACACTTTTTATTATTTGTTTATGAAGTTAGACCAGGTGCACGACTTCATGGAGACGTTTTTACTTTACCATTTTCCATCTTGGTTTCTTTTGTTACCTCCAGGTAAAGTAAGAAATAATTTAATGAACAGGGATGTTATGGGTAAAATAAACAAAGGGTACCTTGCAAGGTTTAAACAAAAACTAAAAGGTAAAGGTAACAAACACAAACTTTGCAGTAATAAAACAAAATCTTGATGAACAGACTCAGTACTGACGATGAAGTGTCTCACAGTCACTACCCTGTGGTGACTTGTCCATAACAGAGACACACAAAATGGCAGACGGGCCACCAGGTGTCCCGAACCTTCTTGAATGGGGGGAGGTGGCTGAAGGCCCCGGGATTGGTCAGGCTGGAAAACCGTCCTCCAATCACAACCAAGGGCTCACACAGCCATGATTATGAGGAAAGGAGAAGATTCAGGGACACACACAAGAAACATAATGTATAAATACAAACAACAAAAAGAACTTAAGGCCTGGGGCTGTAACACTGTGCCTCTGAGCTCCGCGGGAACTCGGTTTTCCAAGATCACGAGCTTTATGTAGGAAAGTCAAGATTTTGATGTAACCAATAATGAAACCACAGACTGATGAGGATTGTTGCGGTTGTTAAACTTCTCAAAAGTTAAACAGTATTTGTTTATGTTAGTTAGTTAATGTTAATTTCTAGATCTGTAATTAAAATGGTAGTGTCGGGGTTTTTTTGGCAGTAAACCCATCATCAAGTCTTTAATTTTGTGTTTTTGATCTGTCTCCACAGCAGGTCACATCAGGTGTGGAAGTCCAACAGCAGATTTTGACCCAAGTTCACATGTTGTTTTTCTGAGCTGTGCTGTGTTCATGTGTATTTTTCATCACGGAAAAACATTTTCACAATTTCCCAAGGACCACATGAACACAGTCATAGTTACAGGTCAGGCTTCTTCGCTCCCAGAACTTTTTCTAGGCCTTTTAGAGCCATAAAACACCTGCAGTTGAATATAAGACAAGGCAAGTTTATTTGTACAGCACAATTCATACACAAAGTAATCCAAAGTGCTTTACAGAATAAGAAAGACATTAAAATCACACAAATCAAAATATAAATAATCACAAATCATCATAAAATTAGCATTAAAACAGAAGAGAGCAGAATATAAACCTTTCAGATATAAGAGGAGATAATGTCTTAACCTCCTGAGACTCGAGCTCTTTTCATCATTTTAATGTCTCTTTGTTATTTGGGCTGTTATTTGTTATTTAAACCTGATAAGTTTAAAAAGTAACAATTATCTTTTTACATTATGTAGTTTCTGAGAAAAGTGATGTCCACATTTGAGGATATTCACTCTGTGTTTTAATCATTTTGATGAACATTTGAATAATTATTTGCAAAAACTATTTAAGAGCCTGAAACATTTGAGTAAAAACAATTGTGTCTCGTTTGAAGAGCTGCTGAGAGGTGCACGAGACACATGCCTTTACAAAAAAAATATTCTGAACATTCTAAAATCTTAAAAATATTCAAAATTGAAGATTTTTGCATTGTTGCTGTTCTTCTATATCTTCTTCTTTGTCATCTTCTTCATCCTTGTCATCTTCATCATCCTTGTCTTCTTCTTTATCCTAGTCTTCTTCTTCGTCCTTGTCTTCTTTTTCGTCCTTGTCTTCTTCTTCGTCCTTGTCTTCATCCTTGTCTTCTTCTTCATCTTTGTCTTCTTCATCCTTGTCTTCTTCTACGTCTTCTTCTTCATCCTTGTCTTCTTCTTCGTCTTCTTCTTCATCCTTGTCTTCTTCTTCGTCTTTTTCTTCTTCTTCATCCTTGTCTTCTTCTTCATCCTTGTCTTCTTCTTCGTCTTTTTCTTCTTCTTCATCCTTGTCTTCTTCTTCGTCCTTTTCTTCTTCTTCTTCTTCTTCTTCTTCGTCTTTTTCTTTATCTTCTTTTTCTTCTTCATCTTCTTCTTCTTCATCTTCTTCAAAATTTGCATTGTGGACAACTCAAAATGTGTTGTCCACATATGAGGACGTGAGGACGCCAGGTCTCAGGAGGAAAACACTGTAGAACATTCCAGGCAAAGCAATAACATCTCCATGAGACGAGCAAAACCTCCAAAAGTTACATGAAAAAGTTATTGTTCTTTGTTTAATGTGTTTAAACTCACAATAATTTAAAAGACATTGGATGACATCTGGGAGTATGATGTCATATTCTCCGAAAGAACTCGACTGATTTCATTGTACTTTGTCATGAAATATCCAAAAAGCAAATTTGATTTTATCTATTAGTCACTAGTCCCAAAACCCGCAGTATTACAACAAAAACCTGCTTTGTCCCCGTCTGTATTACACATTATTGGCTCACAGAACGTCGTGATGTCATGTGAAACCCAGGAGCTCAAAGACGTTACGAACAGCTGACCCCAGACAAACTCCTGTAAACTGAACATAACCCTGCTTGAGTCTAGCTGCTGGTTGACCACAGAGTAATGGCTCTAGCTGTAGCGTGTATTTTGGGCTCTGTAATAGCGCTCTGTCCATCAGCTGTCTGCAGGCTGCTGACGCCAGAGGGGCAAAGAACTGCAATTATAGCTCCACCAAAACGCTGACGCACAAATGACAATCATCCCAGTCAGTTTTAGTGGAGTTTCAGTGCTTTTTTTTTGGAAAGAGAATGATACAAGTTACAAAAATCTAGACAAACTGTCAACAGAGCTCAAAACATGTAAAACTGACTGTGTGGCTGGAAATCTGGTCCGGAATCATTTCATGTCTGTGGACGACTTGGTCTGAACATCTGTGCAGCTCATGAAGTGGAGCATGATCTTCAGTATAACACAACTAAGTATGATCATGATCTGCAGGACCAAAGAGCAACAAGCACATGAGAGATCCTGATTTTTTCCTGTCAAAAAATCTAATATCTTGGGCAGATCATCACTGTGGACTCGGCAGATGAGGAGGATATTTTAGACAATGCAGGATGTTGTTGCTCAAGCTCATACTCTTATGTTCAAGTTCTTTTTTGTTGTTTAAATCACATTGTGCACGTTATAAACTGCCCCCTTCTGGACTCTTACAAAAAAGTCTAAAGGCTGCAGGAGATTTTAATGACGCTTTACAGACGACTGAGGAGGCACCGAGATGTTTATCACTTTGCTGCACTAAGAACTTTAATGCACAATTTGCAGCTGAATAAGTCAGAAAATGAAATAATAATGTCACTGACAAACATAAAATTCAGTGCATCCGCTTCAGTCCAAGATGTGAGACACTGGTGTGGGGACAGGTTCTTCTTTTTAAAACGTAAATGTTACCGTTTGTGTCACTGTCCTTGAGTCTGGAATAAAGATGAACTGAATTGAAAAGTTTGAATGCGGAACATTTGAACATTTCTGGTATTTATTAACTCCACTAGATGTAAGTACTGGGGGGAAAGTTCAAAGAAAGTAGGACAGACCGAGTTGGAAAAAATATCTAATTGTGTTTTTTTTTTTTTTTTTCTGACAAGGTTTGTGATTGTGATTAGATTTTCTTTTTTCTTTTTTTTCATTATACGATTCAGGTTCAAAGTTCATGTTTTAAACACTCAAAGACTGAAATTTGAACTGACAAACTAATAGACGAATCACATTTCAGAACATGTTATCGATCTAAACTACAGGGTTCACAGTTCACCATTGAGACTCGTTATTTGCATCAAGTTAAATTGCACTTTCGATTTGATTGCGATAAATCCTGCAGCCGTAATAAGTTGTTGTTGGTTTTTTTTGACTGGGTGAAGATAGTGCTGGTACGTGGGCTTCTTCTTCTATTCTTGACCCCTCTGACATTTCTTTCTTAGACTTACACGTTACAAACATGCTCAGACTAAGGCTGTTTTAGTTTTTGGAAACACAATTTGCTTTAAAGGGCCATATTAGGCTGTTTTCTGATCTAATTTATGTGTTTCCTCGTCACAAACAGACCTAGAGTTGTGTCTTGTTTCATTCACATAGATTTAATACACAAACCCTGCAGATTTAGACTGACAACACTCCGTCCCACCTTGTGATGTCATCATGTGGTAATACAGGAAGAAGTGCTCCACTGTGTTTTTAAACTCCACACACCTTCATTTCTAGAATCATTTGGATCATTTCAGCCCTGGACCTGCCAATCTCTACTGAATAAAAGGTAAAAGGAGCTGCTAACTTGAAAATGACCACTTCATGACATCACAAAGTGGAACAGAGCATTTTGAGCTTTGGAGATGTACAGACTAATAATAAACGTGTGTGAATGAAACAAAACACGACTCCAGTTGTGTTTTTGAGGAGGTAACAGCATTAGAACACGTCATAAGAGTAAGTTTTGTAATATAGGACCTTTTACCCCACCCAGGGATTTCTAATTATGTCCCCCTGAGGCTTCCATACTTGTATTTTTACCCTTTTTAAATCTCCAATCTCCTTCTTACACTTACACGGTCCAAACTAACCCTTTATGTTACTTTTTAGGGACATAATTTGCTTCGAAAGGCCGTCAAAACAACAATTATTCACTCTCGTGCTCATACTTTGCTATTTCTGTCTGCTTTTATTTACTAATCAGCCTAAAGTAGCTCATTATTTCCGCTTCAGACAGCCCTTCTCACCTCTCGCCTCCTCTTCGTCTCCGCATGCCTTTTCTTTTGTTGTCGCCGTGCCGGTTGCCGAGGACCGACTCTGTTTCCATGACAACGGGAGGCTGGAGGGAGGATGAGGGATGCTGAGGCTGCAGTGATAATGTGCGTTCCTCTATGTGTGTGCACTTCCATAAAAGAAGCATGATTTATATACGCGTCTTATTATTTTATTATTCACAGTTCTCACATTTTACATTTATTGCTTTGCGCCTCAAATGCAACGCTCCATTTAGCCTCTGTGACGCTAGCCTCTCAACACCATCGCTGTAGGATTGATCGGCTGGGGACTGTTAGCCATATTAGCCATTAGCATATTTGTCATGTGAGCATTTGCGCTGTGTAGTTTTATTGCTAAGTTAATTATGCATTTGTGGTAAATGGTTTTGACGCCGCCATAGTCAAACCAGTTAGAAAAAACAAAGGATGATGAGAATTTATTAGCAAAAAGGAGGAGATGGAGAGGCTAAGGAGGTCGGTGTTTCTGCTGTTGCACTGGAAGGATATTTAGAGAAAGTGAATTTGTTTATTTCAAATAGAGCTGCTAAACTGGGACGTATCTGGAGGATTAAAGCCAGGTGTTTGTAATCAGAAACACCTAACTTTAACCAGGGCAGTTCTGTGTGATGTCACGTAGTACTTGCCATTGCAGAGGCCACTGGAGGCAGCAGACGCTCAGTTTTTGACTAGAAAGCTGCAAATATACCAAAAATTGCCAGTTTCCAGCAGTCTTACCATATAACACCATATACACAGTTTAGGAAAAAAGTAGATTTATTTCCACCTTAAAATGTCTAAGAAATGATCGGTTGTGTCGTAACGAGTGGTGGACCAAAGATACAGACTCGGGTACAGGTTTAACAAAGTTTATTGCAAACCATGTTTTAAACTAAATCTTTCTTTTCTATGTTTTGCAGAGCTCCCAGAAAAAAAGAGGAGCGCGAGGCAACAACAAATCAGAGAAGAAGGCGTGTCCTCAGGTGAGTCCTCACAGGTGTATTTACTCATAAACTCCTCAGACACAGCACACAACACGACCTTTAGATACTTCAAATACTCACCCCCATCACCCCCGGCTCCTTCTTTGGGTGGTACTAAACAAAGCTGGTTCCCTTACGTCCTTGAAATTTATAAATCAAAACATGTTTCAGTTTACTCACTGTATAGTTTTGTTTGTGTGATGTAAACCTTTTAAACCCCACACATGACTTTCACATTTTTAAGAACCACTCTGTCCTGTTTCCATCCCTTTCAGCCCCTTCTGTAATGAGTAAGTACCAGTAATAACACTATAGTTTTTAGTGGAGTACAAGTACAGGGGAGGTCCTTCATTTTGTTTATTCATCATGCTCTTACATTTATGCTGGTTTATAGCATTTGTATTTCAATCTTCATGAACATGGCCTATCTGTGTCTCTAGATACGATAAACATCCAGTATAGTTGATAACGAATCCAATGCTGACTATATTCTGACTATACTATAAAAAACTATATCAGGAAACAGAGAGTCTCATTTGAGCTGCCAGTTTCATGCTGAAATCTGGTTTAAACCTAAAAGGATCCTGTCTGATCTGAATGGTCACGACCTAAACCCGAGCACCTGCACCAGCCTCTGCAGCTCAGGGAGTGACTTCTAGTTCTAATCTTTCACATGAGCTGTTCTTTCACTGAGAAAGAAAATGAAGACCGTAAATATCCCCTATCTTTTGAAACCAGTGAGCGGACATTTAACGTATGTTTTTCAAAGCGTCACCTTCACCTTTCGTGGTCTCACGGTTTCACTGATTTTTTTTGGGTGTAATTTTGCATCATTTTTCACAGCATATAAATGTGCATTGTGTTCTGTGTCCTGATTGGCTAAGAGACTGTAGACCACTGTGTTCTGCATCCTGATTGGCTAAGGGACTGTAGACCATTGTGTTCTGTGTCCTGATTGGCTGAGGGACTGTAGACCATTGTGTTCTGTGTCCTGATTGGCTGAGGGACTGTAGACCATTGTGTTCTGCGTCCTGATTGGCTGAGGGACTGTAGACCATTGTGTTCTGCGTCCTGATTGGCTGAGGGACTGTAGACCATTGTGTTCTGTGTCCTGATTGGCTGAGGGACTGTAGACCATTGTGTTCTGTGTCCTGATTGGCTGAGGGACTGTAGACCATTGTGTTCTGCGTCCTGATTGGCTGAGGGACTGTAGACCATTGTCCATCAGCCTCCTCCGTGTCTCCTGTACAGTACAGAATGTGTCAGACAAATTAACATAAATGTTGGATCAGTGTGACTCTGAAGTGCTGTATGTTTGCAAGTTTTCTCCCCTGTTACGGGTTATTGTGATAAACCAGGGGCCTCTATACTTTGTTTAATGAATATTCTCTCAAAGTGAGATGAAAAAGTTGTTGAAATGTAAAGGACAAATGACTCAGTGACAAAGTTTCTGTTTAAGTGTGATTGTCTTTCACACTTTCACACTTGTTCTTATCCTGTCGTCTGTCTGATCCTCGACTCCTGGTGGAGGTCGTTCTGGGTCACTGGATGTTTTCGATAATGTCCCTGTGTCTGACCTTTATTCTTCGGGTTAATCTTTTCTCTTATAGGGGAGACAGCAGGAAGCCTCTACCTCAGCACTTTTCCTCTGTCCTTATTTCTCCTTCTCTCCTCCTTTCTCCCTCTCTCTCCTCGTCTCTTCTCCTCTTCTCTCCTTCTCTCTTCTGTTTTCTCCTTCTCTCCCCTTCTCTCTCC
The DNA here is from genome assembly GCA_019594935.1 of Periophthalmus modestus. Taxonomy (NCBI): domain Eukaryota; kingdom Metazoa; phylum Chordata; class Actinopteri; order Gobiiformes; family Gobiidae; genus Periophthalmus; species Periophthalmus modestus. The sequence goes on along the minus strand of JAIEZT010000174.1, from coordinate 64,637 downwards.
ACCCTGGTCTCTTTTTGTGTCCCTCTCTCTCTATTCTCTTCTTCCTCTCTGTCTCCTTCTCTCCTACTCTCTCCTCTTCTCTTTGTCTTTCACCTCCTTTCTCTTCCCCTCTCCATCTCTCTCCTCCTCTCCACCCCTCTTTTCCTCTCTCCATCCCTCTCCTCCTCTCCACTCCTCTTTTCCTCTCTCCATCTCTCTCCTACATACATAGGGGCCACCCTGTATAAGTAGCTCTTGTGGTAAAAATAGTCACCCCTCTTTTCCTCTTTCCATCTCTCTCCACCCCTCTTTTCCTCTCTCCATCTCTCTCTTCCTCTCCATGCCTCTCTCCTCCCCTCCATCCCTCTTTTCCTCTCTCCATCTCTCTCCTCCTCTCCACACCTCTTTCTATCTCTCTCCTCCTCTCCACACCTCTTTCTATCTCTCTCCTCCTCTCCACGCCTCTTTCTATCTCTCTCCTCCTCTCCACACCTCTCTCCATCTCTCTCCTTCTCTCCACCCCTCTTCTCTTCTCTCCATCTCTCTCCTCCTCTCCACCCCTCTCTTCTCTCCTCTCTCTTTGGTCTTAACCTGATCCTTCTCTCCTGTTTTGGATCAGGAAGGATTTTAAAAACATTTTTCTGAGACATTTTGATAAACATCTGAAGTGAAAATAAATCTGAAATCCTCCAGTTTGTGATGATATTTTGACTGGACATTTGCACATTAACCAGAGGGTTGGAGGTAAATGTTTTAAATGTGTCTTTGTTACAGATTTTAAAAGCATAATATCAGTATCTGCAAATATCGATTATCAGCCACAAAAGCAGGACAAATATTGGCTGTCAGTACTGTCTCAAAAATATTTCCCGGACCCTCTATAATTGTTATAATATTGGCTCCAGAAGTTGAACAAAGTAATGCCCCAGACCTTAAAAGTAATGTGCTACTGTCTCAACTCCAGAATCCTGAGAACAACAGAAGCATTTACACCATTTTCCATTTCGTTAAGCCCCTTTTCTTCTAACATTTATTGATAATTTGCTCATTGTTTAGTTTATATTTCCTGCTCAGGACTTAGGCAGCATCACATCGACACACATCAGAGCTTTTCAGAAACATGTAACGATGAACAAAGCATCAGAGCAGCCAGAGTCGTATTAAAAAAACTGTTTTACCACAGCTTTTTACGAGGATTTTACAGTTATTTTCCCACTACCCACTGGGCCTTGTGGTAGTTCCAGTTCTGAATCATCGGCTTTTCTGCGATGCCAGTCTCAATCTCATAATTCTGACTTGTGAACTATCTTACAGTTATAGCATTAACCATGTTTATTTACAAAACCATTTATCTGAATCTTTCTCAAAGGGCTTGAACTGATTTTTTCCATGTATTTGAGCAAACTGTCGTGCACCAGATAGAATATACAGGGTGGCCCAAAAGTCACTGACACTTTTACATCTTCAGTAGCTCCTATAATTCTTAAGTTATACTCAACAAATTTTAGCAGTAGATAAACTGAACCCTCAGAGATTTTTGTCAATATATACGGTTATAATTGTTCACTTACACTTGAACTTATCACTACTTAAACCAGGGGAAGTAAAAATGACCTAATCTGGCTCTTATTTGATGCTGATGTTATGTTTGAAGTGGTTTATTGTCTGAGGTTTATTCACAAACACCTTTTCTTTAAGATAGACCCACAGGAAGAAATCGGGACGAGTCAGGTCTGTGGAGATCACATACTGCCCCCTGTCTGTGAAAAACACTTATTATTCCTTTAATGGCATTTACGCTCAGGGCATCTCTTTTATTAAAATGTCGACGGTAACACTGCTGGGTTTGTGAATTTGACCCATGTGACTCAAAGTACCACTGTACAATGAGGGTTCGTTCCTCGGTGCTGGATTTGCTCAGATTAATGTCAGAAGAGTCGTTCTAAATGCTCTGAAAAAATAAAAGAAAAATATTTAGAAACAAATGAGTTATGAGTTTTCTTCAACTGTCAGTGACTTTTGGGCCGCCCTGTATAATCAGCTCTTGTGGTCAAAATAAGTCCACTGTGTACTATCTGCATCTTATAATGCTAATCAGGAATGGCACGGTTAAGATGCTAGTTTTTGGCATTATCGTGAAGACAAACTCTGCTCTGGTCTCTGAAAGTTGTGAAAAGCTCTTATAAACTCAATGAGGTGAATAATTAGAATACTCTGAACGCATAAGGTGAGGAATAACTTGGACCAGTGCAAATCTATTAAAATAAACTGGTGTTTTTCACATTTTAAGACACTAAGTCAGAACTCTGGTCCAACCTCCGATTTGCCTGGAACATATGACTTTAAACCCAAACCCCCTAATCCTTACCTCTTCTCTTTCAAATATCTATAAAAACATTTAGTAGGTCAGTTGTGGGTTGAAGTCTCTCCCTGACGTCTGTGTCTGTGGTCGGGTCCAAACCACGGCCTTAAATGGAACCGAACATCTGGAGACTTCACCGTTAAACAAATACTCACTACTCTCACTGCACCAGCTCACTGTGGGCATCGTTACTGCGCAAAATACTACGAGAGCAGCACAGTAACAGTGTCTAAAATGCAGAATATTAAGACATGCCCACACAGTCTCACGCTAGCATCAATAAAAATAAAGTATTGTATAAAAAGACAACTGTTTGTACTGGTGCTTTTCAGATTTTAGATTGTAACGATGTTATACTCCCAGATGGGGGCGCAAGAGACACTTTTTCCTATTGATTACATTGTACTATGCCATGAAATTTTGAAATCCAAAAGGTAAATGTACAAATGTTGAACCTGATCATCAAAATATCAGAAATGTACATTATTATTAAAGAAACTGCAATGAATTAATGTCAAAATTAAAGTTTGTATCTATGTTGAGTCATAGAAGTTATTTATTCATCCATTTACGGCTTTGTACAGAAAAATAAAGGTGCAAAGAAAAAGTACACATGATAAATAATGACCCCCCAGAATGATTGTTCCATCATTTACTGAATGATAAGCTGAAATAGTAATTATCCTGACAGGCCTAAACACACAGTGACAGTTGAACAGTCTATTGCCTAAAACACATTTTTATTTGCATTTTGGTATCGAGTATTATATTATATTTCTTATGATCAAAATCTACTTTCAGATTTTATTGTGTGACGTTCCTGTTGCTGTTCAGCGCTGGCATTTTACGAGCTGAAGGCATAAAACAGACTGTGTGCAGGTTAAGTTCAGTAAGTTCAAGGCTGATCATCAATTTAACAAATGCCCTGGATCTTTGTTATACATTGAGTTTTTATTGGGTCTTGGGGGAAATATCTCGGCTTTAAAGCGTCACAATAGCAGCTTTATACCAAAGAATTCAAAAGGCTTCAGGGAGAAAATTCAGCTTTAAGATGTGTAACTTTATAGGTTAGAATATTATGCTGCATTTAAAGGTTCACTCTGTAACACACATGTCAAACTCAGGCCCCGGGAACATCCACCCAAAGCAACAGCATCTCCACAGACATGAATCGGACATAAATCTCTCACTTTGAAAGACTTAAGACGATATCAAAACTAAATGCTTTTTACAAGCTCTTGAATAAATCAGTTTTCTAAAAATTCCAATGTAGCAATAAATAGATTAAAGGCCTTATAAATAAATCGAATCTTATACCATCACCAGAGGCTTGAAATCATCCAGATTATTATTATTTTTTTTTTCCTCAGATGTTTTTATTAGGAACACCAATAGAAAGACAGATTACATTGAAATATATAATATTTTATATTTTTTTTGTTTATTTGTTTTTTTTCCAAACGCACAAGCACAGGTAGAATTGTACAAAATACAAACACATAAATATAGAAATATCACCCACCCTGTACAAGTGCTAAAACAAACAAATAAATTTAAATTTAAATTTAAATTTAAATTTAAATTTAAATTTAAATTTAAATTTAAATTTAAATTTAAATTTAAATTTAAATTTAAATTAAACAAAAAAATATTCTTGTGAAGGTGCATGGAGTTTAAAAACTCTGTGGAGCACTTGTATGTAGTGCACTACCACATGGCATCATAAGCTGGAGCAGGATGTGTGTTAAACGTGTGTAAATGTGACAAAACACAACTCCATGTTTGTTTTTAATAAGAAAACAACAGAGCCTGTAACCAACCACATCTCCTGCACTTAATTACATCCAGTCTGTTTCTCTCGTTGTGTTTTCTAGGAGGACAGCTCAGACCTGAAATGTCAGCTCCACTTCGCCAAAGAAGAGTCGGCCATGATGTGCAAGAAGCTGACCAAACTGGTGAAGGAGAGCGAGGCCATGAGGGAGGAGCTGTCCAAGTACCGCTCGCTGTACGGAGACGTGGACGCCAGCCTCACCGTGGAGGAGGTGAACACAAGCGCTGATAACACCGACAATACCGCGCAGTACAGGGTTTATGACTGAAGGGGGCAGTGTGGAGAGGGCAGAGAGAGATGTAAGCGCCGGTGAAGATTAATGAGAGAATTAGTGAGATACAAGAGAACAAGGAAAGAACTGGTCAAGAGGAGAGAGGGAGGTTCAGATATGGATTTAATAAGTTAATTTGATAATAATTGTTACAAATGTGTGTGGTGTGGAGGCTGCAGCTAAGTTTTACTGCCTCAGACGAACTATAAAACAAGGTTATTTATCAAATCATTCTCTGGTTTGAGCTGAAACCAAAGTTGAAGTGCCTGAACGAGTTAAAGCAAACATAGCGATGCAGACAGACGTACTTTATTTTAGCAGAGATTCAGACTATTATGTTTCTGAAAAGCGTGTAGAGGGAAGTGCTCTGTGCATTTGTTTAGGGAAAGATGTCTGCGCTTCACTCTCAACTGGATTTTTCCGCTTGTTGCACCGATGAGATGCTTCGACCATTTGTCATGACGTTCCCAATTACTGAGAGCTGCACAGATCAATCTCAAATTAGTCTTACCTGGCCAGCCAGAACCACAAGCTTTAAACACTTTACAAAGACGTATGGGTCTGGTGAGTCGTATCCTGTCTCCACGATTACAGTTGGGTGTGATTGACAGGCAGATTAACCAATCAGAGAGATGCATGTTCTGCTCGTGTCAAAGCAAACATAGCGGCTTACATTTAAACAAGGGAGAAAACAAGGCAGAGGGCTCAGACACAGCAAGAAACAAAGCACTAAACTGTTATTTTGAATGAATGATACGAGGATGTCTTCCAGATTTGACAGATTTTTGTGAAATAAATTAGCGTCTGTGGCTGTTTGGAAAGTGAGGATGGCGGTTTTTCTTGTCAGCCCCATTTTTACCCTTCTGGATATAAAACATAGAAGGGACTGGCAGGTCAGGAAACAACCTCTCCAACTCTCATTTCATTTTTTAACCCATGTTTGATGCACAACAAAAGCATAAATCATCAAAGCCACAACATGGAGTATAATTTGTGTACTAAACAGTAAAAGTAGACCGCTCACTGACGTATCTGTGCTGTGCAGGTGGCAGACTCTCCACACACGCGTGAGGCCGAGGTGCGTGTTCACCTGAAGCTGGTGGAAGAGGAGGCGAATCTGCTGAGCCGCAGGATCGTGGAGCTGGAGGTTGAGAACAGAGGGCTCCGAGCAGAGATGGACGACATGAAGGGACCACAGGGTACGGACCGTAGACTGTTTGTATAAATGGACATAGTTAGTCTACTATCCGCCATGTTCCAAATAAGAAGTGATCCATCTACTTCAGTTCACTTTACATTGAAAAATTGTCACCCCTCGCTCTGTAATTGCTGCAGTGACACTCGTTATTTTGGTCTTAAAATGTTCGTACTAACCCATTCTACATCCTGGTGTCTTTTATTTTGCTATTTTGCTAAATGAATAGTGAGGGGGAGAGGGGGGAATGTTATCTTCAGTTGGCTCGTTGGTCGCTTTTATGGCTCGATATTGTGGAGTGATACTACAACAAAATCAAATGTATTTTATTAGTAAACAGCAAAAGACGAAGTTCTGGTCAGATTAGTGCTGGAAACTGCCTTATATCTGTCTGAAGCAGGAGCTAACTACACTGAAACTGTAAACTATCTATCTATTGTCTCCAGTTTCAGCCTTAACGACCCTATTCAACCTGTAAAGGTCATTACAGGTTGTAATTTGACTAGAACTGAAGAAGTGTCTTGGATGAGCAGAAAAACGTCTTCACTCCTACAACAATTTGTCCAGTGACAGATTTAAACTTCATCTTTTACTCTGGATCAGACCTGGACGACTGAGGGAGACACAGACATCTTTATTAGTAAACGAAAAGTGATTTTAAGATAAGCTTTAATTTCTGGAGTCAGTATTCATTGAAAAGTATTCTAACAGAATGGTGCAATAATTTTACCTGTAGTGAGTATAATGAGATTCTTCCACAGCTCTTTTGTTAATAAATGTTTGAATATTGTTTTGGCTAATGCACCTGTATGGACCTTATGCCTACTTACAGCAAACATGGTTGATTTCCCAAAAAAAAGGAAGGATTTTTAACAATTTATATTCTCTACAGCTAAAATTACGCAGGCAGTTCAAAATTTCATAGAAGAATCATGGTTAATATTGTATCTACATAAAATCATTTTCATACATGTTTTTCCAGACATCTCTCCAGATTTGGCAGGAAGTCTCAGCCCTGGACTTGGCATCGGAGGCGGGGCCATGGTCCTCGGAGGCGGAGCTTCTTCTGAAAACGTGATGGAGCTACAGCGCCACCTTCAGTTTGTGGAGGAGGAGGCGGAGCTCTTACGCCGCTCCCTCACGGAGATGGAGGAGCAGAACAAACTCCTCATGAACGAGATCAACCGCTACAAATCCGAACTCCCGCCCTCTCTGTCGTCCAATTCGCTGGCCTCTTTAACAGACGGCTTGCTCAACGACAGCCCGGTGCACTCCATCCAGGAAGGGGCGGTGCTTATAAACGTCAACGCCCCCTCGCAAGAAGAGGAGCTGCGATTGGCCCGGTTACAGATCGGGGAGTTGAGTGGGAAGGTGAAGAAGCTGCAGTACGAGAACAGAGTGCTCCTGTCGAATCTGCAGAGGTGTGACCTGGCGTCTTATAACCCCGCCTCCTCCCCCGCCCCCTCCACCCTGAGACTGAACCTGGAGACGGACGCAGAGGCAGGAGACTCCGCTGAGTGTCTGCCGAGGTAAACAACAAAAATCAGAATTTAAAGCACCTCTGCTGGATTTTTTTCCATGTATTTGAGCACAATTTGTCTCACCCCAGTACAGATATATACGTATAGTAAAAGGTCAACTGAAAACCACTGTGTGCCATCTGCTTTTAATTATAAAACGTTTTAGTGTCTGAATTAGGAACTGTGCTGTTAGCATGCTAGTTGTGGTTATGCAAAAGCAGCAAATTTACCACAGTGACACAGGAGGCTCTCCAGGTGAAATAAGAGTCAGGTTTGTGGACATGCAAGCCCGCTCAGAGTAAGGAAGGTTTTATGCTTTTTTCAGTGCAATAAACAGCCATTTCTTTTTTTTAACCATGAGTTTCTATTCTTTATTTTGGCATCTTAGGGTATTTTATATTAGACATTTATTTTTTGTGTATGAGTTTTTTCTGATATACTACACTTCCCATTTCTGTATTTTCTTATTTTACTACTTTTATTTTGTCTCCTGTGTTGTATTTCCTTATCAAGTACAAATAATTTTATGAATGTTTATTCCAGCCCACCGTCTCGTCGTGAGCCAGTCGGAGGTGAGACCGACCCCTCTGACTTGAAAGAACACAAACGCAGGAGCGAGGACAGCGCCGACTCCTCCTCACTCCCCGTTCCACTGGTGCAGAAGGACCATGATGCTTTGCTGTCCATGCGGGACCAGGCTCGGTTGGTCTCCACAGCGATCCAGCTCCTTATCTCCCCCGAGTCCAGCTGCCTCCAGTCCCCGTCGCTCTACCACAAGGTCTGCACCAATGAGAGCAAAGACGGGGCAGCCAATCAGGAGGAGGAAGCTGAGTCATGTGACCAGGACAAATCGCAGACTAACAACAGCCAGGTATCTTTTTTTTTTTTTTTTTGAAACCTTGACATACAGTAATCTTTGGACAATAATATGCTGTGTAGTTGTACTCTGTGACACCTGTGGATCAGTATTTTTATATTTGGAAACATTTTAAAGTACAAACATTGACTTAAAAACTATGTTTCTGATTTCAAACCATGAGGCAGTTGGTTTCCCATGATTCTTAGCAACAATTCTGACTGTATGAAACAAGTTGAGTAGTTATTACCTGAGAAAATACTATGTAAAATGAATACATTATATTTTTTCCCCTTATTTAGCAGCTTTTACCAATGAAATAAAACATCAGGTGCACTCCTTTTAGTACGTCTGCTGACTTCTGGGTAAAAGCTGCCGTTATGTTTTCCAGAATCGTCACAACCTATAAGCCAGGAAATGTGCTGTTAGCATGCCAGTTGCTGTTAGCGTTAGCACACCGCTCTGGCCTGGAAGTTGTTCGGAAAGTGAGGAACAACTTAAAACCTCCACAAACTGTTTTAAATGAACCAGCTGTTTTTCATGGAGCCAAATAATTACAGAACTTGCTATTTCAATTATGTTTTCAGTTTGATTTTGTTTTTCAGCCCTAATGAAAGTTTGTTTGTCCATTATCTCATCACAATGGACCCACTAAGATCCACAGATTCTTCAATAAAATTCAGAGTTATCCTTTTGCTGTTGTAGTTGTACAGGGCGGCTCAAAAGTCACTGACAGTTGAAAAAAAATCATAACTCTTTTGTTTCTAAATATTTTTATTTTATTTTTTCAGAGCATTTAGAACGACCCTTCTGACATTAATCTGAGCAAATCCAGCACCGAGGAACGAACCCTCATTGTACAGTGGTACTTTGAGTCGCATGGGTCAAATCCACAAACCCAGCAGTGTTACCGTCGACATTTTAATAGCAGAGATGCCCCAAGAGTAAATGCCATTAAAGGAATAATAAGTGTTTTTCAAAGACAGGGGGCAGTATGTGATCTCCACAGACCTGACTAGTCCTGATTTCTTCCTGTGGGTCTATCTTAAAGAAAAGGTGTTTGTGAATAAACCTCAGACAATAAACCACTTCAAACGTAATATCCAGGATCAAATAAGAGACATAAGCCGGAAATGCTTTAAATGTTATGTGAAGTGTGTTGGATCAGACTATTCAGAGCCAGACCCAAAATGGTGGACACTTAAAAAACATTATTTTTAAAAAAATGTGGTCATTTTTACTTCCCCTAGTTCAAGTAGTGATAAGTTCAAGTGTAAGTGAACAATTATAACCGTATATATTGACAAAAATCTGGGAAGGTTCAGATGATCTAATTATAGGAGCTACTGAAGATTTAAAAGTGTCAGTGACTTTTGGGCCACACTGTATTATACTTTTATTTCACTGCTCGTCCCATTCCTCCGCTGTATCATCTCCTCGTTTATCTCTCTTCTCTTCTGACACCTCTGCTCCTCTCAGATCTCTGAGCTGTCTGACCTGTCCGACCGGCCCCTGGTGGGAGCTCTGACCGGCAGGCTCCAGGCGCTTCACTCCCAGCTGCAGGCCTTCGTGGAGCGGGTGGACGGGCTGAGCAGAGCGCCCCCTCCTGGAGCTGGGTCAGGAGTCACTTTCACTCCAGAGGAAACTTCTCTGGCGGCTGCTACAATCGGCTCTGAAGCAAACGCAGCTGCTCATAAGGTACATGCGAAACAGCAGATTCTTAAAGTGCATATGACAGGGTTTTTTTTGAGTTTTTCTATTTATACAGGTTTAGTGTAATAGTACATGCTGTAAATGTGTAAACTATGTGTGTTTTACATCAGTTAAGTGGGAGTTTGTAAAAAAAAAAGTTAATCAGAAAAGTGCAAAAAACAGGAAATAGTTTTAAAACTGAATAACTCTGCTTATGTCATCAACACAAATACCAAAATGCAGGGACAATGCCGCATCAATTTAATAAAATAGATGTGATTTTATCCGTTTTTATTTGTCTAATGATAACTAGATAAGCTTTGTCCCTTGTTAACATTACCGTTGCCAGGTAAAATGATAAACTTCACCAGATTTTAAACATTAACAAAATGAGGCAACATTTTTGTTAAATATTCTATACTCTATTTATCTATATTTTACTGAAAAAGTACCCAAACCTGTCATATGCACTTTAAATTACAATTATTGAATTTTATTTCAAGATTTTGCTTGTGTAATTACATATTTTAGCACCGTATATATTTTTTTCCTTTGACCTGTTGCTATATTTTGAGTTGTGGCCGACTAACAGCTTCATCCGCACATGCTCAGTTCGTCCAGTGCAGAGTGGTTTACATAACATGCTCAAATCTAAACAAATTTAGTTAAAAAAAGGTTTAGAAAGAAGATGTAAATATAAGTTAATGGACCAATAGTGTGATTATGTGTTTTATATTTTATGTTTGAATACACGTTCGCATTTGCTTTGAGACACAGCGAGCGCACTGCACAGAGGATTTCAAAAGGTGCTTTTGTAGAAACTCTGAGCTTCAAGGCAGCTTTATTTGTACAGTACAATTCATACACAAAGTAATTCAAAGTGCAAGTACAGAATAAGAAATTCACAATACAGAAAAATTAAATCATCAAATGAACATTAAAAGAGAAAAGTGCAGAATAAAAACCTTTCTGTCATATGCAGCTAAACAGAACTGTGTGAGGCTGGATTTAAACTTTGTCAAAGTCGAGTCTGTCTCACATCTTCAGACTGCTCCAGGTTTTAGCTGCATAAAACTGAAACTCTGTCGTTTAGTCCTGACTCTGGGACCAGCAGGAGGCCGGTCCCTCAAAGAGCTTTATATGTTGCTTTAGATTTGATCAGCCTTTGAAACACAACACGAATCCATGCAACTCTGAGTAAAATAACCATTATAACTAAATCTACTACTACTACTACTACTAAATCTTTAATTTCACTTAATATGTTGCTTGTAAGTTAAGTGTCTTTCCTAAGGACAAATCATCAGTTCATGAAATGTGAATATCTGAGAAAAGAACAGTGAACTTTTGGGATTATGCACAGTTCTGTCGCTCCCAAACACGCTCCATCAGTCTCAGTTTATCTGTAACTGGATTATATTTGATTTGAGCCGTTTTGTAAATCTGTATGAGTCGAACACCTGTGTCCTCTGCATGGCCTATCCCCGACCTGCACCGAGAGCCTCACATGGAGCCACGGGGCCCACTGTCCACACACAGCTCCTCTTTATTAAAACACTCCATCATAACAGGCATGCTATAGACACGTCATTTACTGCACAAGACGCAGCACTCGGCCAGTACTATGGCTCAAGTATGAACGAAGTATGAAAAATGCACAGTATGTTTTATAAAACCAGTCACATTCACGTTTGTGATGAAAACCATTTGTCTTCCAGTGTATATGGTGGGATTATATACTGAGAGTAAGATTTATGAAGCAGTACAAAGTGTGTAAAGTATTATAAATCGCATTATTCACCTGAGTTTAGTGGCTTCATGTTTTTTATGTATAATTTTTTTATTTATAATTATAATCAGTTAAAAAGTGCACATTTTATTATTATTTTTGAAGAAAAGATGACTTAATTACTCAAAATTCCAAATGTTTTGTTGTAAATTTACAGTTTAATTATATTTTTATGTGGGCTAGTATTTCTAAATAAAAAAACACACTTTCATTTCAGAATTCAAAAGTACTAAATAAAATATCTACACTTCAATCTGTCTAATGTTCAAATGACAAACAGTGATTGACTTTTGTAGTTCTGGGTTTGGATCCAGTTTTAACGTTCGCTTAACTGCTCCATCTGAGGCCAAATCCAACTCCCTGCGATCTCTCCTCTCCTCCCTCCTCGCTCCCTTCCTCTCTCCCTCCTCACTCCCTTCGCTCTGTCTGTGGCTGGGCTGCGTCTCACTCCTCCTCCTCTCCCGCCCCTCCTCACCTCTCCTCACCGTGTCACCTTTGACCCCGCTTCTGCCCCTTCATCGGCCCCTTTCTGACTTTCATCCTAATGCCTTCCTTCCTTCCTTGCCTCCTTGTCGTCCTCGTCTCCTCTCTCCTCAGCCGTTCATCCTTCCGTCCATCCTACTCTTCTTCCTTTTCTCCACTCTCTCCTTCTCGTCTCTGACCAAAATCTTTTTCCTCTACATCCTGTTTTTTGTCTTGTGATGATCACCCCTTTTTGTTTTACTTTTAATTACTTAAAAAATTTCACATGACATTTTGTACTTTTTTTAATTAAATGTTTGTTTTGTTTAACTTTGTTCATCTCTCCCTCGGTTCTTTTAATTTCCCACGGTTCCTCCTACACATTTCTGTCTCGTTTTGTTTGGTCATTAACGTGCCCATGCATGCATACAGCAGCCTGACTCTAGGGACCAATCAGAACCAGAGGTCAGAGGTCAACGCCAGGAGGACAGCCAATCAGACGAGGCCACAGACGCGGATGATGTACAACCAGAGGAAGAGGAGGAGTCAGAAAACGCACAGGTCGGTTCCAGCGAAATTAATTCAGTTACAAGCTACTAATTGTTTTGCAAAAGTCTTTGGTATAGAAAAGTAGCCACATCTCTTTTTGGTGCTGTGCAGTTTTGGACAAAAAAGTTACAGGAAAACTTAAGGCGTTTTGCAGCATTTAAAGGTGCACTATGTCACATTTGACTTGCTCGTTTCCATGGTGATGTTATGTTGCCTGGTCCAGCAGTCCGGCATTAAACCTTTATATCTTACATTTATCCAATCACATATTTATTCCTCGGTGGAGACAAACAGGTGGTGGACATAATGCAGTTTTTGGACTGCAGGGACTCCCAGACTTCCCTCACCCCAGACACGTCCTCCAGCTCCTCCGGTGGGACCCCAAGGTGTTCCCAGGTCAGAGAGACATAGTCCCTACAGCGTGTCCTGGGTCTTCCCCGGGGTGGGACATACCCAGAACACCTCCCCAGGAAGGCGTCCAGGAGGCATCCTGAGTCACCTTAGCAGCTCCTTTCGACGCGGAGAAGTAGCGGCTCTACTCCGAGCTCCTCCCGTGTGACTGAGCTCCTCACCCTGTCTCTAAAGGAGCGCCCGGACACCCTGTGAAGGAAACTCATTTCGACCGCTTGTATCCTCGATCTTGTCCTTTTGGTCATTACTCAGAGCTCATGACCGTAGGTGAGGGCAGGAACGTAGATCAACGGTAAATCGAGAGCTTTGCCTTTAGACTCAGCTCCTTCTTCACCACAACAGACGATACAGCGACCGCGTCACTGCAGACGCTGCACCGATCCACCTGTTAATCTCACGCTCCATCCTCCCCTCACTCGTGAACAAGACCATGAGATACTTGAACTCCTCCACTCGAGGCAGAGACTCTCCACCCACTGGGGAAATCTGATGTTTTTACTTTATGATCTGTGCAGATTCTTCCCCCATGTCACAAAAATAATTACAATAGAATGCTGTGATGTTATTGGAAAGTAGGCCTTTGAAATACTAGCTTTATGCAGTACTATAGAGTAGTCTCTCTATGCACAAAGGTTATTAAAGTTCATCTGTACACAAACACATGTACGGTGGCTCACGTGGGACACTTCTCTCTCAGCAACAGGCACTCACACACGAACAGAGCTGTCATCATTAAGCACCGTCGCTCAGAGCAAATCAAGGGCTCTGTTTGTTTGACCTTTGCAGACAGTTTCTATAGTAACCAGCGTGTGTGTGTGTGTGTGTGTGTGTGTGTGTGAGTGTGTGTGTGAGTGTGTGTGTGTGTGTGTGTGTGGCACTGAATCATAAGACAAAATAGACACTAAAAAGAGAAGATACTAAAGAAGTAAAGAGGGAGATTAAAGTGGAACTGCACTGTTGGTGTTTCAGTAGCATTGGGCCTCATTTATCAAGCTTCTTATGAACAAATTTGCACTTAAGGTCTTCTTACGAACATTTTTAGCATTCACATAACTGAAAATATTCTTCTCGGGATGAGTAAATCCTACAAACAGTCAGGAGCACTCGTACAAACAAACACCTGGCTGCTTGGGCAGAGTTTGAGGTGTGGAAACCTGTTATGTCCAGACCACGCCCCTGCTCCGCCCTCGCTCTGTTCTTTAGTCCACAGGCTCTGCACAGTTTAGTTTGCACCACGGACCGGAGTAATGTAGGTTTTATTTTCTACACGTGGCAGATAAATATGTCAAAAATAAGTTAAATGCATAAAAATCCTCCTCACTGTCCTGCTGAATCAGAGGGACCTGAGCTTGTTTCTTCTTTCCTTCTTGTTCACGTTTGTTTCTTTAAAAACTCTAAAGTCTGATCTTTTAATCCAGGTCTTAGTCTCCATGAGCCAAAACAGTTTTGAAGGTTTCATTGCCTCGTTCTCTTTTCCCTCATATTCCACAGAGCCGACTCGTGAGACTCACCTGTGAGACAAACCCAGATTTTAAGTCGTTCTCCTGGTGTCGTCTGTTAAATTGATCTTTCTTTTTCTTGGAGGTCGTGGCTCCTCTTCTGGCTCCTCAGTTTGGCCTTTTCTCCACAGACTTTTGTTTTTGTCTCTTTTCTTGAGCTTGTGACTCTACTTTTGGGCGACATGTCTGATGTTATACGTGATACTTCATCGTGAAGACAAGAGCAGATCTAGCACAGATATAATAAACTCACCTTTATATCAGATGAATTTATGTAGAGATTTTCATCATATATCTTCAGACGAGCTTATTAGTGAGTCATGAGGGACGGGCCAAAGTTACGTCAGTCGCTGATAAATTATTTACTGTTTTTGTGCGGCCTGGTGGTTGAAATGTTGTTGAAATATTTGAAATGTGGTTGTGGGAGGAGATTAGGTGATAACTACAACAACTACACCTTCATTAAGTTCTCCAGTTGTTTTTAACATTAAGTCGGTGATGTTTCCAGGTTACAGGTCAGAGAGGTGAATCTGAGCCTTTCACAGGATTAAAAAGCAAAAAATCAAAAAACACACTTGGAACTAAATAAATGCAACATATACAGTCGATAATTTAATGCTATACTGTGAAACCCCTCCAGACAAAGCAATAACATCTCCATGGAGACGAGCTGCTGTTTATTAGCTGTATCTTGCTGTGGCGCCTCTTTGCTGAAAGTGTCAGTACATTTTGTCCCCACGGGGCGGAGGGAGGACATTAGTGGTACGAGGCTGGGTCGATGGATCACACCCAGAGCTAATGGTCCGTGTGCAGGCGTGGGGAGGTTAGGGGGGAAGCGGAGGTGTGATTTAAAGACCACTGCGGAACCTATCGGACTCATTACATGACCCCGCTCTTGTGCTATTTGTGCTGTGTGTCATTTCACAAAGGCTAGAACACTGTTGTACATAAGTGGGTCGAGGAAATGTTGTTTAGTCGTGTACTGTACATTAGAATACACAAAAGTCGTAGTTTTATGTGGGAAAAAAAGAAAAAAGTTCACAATGCATTAGTAACATCTTAATTATTAATTGCGATTAGTTTATTTGTACTTTTCACAATTTTCACTTTTCCAACAATGCTAACCACGGTGTGCTTCCTGGTTTAATAATAATAATTAGATGCAGACGGCACATATCAGTCTCATTTTGACCCTATTTATGATATATACAAGGGCTAAACAAGTGTTTTGTTTTTTTTTATTTAAAAAAATGCTGTGAAATTTATTTGACCTTCCTGTCCTGTTTTAGAGGTAGCTGACATCTTACTCATTTTTGTGCATTTTAGAATTGTTTTTAGAAATTAAACATTTACACAATTCATTTTTTTGTTGTACTTGCTGACTTCGAAACAAGCCAAAGGAAAAAAAAACAAAAACACTTTTCAGTGAGCTTTGAGTAATGAAACTCAATCTACTTTCTATCTAAATGTTTCTTCACGTTGATATCGTGTCTTTCTCTCTTCCAGAGCTCAGATCTTCAGGTGCAGTTGTCCCAAACTCAGGAGGAGCTGCAGAGAGAGCGTCTGTCTCACACAGAACTCACTCATAAAATCACACAGGTCAGTCTTCGAGGACTGTTCCTAGTGCACGTTCAGTACCATTTAAACACATTTTGCTGTTCACAAAAGTCTGTTGTGAGACCATCTCAGAGACAACAGTATAAGAGACACCACACACACTGAAGTTGTGGCTCTCCAGTTGCAGGAGGAGCAGCACAAGGCCCTGGTGAGGAGGGACTTCCAGCTGCAGAGCGTGGGTCTGCAGGCCCGGCTGCACCAGAGGCTGTGGGCCCAGGAGAGGAGCCTCCTGCTGCAGGAGTCCCAGCACCTCAAACACACCCTGCTCCTGCTCAGCCTCAAGCTGCGCTGCCTCCTCAAGCAGTGGAGGATCCAGGGAGGGAAGGACGCCCAGTGGAAGGACGTGCTGGAGGTCAGAGTTTAAATCATGTTCTCATTTCATAGCAGTCAAAAGTCTGGAGACGCTTTGACATTTTTCTTTCTTTATTTTTGCGACCTTATATTGTAGATTATTATTTAAAACATCAAAACTATGAATAAATATGGAATATAGTAAAGACAAAATAACCTGTTTTAGATTTAAATAGCCACTCTTTGCTTTGATCACGACTGTACACTCTTGGTATTTAATGACTCTGCCAAGGCACCAGGGCCGGTTCTAGCTTTCAGGTTGTCCTACGCCCCCGACAGCGGATGTCTCCTGGCTCAGATGTTGATGATTCACATTTGACACATTCTGACTCTGCTCTCATCACTTTGACCAGTTGTATTTGTGTTTATCTGACCAACATCAGACTGAAAACATCCAGAATGTGACAACTACCACAGTCACAAGAACAGAACACAAACACTTAAAGAGGGGCAAGGTTTTTGAAATTCTAGACATTTTTTTTTCATTTCTGGTGGATTTTAATGTGTTCCAGTTGGAGACAGTGGTTTAAATTTACATAATAAAGGTCCTTACACCGGTGTAAACACAGAGCTGCCCTCACCTCTGCCCGACTCAAAAACACATGTAGCAGCAGCAGATATTTTACTACTATAGATATGAAACAAATGTAATTGTTTTAGAGGGATATTTAGGCTGCTGCAAACACACAAGCCCTGTATCCAATAAAACTTGATGATATTATTTTCATATATATGATATAAATGTATGGGCTCTTGGGGGCCCTCTGGTGGCCTCGGGGCCCTAAGCAGCTGCTCAATCTGCTCATAGGCTGAACTGGCCCTGCAAGGCACACCAGTGAAGTGAAAAGTTTCTCAGGTTATTTATTCATGAAGCTCATTGAGAGAAGGCCAGGGATTTGCAGCATTGTCGACAAAGCAAAGGTTGACTAGAATGAAACAAATCAAAAACATTTAGTTGACTTATTTAACTTTTTTTTTCTTCTTTTACTTTCAAACACCATGCTTCATATATCTGACGTCCTCTGTGTATCTGTGTAAAGAAAAAACACATTCAATAAAAGAGTGTGTCCAAACTTTTGACTTTTAGGAGTGTTTATTATATTATAATGATCCCTCATCAAAAATACACGTCATCCATTCATGTTTGAGGAATCTAGTGATCTCTCCCGTACCATTCAAACCCTCCTCGTGATTAGCAGCATGATTCTGTTCAATGCTCAGCCCACAGCCTACATTACCCATGCTCCCGCGGGGCAATTTTCCATAAATGTACAAAAGCATGATACAAAACAACACACTCCAGCTCCACAAACTCGACGTGATGTGTAGTAGTTTTATTAATGCAGCTGATTGTGTTGTGCAAAAAGCATAAAAAAATATGTTAATACAGTACATTTACAGTTTTTGGCTAATATAGCATCTTCAAAACAATAAAAAGCAAAGTGGTAATGTGAATATGTGATGTTTTATAGTTTTAATTCCCCACAGAACTGAAGAAGTAATAACTCCTCTTTAAGTAAGATCAAAAAGTACATTTGGTGCTAATTCAGTTTGTGTGTTTTTTTTAACTGTATCTGATTTATGCTTTTGTATTGATGAACTCACAATGATAAAAGAAATTGAGACAGTGCATATGATTTTTTTTTATACCACTTTATTTCAAATCATAAACATACTACAGTGGTTTCAACTGACCATCCAAAAAAGAGAATATTGTGGTTGTCTTGACTAAATACTGCAGCTTTTATTCATCAGGTGGAAGAAACTCAAGCCAAAGTAAATATTTACCTCCATAAATATTATATTATTTAATCTGGAAATACTGTAGAGATATAAAATATGTATTAATAATAGAACATACACAATTGTCACAAATAGAAAAAAATAAAACAAACAAAAAATATTAATTTCCACTGTTGAAGACTGAATGTGTTTATAGCTGATTGTACTTTCTGATTTGTTATTCAGATAAACAGCCTGAAGGACCTTTATCTCTTATTGGATGAAGAGAATCGTAGCCCCTCCCACCAGGCGGCAGACGCACACCCTGTCAGTCCAACCATAAAGGTACAAATACTACTTCACTACTGTACTATCGTCTCTGCAGTACTTAAACTAACCACTGTACTTGTTTCTTCCTGTAGTCAAGTGCAGTGAGCAGTACGCTGGCTGACCTGAGGGTGGCGCTGCAGGACCTGAGCGCAGAGTTACATCAGGAAAGACAGGGATCCCAAGAGCTAACACAGCAGTTCGCTAAGGCTAAGGCATCATGGGAAGTGGAGCGCGCAGAGCTGAAGAATATCATCTTACAGGTACAGTATAGACTCTACTTAAAGATTAAAGAAGGAGGGTATTTTTTGAGCTTTTTAACATGCTATAATGTTGTTCCCTCATCAAAAACATGCTATAAAGGTTTTGAAAGAGGTTTTAGATGTCATCCATGCATGTTTTCAGTAATTTAGCGATCTCTCCCGGGCCTATTTGAACCCTCCTGACAGTCGGCTGTAAGAGTTTGTGCAGTACTCTTCTCCCACACGACGGTCCTCCATAAATATACAAAAGCATGAAACAAAACTGTGCACAGCAACTTAACAAACCTGATGTGATGTTTTCATTTGTGGGACACAGTTGTGATAGTGCTCTGAAGGGGGAGTGACTTAGTGCTCAGAGCAAAGAGCCCCAACAATAAAAGGTACCACAGTGATCTAAATATGTTATGTTACCAGTTAATGCCCCATAGGAGTAAAATTAGGTGAGGTTAGGTTGTCTTGCTCAAGGACACAACATCATGCACAAGTCTGATCAGGAATCGAAACGCCAACCTTTAATTTGGGGACAAAGCCTCTTTAAACCAGGGGTGGCTCACTCGTTAGTGAACAAAAGCCAAAATTTTATGTGTCATGGTTTAAAGAGCCACACCATGCACTGACCCTCTGCCAACACCAGGGGGCGACACACAAAGACAACTACCCGCTGTGTAATCTTCAAAAGTTTAAAAGTTTATGCTCGTCCAATGTTATGGGAGAACTGTGGATTATCATGTACATCTAATTTTTTTTTTTTTTTTTCCACAACACAGATGTCTAAAAGTATTGAGATTTAGTCCTATATCACCAAAAGTATAAAAAAAAAAAGAAAAATCACTGAAGGGAGGGTATTTTAAATGCATTTTAGATGTAATATTCTTATTCACTTTTATGATCTTTTATGAAGACATTCCCAGACTGTACACATATTATTTTTGTGTGAGGAAAACATGTATCAAATGTAGAATGAGGCACTTCTGATTATTGAAGAGCTGCCTGTGGCTCGCCTGCCTTCTCCACCGCGGCTCTAAACATGCAACAAACAACTCAGTGCCTGATTGTGTTAAAAGTAATAACATCTGTATGTGAGACAATCAAGCCTGTATCCTCACCAGAAAGTTACAGTTAGTGCACCTTTAAAAAATCCACGATCGACCCCTTTCTTAGGAAACAGCAGTGCTCCAAAGACAACAGCTGAAGCACTCTCACTGTATCTGCACTAAATGTGTGTGGGTATTTTTCACATTATGGATAAATACTCACACTTACGTCTTGTGCACACACATGACTTAAGTCCTTTATTATCAGATCAACAACTACAGTTAAGGTAACGATGAGTCTCCAGGAAATACATGTAAGTCAGTGTAATGTCCCCAAAAAGGACAGAAACCCAGCGTGTGTGTGGATCCTGGAGCAGTTTGATAAATGTCCGCTCATCCAACCACATCATGGGCACCTCCGCCTCCTGGCTCTGCTCCAGCCCCTCCCGTCCCCCTCCTCCCCTCTGCTGCTCCCCATCCCACGTCTCAATCCAAAAACTCCACACTGGAACAGACAGGGGAATTATCGGCACGGTTCACCTCGATAAACAAGGCATCAAGACGTCAAAGTGAGATTAGACCGAGCAGTTTAGTCGTGAGGAGTGATGAGAGTTGGCTTTTGGTTATGTTTTGCCCGTCAAGTTTAGCCTGATGGTTGCATTTGGCAGTTACCATGAAAATAAATGAAAGTGAATGTTGTTAAATTGGCTGCACAGCTCAGTTCTGTTATATTGAAATCACTGACAGACAGAACAGTGTTGTCACGATGCTAAAATGTCATATTCAATTTCGATCCTATGGAAAAAGTTGGATGCTTAATTCTGTTGCCACAATGAAGTTGACAGATTTAAATTTGTCTTTTACTTTAGAAACAGAGGCTAAAACTTCATCTAATGTCTCAGTAGATCAGCTTCACGTTCTGTGGAGGACATCATTTTACAATATTATAATAAACGATTACACTATATTTAACTAGGCCTTTGGTGTATATGTATATATATATATATATGCATTGGGATGTCCCTAGTTTAAACCTAAAAGGCCTCTGTCTGACCTGAATCGTCACAACCTAAACCATAGTTAGTGCAGCCTCTGCAGCTCAGAGACTGAATTCTGGAGGTTCTGAGCTTCACTTGAGACTTGTCCATATACTGAGAGTGAAAAAGAATCGAATCACAGGTGAAGACACTGGCAACTCAAGTTCAGGTTTTGATTGTATTACCTTTTTTAAATCTGTAAGAACAAAGTACAAACTGTTTATTGAGTGTACTTCTTTAGTATAACCCTAAACTAGAACAGCAGGGTTAGATCTAATAAGAAATTCTACAACTAAATACAAAAATGTTTGGTTTCCCATGCTTCCCTCGTAAGCCCAAATGTAATGCATAAATTACTGCACATTTCTGTGATTTGTTGTGGCAATCCCCTGGTGGAAAATCCGATTAAAGATGAATGAGGGTTTGTTGTGTTGACATATTGTGGGTGTCTGTCTTGTTGGAGCACCTGTTCTCAGTGTGGGGGCAGCTGTGGTCTGTGGGGCTCATTCATCAAAACCACTTCACAAATGAAACCGGCTGTAGATAAAGAGGAAGCGGCGGAGCTTAAAGGCTGTATCAGAAAAAACACACCAACCGCTTTAACCACACCACAGGCAGAGTGTCCAGGTACGACAGATGAAGCCGTTTTATCTCTGTTAGAAAATCTTATCAGTAACAAACACACACGTTATATATATGTGTTAAATGTGCTGTGTGTCCCTTATGCATTCCTGGATCTTAATTATTCACCCTGATGAGTTTATAAGTGCTTTTCACAACTCTCAAACACCAGTGCAGAGTTTTGTCTTCTCAGTGATGCTAACAACTATCATGCTAAAGGTGCACTTCTGATTATCGGACAATAAACTGCTTTCCAATTAGATGCAGACAGCACACCACAGATTTGTTTTGATGTCAAGAGCTGCTTATAGAACACAGTGTTCCCTCGTTTATCATGGGGGTTATGTTCCAAAAATAACCCGCAATAGGCGAAATCCGTGAAGGATCAGCTTTATGTTTTACAATTATTATATGTATTTTAAGGCTGTAAAACCCCTCACCACACACTTTATACACTTTTCTCACACAGGCATTAACATTTTCTCACATTTCTCTCTTGTTTAAACTCTCCAAAAGTTCAAACCTTTGTAGATTTAGAAAAATAAAAAAGCACAGTTTTATAGAACGAAACCATAACTACACTGTACTGTAAATAAAAATGATGCTTTTAGAAATACTGTAACAGATTTAATTTTAATGATCAACCTACGAGGTTGGACATATTAGAAATGATTAGTAGTGACTCAGGCGTTCCTCTGACTCCGCCTCTTCCTCTGACTCCGCCTCTTCCTCTGACTCCGCCTCTTCGTCCTGACGTCGCTGTAATGTCTCGTAATGTTCTTTTTCCTTTTTCACTGATCCTCAAAGCTAAAGCAGACTCTGTCCTCACTATGATCTTGCTGCAGTTTCAACTCTTTTTGCTCCTTGTTCAAACTTATTGCTGCTGTCGTCCTTATGTTATTTTCCTCCTTCTTTATCTGACAAACCGAAGATTCATTTATTCCGTAATGGCGCCCCCTAGAGCCGCATAACTTCTACTTTCCCTCAGCATGTCTAGAAGTCCAACTTTTTCTGTGACGATTAGCATCTTCCTCGGTCTTTTGGGCGCAGGTGCAGAACGATTCATGGACATTGTGGGTTTTGTCGGGGAGAAAACTTGCAAACATACAGCACTTCAGAGTCACACTGCGATCAAAATTGCACACAAAAAAAATCCGTGAAACGGCGAGATTGCAAAAGGTGAACTGCAATATAGCGAGGCACCATTGTATATCTCTACATTTCACACATATTTCTATGCCATTTACCCTTTGATTAGTGTGTGTGTGTTATTTATTTCAGAAAATTTAAATAAAATTAAAAAAGTTCATTTACTGTGTGTTTTACTATAATTGAAAACTTTAAAACAAAATCAACTTGCATATGTAATTGTATATACATTTTTGTCAATGTTTGTCGCAGTTGGAGACTAAAGCCAGTAAACCCCTGAGCTCTGCTGATGCTGTCGAGGCCCCTGACCTGAAGGTGGCGCTAAAGAAAGAACGTGAGGAGCACCAGCACCTGTTAGCGGAGTCCTACGCTGCAGTTATGGACCTGACCAAACAGGTGAGACAAGTAACAACTGCGTTCTGTCTCAGGGAATATGCATTACTCACATTCAGCAAGACTTCGAAACCACTGTGATGTTTTATTTTCTTCTCTTTTTTCAACAAATAACTAGGGTTGGGAAATATTGACAAAAATATATTTTATAACCCAGTGACAATATGTAGACGAGATGAGAAATCTGTGATATTTTATGTATACAGTGGTCCCTCGTTTATCATGGGGGTTACGTTCTAAAAATAACCCGCAATAGGTGAAATCCGTGAAGTAGCTTTATTTTTTACAATTATTCTATATGTGGTAAGGCTGTAAAACCCCTCACCACACACTTTATACACTTTTCTCACACAGGCATTAACATTTTCTCACATTTCTCTCTTGTTTAAACACAGTTCAAACCTTCGTATATTATCTCCCTCTTCCTCGATGATCTCTTTAAATGTGTTGTTCTTGTGCCTCTGCTCCAGCGGTATCCACAGAGGCGCCTCTCCGTGCACAGAAACACTTTTAAGTCCAAAGCGTTTCTGAAATTTCTCAAACCAGCCCTTGGTGGCATTAAATGTTCTTGGTACTGGGTGAAAAGTTCTCGTTGATGGTTGATGATTTTGTCCAGTTTTCTGCTTTACTCAAAGATATTGTTGTTTTTTTGCTGCAGCTCCAGATCGGAGAGAGGAACTGGAGCCGGGAAAAGCTGGACCTGTTGGAGAGGTTTGGTGCAGAAAGAGCCCAGTGGGAGCAGAGACTCAGGGAGGCCACAGCTCACCACAAGGTATCGTCTACGGACCATCAAACTTCTTCTACCCGCAATAATACAGCAGATTATGTAATGACTGTGAATACTGTAATAAGCCAAAAATGTAATTACAGGGCATTAATGCAGTAAGATTGTTGAGCTTCATCACTTATTTGTTAATGTTATAACTATGGCCAATAAGTCACTGCATTAATGAAAATAGATCCGAGGAAGACATATGTCATTTTACCATTGGTCTAAAGTGACTAAACTAGGTCAAGACCAAGACGTAACCATTAATTAAGTCGGACAGAACCAAATCTAAATCGGGACCTGCCTGTGTCTGAACCATACATGAACCAGGTCTGAAACTGGACTAATCTTAACATTTTAAAAGGAATCAATAAACAAAATCTAAACCTCAACTACTCCCTTTGTAAAACAGACTTAAACAGGTCAAAATAACATCTGAATCAGCTCGAAAACAGAACTAAACCAGGAGCGCTACAAGGATTAGGGATTTCAATGTTACAAACTAAAGATTACACCAGGTCCGAAGCAAAACGAGTCACTGAGAGAACTTAATATACAAACTAAAATTGACAGTTTACGCACTATAAATTAACTTAATCATTAAAATTAACGAAAGATAGATCAGATTTGCTTTTCTTATGTCCAGTCTGGCTCAGAAGTGAGAAATGCCCTATCTCAGAGTTGGACATATTTTAGACAGGACACTACTGCCCTCTTCAGGCATGTCTTGTGTAAAACAGGTAGTGGTGCAGATTTTTTTCCACCATGTGCAGAACAAGGAACTAGCTCCCCCTCTCTGATATGCATGTATGTATAATGACCAATAAGAACTTACTTTTGTTCCATCCTAAATTAAGTTTGTAAGCTTTAGTTTGTAACATTTTACCCTTTTTTTTTTATTTTGGTTGACTGAAACGGGCATCTGGCCTGGAGGGGGCTCAATGGCTAGAATGTTTCACTGTGTGGGCTTATTGGAGAATGTTCCAAAGTATGATTTTGACTTTCTATTCATGAAATCATGGAGCTGACGTTCCATCTCCAAAAAGTTACATAATGTACCTTTAATTCCAATGTATATAGTCCTATAGTATAGTATATTACATAATGGTAAGAGCTATTTTTGTGTTTGAGAATGTGTGTAAAAAGTTGAGGCAAATGCTGTAATAAATGAATAAAATGAAGAGTAATATTTTGTGTGTCATAACAGCCTAAGTCACAGGGCAGTGAGTCGTCTGCTGAAGGACTGATCCAAAACGGCTCCGCCTCTCCAAGGTAATATTCATTAAAACAATCTGAAATTATGTAAAAAATATGATTTGTTTTTTTGTGTTTGCATGCAAATAATCTTAAATGGTCAGAAAAATAAAAATAAAAGTCTGAATCATCTTTTTCCCCTGTTAAATTAGCTAATATTTCTATCTTTTTCTACATTTTCTATATAAAAATTAAGGACCAAATCCGTGTCGGACCTGGAGGTGAACGGAGCAGCGGAAAAGTTGGAGAAAATGTCTCTTGTGATTCGCCCAGAGCCGTATGACATCACCAGGAAGAACTGGACAAATCTGACCAATGAGGTGAGAGATTATTGTCTAAATGTGCATCAATCTGCAGGAGTTTCATTAACCGTTTGCACGCTGACTTTTGTGATAGCGATTTGAAGGAAGAGTGACTTAAAGAAGAGAGTAAAGGGAGGTAAACCTATAAAACAACGTCGTTTTCAGTGAATTGAGCACTTTCAAAAGAATAAAAGTTAACATGCTGATCTAAATATGTCATGTGTTTGCAGCTACTACCCCATAGAGTTAAAATACCCCCCTAAGGAATACGCAAACAAGCACGAATCACTCAAAACACAACTTTGAATAAGCTAATGGGAGGGCGCCATCTGCTGGTCTCCATGGGGACGTTGCTTTGTTATGTAATCGATCATTTATTACAATCTGAGGGTTTTTAATGCTCAAAATACCTGGAAAAATACCGTGGTCTTAGTCTGAGTGGTGGCACCTCTGCACAGATCTGACCTCTTGATCTCATAGTTTCAGCTGCCTGTTGTATGGCGCCATTTTGAGGACGGCTGACAATTCAAAAGATAGAAAATGTTGTTTTGAATTGTTAATCGCTACAGCCACGGTCCTAACTTTTCATCATTCTGAAGCCTGTGGGTGTCCTGGTCTAGTGGTGCGTCTGTGTTTGTTTCATTGGAGATAAATACGTTTAATGCCATACTGTGGTATATTCTGGCCAAAACAATTGATAAAGCTGCAGCTGAAACCGTCAACATTCTCTGTGGGAGTGATGCTAACTGTAGGCACTCCTCTGTCTGAGGCTTTGTTCCAGTTACAAGCTACAGTTTTTCAGTTCGTCTCACATTTGTGGTTGAAAATCAAATCCCTGATCAGAAACACGAACGCTCATATTGATCCTGAAAATCTGTTGTTTAAATCCACTTTGTATTTTTTATTGAGTTTTCAGACTTTTAAAACTTTTTCAACAGTGTTTGCTAATAATAATAATACATTTTATTTATAATTTACTCTTCATTCCATAGAATCTCAGATGCTACAATAAAACAACAACTTACCAATACTTAATTGCTAAAAGCTAAAAAAATCAACAATAAGCTTTTCTAAATAAAAAGTCTTTAGATGAGCTTTAAAAAAGTCCAGGCTCTGTGCGGCTCTGGGCAGGAGGCAGGTCCAGAGTCGTGGTGCAGCTGAACAGAAGCTCGGTCCCTCATCGTACGGAGCCTCGTGGAGGGACCTGAAGGATCCTCCTGAAGATCTGAGGTTTGAAGATTGTAAAGTGTCAGGTCTTGCAGATACAGCGGTGTCTGAGCAGTGATGCATTTATGGGTCAGCAGGAGGATTTTGTTTTCAATCCGGGATGAAACAGGAGCCAGTGCAGGAGTAATATGTTCAAATGTTCTGACTTTCTTTAGGATTCTGGCGGCGCTGTTTTGGATGAATTGTAGTTTTTGAACATCTTTGGCAGGAATCCCAACAAAAAGTCCAGATAAAGGCGTGGACAAGTTTATCTGCATCTGGAAGGTTTAAAAAGGGAGTTGTTGAAAAGTTTGGAGATGTGCGCATTGTGTCACCATGGAAACATTTAAACATTCCACCATACACATGCATACAGAACACCCCCAGCAGGATGTTACTGGAAAGTATCAGTAACACGTCCGCTAAGATCAGCAATTGGCTCAACCAGGAAAGGAAGTCCGAAAATACAATATTATCACAACTATTGTAACTAGACGTAACTAGACGTTGTGCCCTATGTTTTATTTCACCATTTATTAATTGTACATCTTAACGTTTTCTCATTTTTTCCTAAAGACTCCAGAAGTGGCCGACACCTGTAAAACTTGGGACGGCTCCAGTCTGAGCTCAGAGCAGGATCTGGACTCTGCGCAGAGAAGCTACACGGCCCCGGACCGCACTGGCATCCGCATATACTACAGCCCCCCTACTGTCCGCAGGATGGAACAGCTCCGGAGCCAACAGAGACTATCTGAGAACGGCTGCTCCTCTCCGGGTACGACTGCTCCGGAATCTGGGTCTGAAGGTCTGGATGTCCAAGGTTCTTCATCGTACGAGCAGTGGCTTAGCTCCCTGTCCACGCAGCACAAGGAGATGTTGGAGAGCAGAGCCATGTCAGTACCGGCTTCTGCTAACAGTGTCGTGAGCAGTTTGCCTCCTTCGTCTACGTTCTCCGATTTCCAAATGGGAGAGATTTCGGCCAATCTGAGCGACGACATGAAGGAGATGACCAACTGTGTGCGTCAGGCCATTCGCTCGTCTTCACTGGAGAGGAAGTCCAGCAAGGAACCAGGAAGTCCGGTATGTTCAGTGGTGTATCTCCAGGTGAAATCAGGGACATGCATGGTTTGTCCATATCAATACAAATATGGCAGTTTACAAGAAAAAAAAAGACCCCCTGTGGGTCTATCTTAAAGAAAAGGTGTTTGTGAATAAACCTCAGACAATAAACCACTTCAAACGTAATATCAGGATCAAATAAGAGACATAAGCCCAGAAATGCTTTAAATGTTCTGTAAAGTGTGTTGGATCAGGCTGTTCAGAGCCAAACACAAAATGGTGACACTTAAAAAACATTATTTTGAAAAATTTGGTCATTTTTACTTCCCCTAGTTTAAGTAGTGATAAGTTCAAGTGTAAGTGAACAGTTATAACCGTATATATTGACAAAAATGTCAGAAGGTTCAGTTTATCTACTGCTAAAATTTGGTGAGTATAACTTAAGAATTATAGGAGCTACTGAAGATTTAAAAGTGTCAGTGACTTTTGGGCCTGTATTTCACTTGGTTAAAATTGTATGTACAAAATACCAATTTACAGTACAAATTGTTTGACAAGTTGACTAACTGTAAAAACATTTGCTGACTTATCGTCTTCCAGTTTGATTCACGTCTTATAAGTCAAAGTTATGTTGACATTATAATCATTTTTTATTCTTTTCATGGCCTTTTCTCCTTTTCCAGGTCCTTGGCACGTCGTCGCGCTCCACTCAGACCTCCCTCCTGTGCGTCAGTGTGGCTTTGCAGACTGACTGCCCTCCCACCAGCAGGGGGCTCCACTCCAAAGTCTGGTCTCCTCGTCCCACCACGTCCACAGCTAACCCGTTAGCCTCAGCCCGCTCCAGGCACATCTCCACCTCCCTGGACAAGGTGCACGGGCGCATCGAAAGACCCTGCTGCTCACCTAAATACGGGTCGCCCAAACTGCAGCGCCGAGTGTCTTCAGGTCTGTACTTCTGTTTTGGATTAGGAGAGTAAGTGAGGGAAGGGTGAGGAAAGTCTGGGAGTCCCTGCTTAGACAGCTGCCCCCCCACCCGGCTCTGGATAAGTGGACGAACATGATGGATGGATGGATAGGAATTTTAATATGTATTTTATTGGTAAATTTGGTTAAAGAGGAAGTATTATTCAAAATCAACTTACTGAAGATTTCTTATGTGTTATAATGTCCCTCATTAAAAACATGCTTGAGGAGGTTTTATGTCATCCATGCAGGTTTGAGTAATCTAGCGATCTCTCCTTAAACCCTCCTCGGGGTTAGCAGGATGATGAAACCCTGTCACACATGCTCCCACGCAGCAATTCTCCATAAATACACAAAAACAGGATAAAAAAGTGACGAAAGTGTCCTTAAAATTCTCTGTGTATCCTGTCTCCTCCTCTCAGTCAGGAGGTTGTGGGTTAGACTCCTGAGCTTGCTCCATTTCTCCCAGATTTAAAAATATGCACAAATAAACTGGATAAAATCAAAACTTCCCAAACTGGTCAGAATGTTCTACTTATTAGCTTCTAAACTATCAATTCAAGCCTCTTCTTATTATTTCTATTGAATCAAATGGCACTGAAACAAACAAAAAATATGAAATGTGTGTCATGATTTGGGAGTAAGAGTTTATATTTATTATAAAAACTTAAGCTAATAAATACGTTTTGTCCCTGTAGAGAAAGTTGCTCTCTCCTCATTTGACTTTATTGCAACTAAATCGTGTCTTTGTTTTAGATTTTTTTGCATCTCTAGGTGAGGAAATCCACCTCGAGATGCAAAAAAAACATGCAAATTGAAAAGAATGTGAACACCCATCATTATTTGACTATTAAATAATAGTCTGAGCCGACAGAAGAGCAGCAGTGTGGAATTCTACAGAATCAACAACTAAAGCACCAAACACTTTATTTATATTTAATAACATTTCATTATATTAATCAATACAAAAATTAAAGTTATATCCGTCCCAAGTTGGAGGGTGGTTTGTTGCTTTATGCTCCTATTCCAGACCCAGATGGGGACAGAATGTACAAGGGGTTGTCTGGTCAAAATGGCAAGAGTTTAAATCAAAATCACAACTTTTTGCACATTTCCTAAAACAAATCCTTTTATTACATCTGATTTCTAGGCTCCACCTCACGGTTGGACACGTCGTCCTCCTCGTCCAGGGACAGGAGCTTATGGAGCCTGCAGCAGAGACCTGGAGGTTCAGCCTGGGCCCGCTCCACCACCACCCGGGATAGTCCTGTCCTGAGCGGCCTGACAGACGGCCTCTCCAGCCTCTTCAGTGTAGTGGAGCACACGGGGAGCACTGAGAGTCTGTGGAGGGGAGAGCCAGGTACTTCAGGACAGAATGTGTGAACAAAAATAACACTACTCACAGATAGTTTACCTTGTCAAATATTATTATTATTTAGATTTTAACTCTAAACTCTAATAATGACATAAATGCTCAAAAAAACCCAAACAGTCCAATGTCCAATTCATCACATTTGTTGTGGATCCTACAGTGAGTCCAGCTCGTCAGCCCCTTGCGGCGGGTAAACCGTCTGGAGAGCGATACGCAGGGCTCCAGGACGTGTACAGGGACGTGTGCGGCGGCCGTGCCCAGGCAGGGGTGTCCGTGTCTGGGGAGAGGTGCCAGCGGGAGGCTCTGGGAGGCGTAGATGAACCGAAGCCGGAGTGCCTCTCAGCCGGGACGAGTGCGGTGGGCTGGGGGCGCTGGCAGGACTCGGGGCGGCTCCAGATCCTGTCACTCGCATCGTCAACAAGAGGTTTATGAGGCAGACGGCCGGAGAGGAGATGGGCTGCATCATGGGAGGAGGCGCAGCTGGGGCAGAGGTGAGAACTAAACTAGTTCTGTGTAACGTCCTCTACAGAGATACTACACAATATAAAAAGTACAATATGTAGCCATTATATATACGGTTTGCAGTCGTCCAAAGTTATTCCTCACTTTCCTTTTTCAGTCTGAGTGTCACAGAGCAGCTCAAACAAACCAAGGCAGACACAGCAATGCTAACAGACGCACTTCATCCTATTTTAGCGTCAATATGAACTATTTTGTCTGTGAAAAATGTGCAGAAGGTGAGCACTCTGTGTATTTGTGGACGGGGAAGATGTCTTTGCTTTTATTTCAACTGGATGTGACAAAAGTTAGATTTTTCAGCTTGTTCCGCTGTTGTGACGCTGCAAACTTTCAGATTTAATTTATCGTGACGTTTTGCCTTTTTCTGGTCACTTTCAGCGAGAGTCGTGCCAGCAGGACTCAGTTCAGTTCACACATCAGTCTGGCGTGAGTGAGGTTAGAGTTTGAGCGTTTTTCACAGTTTTCAGAGGGTAGAGCAGTAATGCTAACAACAACTAGTATGCTGCCAGTGCACTTCCTGATTATCAGACAGTAAAACGCTTCATTATTATGTGCAAATATAACACAGATGACGTCAGGAGCTGCTTAAACAATATATCTGTACATCTGTATATCAAATTTCACTCAAATACATGGAAAAGAAATGTCAGAAAATGTCAGAAAATCATAATTTAATTTTAATCCCGAGTTTCCATAACAACTAAATTAGATCAGTATAAATATTAGACCTGTGCTGTGCTATAATGGTCCTTCCCTTTTTCCCAGGATGCACCGTGCGACTGTGGCTTCTCCCGGCCGTCGAGATCCAGCGGGCGCCATTCTCTGGGTCAATGCAAGCACCGCCTCCAGGACCCCGCCCCCTCCCCGTCCGGGACACAGAGGAGAAAGCGGAGACCAGCACTGAGTGACGCCAGCTCCCACCATCGTGCACCTGAGCAATACACCACTGCCACCGCTCCACGACCTCAGACTCACACAAAACGCACTGCCAGTGTTAGAGAGAAGCTCACAAACGCACTGCCACACACTGACAACGGGACACGCAACATCAGATCTGGCAACCCAGTCTTTAAAACACATTTAACACGTCTCCACAGGTGAAGCTTTTCAAATGATTATTACTAGTTATTATTAAATGGGCAAAAGAAGTTTTCCATTGCACAAGTTCAAATCTTTTCAGGTGTCCATCTTCTGCTAGTCTCCATGGATGTGTTATGTTATTACTTTGACTGGAATGTTCCATAGTACAGCATTAAACATATCTATCTTGCATTTATTGTCCACAGATCTGACTTGTAACTTGACCTGGTGGTGTCTGCCTTAATGCCGTACAGTGGTATATTCCAGGCAAAGCAGTAACATCTTCATGAAGACGCTCCACCAGAAAATTAAATTATTCTGTTTAAACGCGATATGTTCAGTGGTCCCTCGTTTATGTTCTAAAAATAACCCACAATAGGCGAAGTTCTTGAAGTATCAGCTTTATTTGAATTAGCGAAAACCACGAAAGGTGAACCGTCATATAACGAGGGACAAGTCTACACTAAATAAACTTTCTAACAATGTTATTTTGTTAATTGCTTATATAATTTTGGGAGTTTTTATTGTTGGCAGAGAGAAAATACATGTAGTCAGATAATCTCCCAACTATTCTTATTATTTACAAAGGTACTGAACTAAAATAGTAGGTTTTTAAAGGAGCTGCATGTGGCCTGGTGTCGTACAGGTTTATAAAGGTCCTGTCACAGCTGAACCTGGGTCACCAGAGCCTTCACCCGCAGGTCGACGACACAAACGAGCGTTTCTCTTTCTCAGTTTATGGACAGAGTAAACTGCAGCAGTAGAGGACATGATTATTAGTTGTCTGCAGGTGCTGGGGTTTAGGTCGTCAGGATTCACAATCGTTTTAGGTTTAAACCAACCGGATTTTAGTATTGAAACTGGCAACCCAAATAAGACTCGTGAGAAATAAAACGGCAAATTATAAAACAAACAGCTTCACCATCACGTCCAATGTTTTTGTAATTATAAATCAGCGTGAGGATTTCTTATCTGGGGACATCAAATATTTATCAAATACCGGTCAATTTGCAGATAATTCAGACAAGACTGGGTTGTACATCTGATTTTGTTTTATTACCAGCAGCACAGAAGCATAACCACAACCTCATCAGCTACAAAGATGTCAAAGTCCACGACTCCACTCACGATCTACACGTTTTTTTAACATTGTTGGACTGGCAGCCATTTTGGATTTTCAACCATCTGGAAAAAGCAGGATGAGACTTTCCCCACAAACTTTTATGGGACGGTTAAATGAAATTAGCACAAAGCTTAAGGCGTCTAATTATTCTTCTGAAAAGCATGCATCGCTGTAGTTATTCTATGGACTCTTTTTAACGTCACTTCAAAACAAAATGGACCTACTTTTTCACAAACCAGGATTCTCCATGGTCTGATTTGGAACATTTTATACTTTTTTGTTTATTTTAATTGTTTCTAGTGCAAAAAATGTTTACTTGAATAATCATGTTCTGTACCAGATCTGGTTTTATGAAGAGCAGGTTGGGTTTGCATTGGTACCGTGAAAATGTTTTCGGATTTGCAAATTTTAACTTTCTGCTGATCTCATTTTGAGATTTTACTGGGCATTTTTAACCCTTCAAATATTTTTGAATAATTAAAAAAACACACTTACTCAAAGCGGTGGGTCCAATGCATAGCTAACCTTATTCATGAGTTGTTTTTTTGTTTTATTTTGTTTTTTCTGTTGTTGTTTTTTTTTTTTTGTCTTTTTTACATTCCATTCAGGAATATTTTATTTAAAAAATAAATATATAGGGTGTTTTCTCTCTATCTTTTTTTTTTTACCTTGGATTTTGTATACTTGTTTTTTTGTTTTTGTTTTTTTGTCTTTTTTTACATTCCATTCAGGAATATTTAATTTAAAAATATATATATATTTATGATTTTTTTTCTCCTTTTTTTAACCTTGAATTTTGCATATTTGTTTGTTGGGTTTTTTTTTGTTTTTTTTTTGTTTTTGTCTGGCTACTTTATGAACAATTGATTGAATGTAGCTTTCCGAGTACAAACTACCTTTATAATTGTTTTATGGTGTAAAATTAGATTTCATTTTATACTTGTTGATAAAGGGCCATTTTTTCACTTAAGTGTGAAAATTTGCACACAAGCTAAATATTATTCATTTCACGGACCATGTTTGATTTAGATTTTTTTTTTTTTCTGCGTAAATGTTTTGTTCCTTTCTTGATATTTGAAAGTGCCTGTCGTTTCAAAGTTTTTCAGCTCGCACCAAAACAGGATTTCATCTACAAACCGGACAGGCCTTGTGTAAACTAAATAACATTAGGATTTAAGTATATTTATAGACATTCTGCTGTAAATAGCTTAATATCACTCCGTCCCATATGGGTCTGTACACAGAACACCTTCTACGCCGATAATGGCTTATTTCAGGAAGTTTTTTGTTCATTATATGCATTTTTGTCATTTTTTTGTGGTGGTATTTATTCTAATAATCCAACAGGGCGTTTGGTGAGTCCTTGGTGCACATGTCCAGGCTTTAGCATTCTCACAAAAATGTGTAAAAAGTGCACAAAACGTTCAAAGTTACGAATTACGAGACAGTAAAGCACGAAGCACAGCACACTACACAATATATGAACTGATGCTTGGTTACAATCCAGTTTAGACTCGATTTTGTATCAGAATTATGGAAAAATATATGCAAAACTATTGTCAGTGCAAAGGAAAAACATGTTTTTCAGCAACACATCCTGCACTACCTCTTTTACCAGTGATCATGTTTTATACTTACTCTGTCAGGGCCTTTCTAAACCATTTCAACTAAATGAGTTAGTGCCTTTTACAATTTACCTTCTAATTCACTAAAATCATGCGACTGCGAGGCTGTTAGTCCCTATGCAGACAGATTTACAAACTTTGTAAAATGAAAGTTAACAACTCAACTAGTATGATTCCAATCATATTTATGCAATGTTGATTTTTTTTAAATATTTGCATAAAATCTAACTAATTCTGAGGAGTAAGTTGACAAAATCCCAATTTGTAAAGTAAAAACTCAGATAAAATGTTTAAAGTGCACATACTATTCATTCTTGTGGCTTTAATTCTGTCTTACACATGGTTTTAGGCACTTTGAGCAATGGGAAAGTAAATAAATGAAGGCCTTATCCTCCGTGAAAGCAACAAGTCCAGCGTTTGGACTTAAAATCTCAAAAAAGTAAGTTCTGCATAGTATGTGTTCTTTAACGTTTAGAAAAAAATGCATAAAATCTGAACAAAAACTCATCTAAATGTTTATTAGCTCTGTTTTCTCCTCTTTGCTCATATTTGTGCATCACAGGATTTTTCAGCCAGTTGTTTCTAACCTTCACCAGCCAATCACAGCACAGATTTATCCATCACTTTCTGTCCTTCCACTGTTTTTTATTATTATGATCATTGTCATTATTATTATTATGTCTTTCATGCGACTATTTGGACCATTTCATCTTTTAACTCACTTCTTCGCTGTTGATAACGTTGGCTACCTACTGACACAGCTTGTAAATACGCCCTGTGTAACCACTTTTTGACTTAACGGGCTAAAGTAAGATAGCAATCACGTTAAAAAAGTTAAGGCTAATCTTTATAGCTTTTTCTGCCTCATTCTGAGAAGCTGAATCCCAACTGCCCAAAAGTGTCTGTTGTGGAAATATGTAGCTCTCTGTTTCTTTTAACGTTTTTTTCTGTACAAAGATGCATTTTTAAAGTAAAAAAAAAACAGCAGCAAATACTGAAACTGGTACGTTCAGTTAATGTTCGGGAATTTTGAAGAGGAACTTTTTGATCGATGACCTTGTAAAATTGCAGTATGGCTCCTTGTTTGTCATAAAATTACAAATAAACATTGTCTGAATTCAGTCGTGGGTCTGTGTTTTTTGTCTTGTGTGTTTCGGGATCTCCGTGCCTCCCTGACGCTCGCCACACTGTAAATTGAGATGAGGGGGCAGCCCTGTCACGATCCATGTGATTCCTGCTCCATGTTTTGCCTCCTGTCTTGTTCTTTCTTCTTCCCCACCTGCCTGAGCCGGAGCTGGGCGGAGTTCCTGGCTCCTCCTGCTCATCAGCCTGGAACTCATCAGCACAATCAATGCCACCTGCTGCGGGATAAGAGGAGCCAGGACCAAACACTCGGGTCAGATTGTCCGTGACGGTCTTGCTGTTCCTAGTCTTTTGTATTTTGCTCACTGTTTCCCTGCTTATTGGATGTTTTTGCTACCCTCCAGATCTTGCTTCCTGGACTGTCCCAGCTCCATCGCGCCTGGCTCTGCTCCGTCCCTGCTTCCCAGCCCTGGTACAGTCTGTCTTGTTGTCTCTGCACTCCTCGTCACTGGATCCTGCCTCGCACCCTGCTCCCCGCTCTGGCCCTGCTCGCCTTGTCCCCGTCCCTGCACTCCACGTATCCGGACCCTGGCTCACACTCCCTTCTCCGGAACTGCCCGCACCACCGTACCCTCTGCTCTCCAGGTTCCGCCCCTGGACCCTGGCTTGCACCTCGCTCTCCGCTCCTCGCCAGATCCACCTTCATTGTCAATTTATCACTTATTGTAAATAAACACTGTAAACCTTTCCCCGACTCCTGCATCTCTTGGTCCAACCCGCCTGCATTACGACAAGCCCACACTCTCACATCTGGAATACAGCTCTGAAGCAGTAGAACTGCAGATGGCGCTGTTGTCTTACTGCTCCAAGTAGGAAGACACCACCAAAAATTTCAATCATCACAACAACATCCAAGGTGTCACAGTTCTGCCCGTTTGCATGTTTATCCTCAGTCCGGCTCCATTTTCCAGCCTGTTCCGGCCCTTCTTTTGTTGCCTCCGTTTTCCCTGCAGCTGCCTCTCGTTTTCTTAATCAGCCCAGGGTCGTCTATATACACTACTTCTGTTCAGTCAGTCCTTGCTAGATTGTTGACCAACCAAGAGCAACACTCAAGCTCTAAATCTGAAATACCCTGTTTGCAGTTTTGAAATTCTGAACCTTTATCCCTGTTTGAGTTACCTGCTCCTGAGTTTATTTCTCCAGCCTGTTTCCCTTATTGAATCCTGTCGAATTACCGCAGTAGTAGAGCAACTTTAACCAACTTTCCCTGAGGGAGAGTCCCCTGTGGACACCTATGATAACCCCCTTTTAAAACCCTTTTCCACACAAGGTTGGATAACATGCCAGACGTGCAGAAGTGCAAGAAAGAAGAGAGACTTACCAGGGCGATGTGAAGCTCCTGGGGTGGACTCCTAGCCTAATAACTTTTTACTATTGTTTAAGGCTTCAAAGACTTCTTAGTTAGTGAGGTAATAAAAATGAGGTGCAGTCAGTAGATGTCTTTTTTGGGTGTTTATTGCAAATTTGCCGTTCTGGGGTATCGCCTTGTTCATCTCTGCTGTTTGCAGATGATGTTGTCCTGATGGCTTCTTCGAGCCAGGACCTGCAGCAGGCACTGGGGCGGTTTGCAGCCGAGTGTGAAGCGGCTGGGATGAGAATCAGCTCTTCTAAGTCTGAGGCCATGGTTCTCAACCGGAAAAAGGTGGTTTGCCCTCTCCGGGTGGGTGGTGAGCCCTTGCCTCAAGTGGAGGAGTTCAAGTATCTCGGGGTCTTGTTCACGAGTGAGGGAAGGATGGAACGTGAGATTGACAGGCGGATCGGTGCAGCGTCTGCAGTGATGCGGTCGCTGTATCGGTCCGTTGTGGTAAAGAAGGAGCTGAGTCGAAAGGCAAAGCTCTCGATTTACCTCAATCTACGTTCCTACCCTCACCTATGGTCATGAGCTCTGGGTCATGACCGAAAGGACAAGATCGCGGATACAAGCGGCCGAAATGAGTTTTCTACGCAGAGTGGCTGGGCGCACCCTTAGAGACAGGGTGAGGAGCTCAGTCACACGGGAGGAGCTCGGAGTAGAGCCGCTGCTCCTTCACGTCGAGAGGAACCAGCTGAGGTGGCTCGGGCATCTGCTTAGGATGCCTCCTGGACGCCTCCCTAGGGAGGTGTTCTGGGCATGTCCCACCGGGAGGAGGCCCCGGGGAAGACCCAGGACACGCTGGAGGGACTATGTCTCTCGGCTGGCCTGGGAACGCCTTGGGGTCCCACCGGAGGAGCTGGAGGACGTGTCTGGGGTGAGAGAAGTCTGGGAGTCCCTGCTTATGTAACCACGATAGTAGTGTTTGCTGTCAATTGGTAAATACCCACAGGGCAAGAGCAAGTCCCGGTGAAGAGTTCGTAAGGGTTTGCTTTTGTGCTCTGGCCGAACTGTATACACTGGAAGCTCTTCAGCCCGTTTTACAACCACATAGACATCGGACTCCCATTTGTCTGCAATTTTGTGTTTTCCTCGCAACTTGACATTACGAACGAGCACTCTATCGCCAATCTCCAACTGTGAAGGGGTGACATGCTTGTCAAACCGGCTTTTGTTTCGGGACATGACCTTTTCTGCATTTTCTGTTGCTAGTCTATTTTCGCGTAGTTTCTGGACATATTCAGAATGTGTTTGATCTGATTCATTCACAGGAAGTCCAAAGGCCAAGTCAATAGGTAATCGTGGTTGCCGGCCGAACATCAACTCATAGGGAGAGAATCCAGTGGTGTCATTACGGGTGCAATTGTAAGCATGGACAAGTGGCTTAACAAAGTCTTTCCAATGAGAGATTTGTTTTCTGTGGAGAGTGTGCCGAGAATGTTAAGTAGAGTTCTGTTGAACCGTTCAACTGGGTTACCACGGGGGTGGTACGGTGTGTAGTGTGGATTTTCGGATGCCTGCCATGTCACATAGCTCCTTCATGGTTCTTGACTCAAAATCTGGCCCTTGGTCACTGTGTATCTTTTCAGGTATACCATAGTGTACGAAAAAGTGGTCC
The DNA here is from genome assembly GCA_019594935.1 of Periophthalmus modestus. NCBI lineage: Eukaryota > Metazoa > Chordata > Actinopteri > Gobiiformes > Gobiidae > Periophthalmus > Periophthalmus modestus. The sequence continues at coordinate 26,323 of JAIEZT010000174.1, read as the reverse complement.
CAGAGAGTTTTTGCAGCAGTCTTAGCTTTTTGATTTGGAGTAGGAATGGCAACGGCATATTTGGTAAAGTGATCCGTCATGACCAAAACATCCTTTATCTTGCTGCGATCCGGTTTCCAATGACAGAAAGTCTATGCACAACAATTCCAATGGACGTGATGTTCTGATATTGATTAATGGGGCAGCCTTCTCCGGCAGGGCTTTCCTCTTGATGCACCGCTCACATGTCTTCACTTTTATAGTGATGTCATTTGCCATTCTTGGCCAGAAAAAACGTGTGCGGACCAGATCCAAGGTGCGGTCGATGCCCATATGCCCCATGCCATCATGTAAACTGCCCAGAACACCCGCTCGACACTCACTCCTCAGGTAGGACTAGTTGGTACTGAGTCCGATTCCCCAGCCGCCTTCTCCGAACAAGGATGTTATTTTTGGAGCTCCATTCGATTTATGTCTCGCAGGAGAAGTGGCAGTTCAGGATATTCTTCCCTTAAGGAGGGGGGGGTGGCGATGCTCCAGTCTCCAACTGAACAATAACATGTCGGATGGCTGGGTCAGCTCTCTGCTTGGTAGCGATCTCAGCAGGACTCAACATCGGAACAGTGGAAGTAAACTGAGTGTCAGCAGTGAAACTGTCAGGGAGGCTGGTGCATTAGTAGACAAAGAATGAATGAGTGCATGTTCAGGGTATGAGTCAGGCAAACTGTAGATCAGGTGGCGGTCACAAAGTGCTTGAACTGTGTGCTGGTCAATGGTAATCAAAGTAGGTTTCCCCAAATGCTGCTGAGTAAACCTCAGGATCCGCTCTCTCTGTTTCTGAGACATCAGATCATTTGACAGCTCACCATGGGGTCTGCGGGAAAGACCATCTGCATCTGTATTTGCTTTGCCTGCTCGGTAATGGATTTTGAAGCTGTAGGTGGATAGTGCCGACAACCACCTATAACTGGTGGCATCCAGTTTAGCAGAGGTAAGCAGGTAAGTGAGTGGATTGCTGTCAGTTATTATCGTGAATGTTGTGCCATAGAGGTAGTCGTGGAATTCTCAGTCACAGCCCATTTCAGCGCTAGGAATTCCAACTTATGGGCTGGGTATCGGGATTCACATCGTGATAAGCCCCGACTAGCGTAGGCGATGACTCGGTTGTGTCCTTCTTGCTCCTGATATAAGATGGCTCCCAAGCCGGTGGCACTGGCGTCAGTGTGCAGGATGTATTGTTTTTGCGGGTCGGCAAAAGCAAGCACTGGAGCTGTAGTGAGCTTTTCCTTGATAGTATCAAATGCTTGCTGACAAACCGCATTCCAACGAGCACCGAACGACTGCTTGGGATCCAAATACAAATTTGACTTTAAGGAGTTCCGCAGTCGCCTCTGAAGTGGGGGGTAACCAGATGTAAGTTCATTAAGAGGCTTCACAATCGTGGAGTAGCCTTGAACAAAGCGCCGATAATATCCTGCAAATCCAAGAAACGATCTGAGTTCTTTGAGATTGTTTGGAACAGGCCAGGATTTTAAGGCCTCAATCTTGTCTGGATCAGTCTCCACACCGTTCTGAGAAACCACATGCCCCAAAATATCACACCCGAATTCTGAAAAAACATGCACTTCTCAACCGACAGTTTCAAATCAAATTCCTTTAATCTGTGTAGCACTTTCATGAGCCTCTTCTCATGTTCCTCTAGGGTTGGAGCAAACACAATGAGATCATCAATGAAGACCAGCACTTCCTTCAAGTTCATCTCTCCAACACACTTCTCCATCAGCCGTTGAAAAGTGCTTGGTGCATTTGTAATTCCCTGAGGCATTCGGTTGAATTCAAAGAATCCAAGAGGGCATACGAAAGCCGTTTTACACTTGTCAGTTTCCTCCATTTCAATCTGGTAGTATCCGGACTTCAAATCCAATACAGAAAACCACCGTGATCCAGATAAGGCTGTGAAGGTATCTTCGAGTTTTGGTAAGGCATATGCATCTTTGATTGTTTGCAGGTTGAGTTCCTGTAGTCTATGCAGAGTCTGACATTTCCATTTTTCTTCCTGACCACAACAATAGGAGATGCAAATGGTGACTCAGACTCTCTGATGACTCCGGACTCCAGGAGTTCTTGTAGATGTCTGCGAACAGCATCAAGGTCTTGCGGATGGATAGGCCGAGGTCTTTGCTTGAAGGGAGTTGGTTCAGAGAGCTTGATTTGGTGCTTTACCTTGTCCGTTCTGCCAAAATCCATGTCATGCTGTGCAAAAACCTCTGGGATGCTGTTCAAGTTCTTGATAATTCTGTCTTTCCATTCAGGGGACAGAGAGGTATTGCCAAAGTTATACTCATATTTTGGCCTTGTTTCATCAGATGGCATCCCTTCAGAAATGTCAGCGGTACGCTGGTGAGTATTAGACACGGACTGGAAGGCACTTACTTCAGCAATGACAACTCTGGGGCACAAAGTGACATTGTGCTCCGACTCATTGTGGATAAGCACAGGGACAACACATGGCAAATGGCTGTTGAAGTCGACCAGGCAAGATTTGACCATCAGACCCCCAGGCAGTGGAAATGAGGTGGGATGCTCAACCATCACAGACTTCTCTCCTTGCAAACAGCAGGCGACAGTTGTACCTTCCAGAACAACAGTCTGTCCTGCAGGAATTGTTCGAGGTTCAGCGGTATTCAGCTTGACAACACCATGAAATCCATCTTGAGACAATTTATGCCGTCGCTCTAGAAACCTTCAAGGCTGTCTGATAACCATGCTGAACAGGTCTGAAACCAACCTCAAGCTTGCTGAACTGTTGATACGCTTGATCAAGGGCATTAGTTCCAATGAGAATGAATGGTGTAAATGTCTTTAAATCTGGTACCACCAGGGCAAGCGTGGCCACCTCGACAGGAGCACCCAGGAACTCAGACGGGAAGGTGATGGTGAGTTCGATATAGCCCAGGTAGGGCACAGCCTGGCCATTTGCTCCCTCGACTTCCAGCAGATTGTTGGATCTTCTGGTCAGACAAATGGACAGAGTGGAAAGATTTTGATACTGTGGTAACCTGCGACCCTGTATCCAGCAGACAGTTGACAGCGATTCCATCAATAATAATCTGACCTGTACACTTGGTACCAATAAGTCCTTCTGGTAGTTGACGACCTTGTGATGGGATTTTGGGACATTGGATAGCAGCAGTCTCAGCTCGTCCCTCCTCAGAGACTGCTTCTAGTTTAACTGTGCAGTGTTCTTATTCTTGGCCCACGCTTCCTGTCTTTGCTGCAACATCTTTTTCTTTTGTTGAACCAGAGTCGGATTGGCTGAGTTGGTACAGTTAGGGGCAATATGCCCATCCTCTCCACATTTAAGCAGAACCCTGGCTTGGGCCATGATGGTTGACCTTTGGCTCCACCTTGCGGCTGACGTTTTTTTCCAACAGAAGCTTTACTTTGTTGTGAGAGAAGGACAGACATTTGTTGCTGAAGCTCTCTCATTTGCTGTTTCAGCTCAGCAATAGTAGCACTTTCAGCATCGCTGTGGCCACAAGAACATGTGCTTTGAGTGTGCAGCTGCACTCGTTGCTTGGATGAGCCCAAGTGTTTTTTCATGAGGCTTTCTTTCGCCTGTTGTCGATCCTCTTCTGTCCTCAACATTAACAACAGCTCAGAGAATACAGGAGGTTTTGCTTTTCTTTGTTCCAGCTGTAATTTGGTAATCATGGCATTGTCCCAACATCCGCGGCAAAATTGTTTTAATAAATGTTTGTCAACATCTTGAGCAGAAACACCTCCACGCTTCACCACTGTGTTCAAGGTAAGTGACAGGCGCTGCAGGTAAGTAGAGGGTTTTTCTCCAGGGTCCTGTAGAGTGTTCAGAAACTGAGCAAATAACTCTTCTCCATCTTGTACAGTGGCATAGGCAGAATCCAGCACTTTCAAATAGACTGTAGGCAGAGTGTTTGGTCCCAATGCTCTAACCACATCTGCCGCTGGAGACAACAAACTTTCCAAAATTCTTCGTGTCACATACAGAGGGGACAAAGCAGGATCTGCCATTAATGATTCAATTTGTGCTCTCCATGCTTCATATTCACTTTCATTTGCAGATTTGGGTGTTTTTTTTCAGAAAATGTGCGAAGTCTCACAGAAGGTAATGAGTGAGCTGACATTTCACTTGTTTTGACAATATGCTCCACCACCACTTTTTGGACTTCTGGGGGGTTCAGTTGTGTACTGGAGAGTGAGATTCGTTGTGATGCAGGCACTGACCCCTGCTGGTCAGATGTGGTGTGTTGGATTGCTGCCCCCTGCTGGCCAGGCAAGGGAGCATACAGATCCACAAATTGAACATCTCCATCCTCTTCAATATCCTCATCATCATCATCATTCCCCATATCCGGGTTTATTTCAACTGTGTCCAAGTGTTGACTGATTTGAGTCATGACATCTTTCAGCACAAGTTCAAAGTTCTGTCCACTTCTTCGAGCCAAGTATCTCAGCTCATCCAGGTAGTTAGGGTAGGCTGCCCCTCCCACTGTGTCTGTGCATTCTACAGGGAAAGTCTGTATACGAAATTTAATGTCTGATTCTTCTTTGAGGCAGTAATCATATGGCAATAGCGGTTCAAGAGCAGTTAAAGCAGCGGAGTCGGAAAATTCAATGATCAGGTTTTTAAAGTATGGGCTTGATACATCATTAACATAGAAACTTTTTTCAATGGACCCATATTGTTTTAGAAAATCAATTAATTCATCATCTTTCACAGTACTGGTAACACCAGAAACCATAACGCACTTTGCAGCATTCATCTCAGATAAATTCATGATGGACCCCAAAGTTCAAATTATATACCCAAAGTTCACAGAAATGTAAATTCACAAAACCATAAGTCATTCATAACCACAAGCTCCTGGCTAGCTCGCCAAATGTAACCACGATAGTATTTTTAGTTGATTTGTTGGCTATTTGTTTATAGCAATTAACGCACACACACAGAAGAACCGGGCCGCTCAGGGAGCTTGCGCATGAATGACAGACAACAGATTGGATTTAAAGATAATAAAATATATTTTGGAAAAAGCCAAAACAAAAAGTGACATACTATTTAATTAACTTAAATTGAACACATTCAAAATTCTTAAAGCAACAATAACAAAAGAAATACAGTCCCAGGTCAAATACTTTGACTTTCTGTAAGAGGTAACGCAAATTCCATTCGTATGTAAGTCCATATTCCACAGACAAAATCATTAATCTTACTAGCTCGCCCCATCAGTAGTAGAGAGATCTGTTATGTCCCATGATCTGTTCAGTCCCATGAAAAACCTGACCTGAAAATAAGGTCAAAACAAGATCTCAGTTTCACATTTCATCATTAAATCATAATCAAATCAGTTGCGCAACATACATTTAGAAATCAAAATCTTCTTTACAATACACATTACAAAGATCAACATAGGCCCATGACTCACAATATACATCAGATAGGTAACCAAAATGTACTAAAACAGCGTAATAGTGCTGCCGAATTAAAGTAAAAATGCTCACGTAAGTTGGCACGTGGCGTTCCATTCATAATTTTGGCTCATGACTGCCGTATTAGAAAACAAACTCAAAAGCGCTCGCGTTGTTAGCGGACTTCAGTACGCGGATACGCGGAAATGTACTGTGCTCTAAACTCCGCATTAATTTTACATTTAGTGGGTTGTAATGATACATGAAAGTGATAACTCTTTGCAACACTCACCATTGAGTTATATGTAAACCAGAGTGTGGAGAATAAGGCCAAAACCGAGCGGTAGCCGTCCAAACGCACAGACACAGCAGGAGTAGAGTGGGCGGGGCGGAGGAGCAGCAGACTGTCACAGAGCCGCTCCAGCTATTTATCCATTAACCAATTAGGAGCGCGCAAATAGGGAGAAACGGAGCAGGTCAGGGTAACCCTAGGTGGAAGGGGTTACACTTAGACTGCTGCCCCCGCGACCCGGCCCCGGATAAGCGGAAGAAAATGGATGGATGGATGGGTATCGCCTTGTTGGAGCCCAACTAACCCACCTGTCGACCTTTCAATTGAGAGTGCCTTTCCAAAGAATAGATCTCCGAATCGTATCCCCACTAGGCTTGATGCTATGCACCTGCTAGGACAGAGACACGATTCCAAACTATTCTCTTTACCGCACCTCTCGCGCCCGGTGAGGTGGATCTCCAGATCGTACTCCACTAGGCTTGATGCAAAGCACCTGCTAGGGCAGAGGCACGATCCCAAACCACCTCCTGCGGAATCCGTTAAGAAAATATCACTGCTTGCACATCTCACACAAATCCAACAAGGCTCGACAGGCTAACAACTCCTAATGGGCATCAAGGGATACTAGGATTCGACAAAAAGCACACAGTATTTCAGTAAAATGAGCAGTACGTATTACCTCAGCAGTGGCAGAAGTCTGCTGCAGACCACAAAAATCCACAGTTTATATAGAGTCACAAGGGGAATTCCAATAACCCTCCTTTAAGGAGGCCCCAGTAAATTCCTTTACCACCCCTCTATACCATATAAGCCTTAAGCATTACCTCATGGGTTCAACATGAGTTCAGTTTCTCAGGTTCATTGAGTTTAGATAACTCCTGTTTTGATTTGATTATATTTCTCTAACCCCTAGACATTACTTAAAAAGTATATCTTTACTTTTAGTTTCCCCTTTTAACTTTACAATAGAAACAAAAATTGTCAAAATTAATACGTAATTAAAGGAGTAAGTATTTCAAAAATGAACACATAATTAAAGAAGTATTTAAACATTTTAAAAGTGTCGTAATGCAGATGGAAAGGACCAAATGATGCGGTACCCGGGGAAGGTTTAACAGTGTTTATTTACAGTTAGTGAATAATAATGCAACTAAAGGGAGGCTGAAGTGGCAGAGAGCTGGTGGTGCGGTGCGGTGCGTGGTGAGGGCAGGCCGGGACGGGGAATTGAGTGTGAAGCCAGGGTCCAGGAACGAGGAGTGCAGGCACAGGAGCAGGACGAGGAGAACCAGGACGAGAGTCGAGTGCAGGGTGAAGTCTGGAGACAAGGTGAGCAGAGAACGAGGTGCACTGTACCAGAGAGCAGGAGCTGGGTCAGAGCGAAGCCAGGAGCGCAGGAGCAGGAGGTTTCCAGGAAGTGGGGTCTGATATTGGCACATTTGCCACTGAGAGCCAAAGTGGCATTTGCCATCAATCATCTGACTGAAAGGGTTCGGATGTGGAGAACAGCTGAGTGGGAGCACCAGACAGCTCCTTGTGCTTCTTTTGAGACATTTGTTAGGGAACTCCGCAAGGTGTTCGGAGTCCCATCCTCTGGACCCAATGCAGCTGGTGGTCTAATGGGAGTCTGATAAGGGACCTGGACAGTTGCAGATTACTCTATTGAATTCTGGACCCGGGCCCTTCAAAGTCAGTGGAATGTGTCAGCTCAGACTGATGCCTATCTCTTGGGTTTGAATGACGACATTAAGGATGAGCTGGTTTCTTATGATCTCCCCTCCGACCTTGATAACATGATTGAGTTGGCAACCAAACTTGATCACCGTGTCCAAGCCCAGCATCTAGAGAAAAGGCAAAAATTGCCTGAACGACGCCCTCTCCCTCATCCATGTTCCCCATTAAGTCTAGTCAGCCACACCTCAGCTCCCCAGGAGGGGGATCCAGAGCCTATGCAGGTGGGGAGAACCAGCCTTTCTCCTGAACAGCGAGAATGCCGCCGGCAGTGTAATTTGTCTCTACTGTGGGAAGCCTGGCCATTTTGTTTCCAGATGTCCAGTAAAAGGGGCAGGGTCACCAGAAAGGGGAATTCTGGTGAGTCTATCCTTTACACTACCCCGAGAGTGGTATTCACACTGTAACCACTCTTAATGACTCCGGCTCTGACATCAACCTTATTAATGAAAACCTGGCCCTACAGATAAAGATAAAGCTTATTTCTCTTCCAGTACCTGTACCTGCTGATGCTCTGGATGGTAGACTTTTGGGCACCATAACACATCGCACTGTCTCTGTTCACCTGTTACTGGCTGGTAACCATCGTGAGACCATACAGTTTCACGTCCTGAAAACTCCTCAGCACCCTTTGATCCTCAGTTTCCTGTGGCTCCTCCATCATAACCCCCATACTGATTGGTCTACAGGTTCCATTACAAAGTGGAGTCCATGCTGTCATCAGATCTGCCTCAAGCAAGCCATTCCAGCAGTGCTATCGCCTGACGACTCTGGTCCTCAACCAGACCTAACAGGGATTCCCGAGGATCCGACTGCAGCACCTGAAACCATTCTTTCTAATTCTCATATGGTTGCCACCTTCTCCTGGGAAGGGGAGTAATGAGAAAAAGCTACTCTGGAAGACCAACCTCGCATTAGTCCCGACAAACTCCTGTATCTTCCACAGCATCTCAGGTCAGACGTTCTACAGTGGGCTCACAATTCCAAGCTCACCTGTCATCCTGGCATCCAGCAAACTAGGGGGGTCCTGCGACAAAGATTCTGGTGGGGTACCTTGGATGAAGAGACACCAGAGATTTTGTCAATGCCTATAAGTCTGTAACCCTACACACCAAGCGCCTCCCGGTCATCTTCTTCCTCTTCCTGTTGCTCTCCAGCCTGTCTGTTCTGCTCACCATCCTGCCTGACCTGCTTACCAGGCTGGTCACATGGTTTGGCTCTCCACCAAGAATCTTCCACTGCAGGTTGATTCTAAGAAGCTTGCGCCAAAATTCATTGGGCCCTTTGAAATTGTCAAAATGGTTAACCCAGTGGCTGCTTGCCTCAAGTTACCGAGAGCCATGCTTATCAAAGCAAAATTCCATGTCTCTAAATTGAAGCCCATCTGTGAAAGCCCTCTTGCTCCTGTTTTGCCTCCGCTACCACCAAGAAATCTCATTGACAGGAGCCTGCATATACTCTGCGACGTCTCCTGCGTTCCAGATGTCGTAGTCAGGGCATTCAGTACCTGGTTGATTGGAAAGGCTATGGTCAAGAAGAGTGTTCATGGGTGCCCCGCTAGTTATATCTTGGACCCACGTCTCATTACAGCCTTCCACAAGCAACATCTGGATCAACCTTCGAAGCTCTTCAAGTTCTCATTCAAGTGTCCTCATGTTTTTTCCCTCCTGCAGTCCTGGGTGATCCACTACATACACTTTTTTTTTTTCTCACTGTCTGACATGAAATTAGACTAAAAACTGTTCATGTTTAGGTCAATTAGTATTACCAAAATTATTTCTATTGGCTAATTGCCAGAATAATGAGAGAAGAATTTTTTTTAGATCATTTTTCATGACTTTCTTCAAAGTCAGAATATTACATTTCATTAGTATTTGGTACCATTGCCTTTAAACTGTATGACTTTGATGAAATGTTTTGGTCATACTGTCACAAGGTTCTCACAATAGTTTGATGGGAATTGTGCATGCCTTTTCAGGTCAGAAGTTCTGATAGATTTATTGACAACATTTCAGTTAATTAGAGACACACCTGTGGATGTATTTGAAGCTCACCTGAAACACACCGTTTCTTTGTGCAATGTCAAAAGAAATGAGGAAGAGAATTATGGACTTGCATAAGTCTGGTTTGTCCTTGGTGTAATTTCCAGATGCCTGAAGGTGACACATTCATCTGTTCAGACTATACACATGGTCCGAAATGTTCATATCAATCCAAGAACAAAAGCACAAGACCGTGTGAAGATGCTGCTGAAGCTGGTCAGAGTGTGTCATTATCCACAGTTTAGGAGGAACTCGTGCTGAGGCGCAAATGGCTCTTCCAAATGGACAACGACCCGAAGCATACATCCAAACGATTAAAGTTTGTAAAGGCAACGGTACCAAATACTAATGAAACAATATTTGATTCGATTATTAAAAGGCTTAGATTCTTATTTCATTGCCTTGATGATTTGTTTAATTAACAATCAACAAATATTGAACTGAATAAACTACAAAGACATAATATTCAATATTAAAACTGATTAATATTTGCCTAAAAACAATAAAGTTTATCAGTTTGAACATTAAGTATCATGTCTTTGTAGTTTATGTATTGTTTCATGTTTATGTTTTTGTTTAGAACTTTCCCGTCTGGATCCAGTGGAGAGAGATGCAAATGAAGGGTGTGGAACAGGGAGATAATGTGTTACACCTCACCTGACGGCTCATTAAGACCATACTCTCACTAAAGGTAAGGAATGAACTTCTTCTCTAGCGCAACATAAAGAACTTATTTAACCCTTGAGCCCAGCCTTTCTACTATGGAAGAGATATTTGGATGATTTTTTGTCATTCATTTTCTTAATTTTAAACTTAATTTGAAATGTATCTTTGAAGACATTCAGACGGAAAGCAGTGAGTCATTAGCCTAACATAAAGTACAAAAGTTAAAATACTGTAGTTAAGTACACATTTTAGGTATTTGTACTTTAGGTAAGTACATGTTACAGTAAATACTGGTCCTTTTCCTTCACTGCATTTGACAGCAGGTCATCTACTTTCTATTCCACTCCATTTTTGAACAAAAATAAAAAGTACTTTTCATATATTTTGAGGGGTTATTTGTAGATCATTCGTGGGCTGTGGTAAAATCTTAACTGAAAGGTTTTGATTTCAAGTTCCAGCTTTAAGCAGCCAAAAAGATACATATAAAATTTATTAGAAAAAAAAAAGATACATTTTGTTACTGCTGACCAAAAATATACATAATAATATAATATTTTTGCCCCTGTATCTTTTATTTAAGCGACTAAAATGAGTGTTTTAATTGCTTAATTGCATGCTTTGATTTTAGAAAGAGAATCAATTTTGTATTTGTACAAGCCGCACCGGATTTTAAGCCGCAGGTATCCCACGTAGTAATATGAAAAATTACACTGGTCCCTCGCTATAGCGCGCTTCACATTTCACACTTTTTGATTGGCTAAAAGAGATGCCATGTTCTGTGTCCTGATTGGCTAAAGGAGGTGCGTGTTCTGCGTCCTGATTGGCTAAAGGAGGTGCCGTGTTCTGTGTCCTGATTGGCTAAAGGAGGTGCGTGTTCTGCGTCCTGATTGGCTAAAGGAGGTGTCGTGTTCTGCGTTCTGATTGGCTAAAGGAGGTGCTGTGTTCTGCGTCCTGATTGGCTAAAGGAGGTGCCGTGTTCTGTGTCCTGATTGGCTAAAGGAGGTGCGTGTTCTGCGTCCTGATTGGCTAAAGGAGGTGTCGTGTTCTGCGTTCTGATTGGCTAAAGGAGGTGCTGTGTTCTGTGTCCTGATTGGCTAAAGGAGGTGCTGTGTTCTGTGTCCTGATTGGTTAAAGGAGGTGCCGTGTCTCCTGTACAGGACAGAATGTTTCAGCCAAATTTACCAAAATGTTCGATGCTGCAGCGTGACTCTGAAACAATCGCGTTGCACACATTTGTATTTGAGACAAACGCCTCCGACTCGCGTTGTGGACGCTCTGGACGCTCTGGACGTCCACGGGAGACTTTACATGTGAAACAACATAAAGAAGGAGGAAAATAACATAAGGACGACAGCAGAATAAGTTTGAACAAGGAGCAAAAAGGGCTGTAACCTGCGGATGGAGTCTGCTTTAGTTTGTGGATCAGTGACTCAGGAAAAAGAACATTACGAGACATTACAGCGGCGCCAGGACGAAGAGGCGGAGTCAGAGGAACTGAGAAATACCCCTGCAGCAAAACATATAGAATGCAACGGTAACTAACTGTAAAAAAAAAATAATAATGCTTTCTACTTTTTCATTTATTGTGGGTTATTTTTGGAACATAATAAATGAGGGACCACTGTAACTCTTACGGAAAAAAAAATTATAATAAAAAATAAGCCGCACTGCACCATAAGCCACAGTTTCTAAAATGTAGAAAAAAAGTAAGTAAAAGTAGCGGCTTATAGTCCGGAAATTACGGTAGTCTACTCCATTCAGTGTAGAGAAGAGTGCAGTGAGCGCTACACTGGAGGAACTAAACAGCCACTCCAAAAGAAAATGCACCAACACCAGTGTGAGAGCTCAGTGATAGGAAGCACTGATAAGACAAACAAGCAGCCCGCGTCAATCAAGTCTAGCTTTTGTTGACACAAGTTATTGTGAAGTTAGCCCCTCACGATGACAAAGAGAAAAGTTGATTCTGAAAACAGAGCCTTTCAAAAGCGATGGACTGAGTATATGTTTAGTGACACTGCCGTAAACCAGTGTGTCTCATTTGTGGAGCTAATATCGCTGTAATTAACAAATTTAATCTAAGACGGCACTATGAGACAAAACATCAGGATAACCTGAAAGATCTGAATGGAGAGCAGAAGATACAGAAAGCAGAACAGTTAAAGAAGAATCTGACATTTCAGCAGACGGTTTTTACCTGTACAAAATCACAAAGTGAAGCTGCTGTGAAAGTTTTATCGTGGCAGAGGAGATCGCAAAATCAGCCCGGCCATTTACCAAGGGACAATTTCTGAAGAGCTGCATGATCAAGGTGTTCGACGTCTTATGTCCAGACAAAAAGCAGATTCTGGCAAATGTAAGCCTGAGTAGAAATACAGTTGCTGATCGAGTTTGTGATATTGTCACTGATTTAAGAACACAGTTGAGTGAAAGAAGCAAAGACTTTATTGCAAACTCTCTTGCTGTGGAAGTTCTGACATGACTCATACTGCACAGCTGGCCATCTTCATCCGTGGAGTGGACTCTAATTTGTGCGTTACACAGGAAATAATGGACATTAAATCGATGCACGGGACAACGACTGGAAAGACATTTTTAAAAATGTATGTCAAAGTGTAACCGACATGAAACTGCCCTGGGACAAACTTACTGGACTTACAACTGATGGAGCACCGGCTATGTGTGGTGAAAAAAGTGGACTAGTGGGAAGGATGTGAGTAAAGATGCAGGAGGAGAACTGCACTGGTGAGTTAACAGCACTGCATCATACATCAGGAAGCATTATGTGGCAAAGTCCTGAAGATGGACCATGTAATGAGCACTGTAACGCAAACCGTAAACTTGATCCGAGCTAAAGGTTTAATTCACCAGCAGTTTCAGTCCTTTATGCAGGATATAGAGTCAGAGTTTGTTGACATTCCTCATCATATAGAGGTGCGTTGGCTAAGTCGGGGTAAAGTTTCTCCACAGAGTTTTTTTGAGCTCAACAACGAAATCTGTCAGTTCATGGACAGTAAAGGTAAGACACCCGTTTTGAGGGATGAAAAGTGGAAATGCGAGTTGGCGTTTCTGGCTGAAGTAACGGCTCATCTCCACTCCTTAAACCTCCAGCTCCAGGGACGTGACCACATGATCATTGACACGTGTGACGCAGTGAAGTCATTTCAAGTGAAGCTGCTTTTATGGGACAGACAGATGCATCAGTGCAACTTGCCTAACTGTCCCTGTTTCGAAGTAATGTTGAACCAAGTTGGAACAGTGGTGTTCCCAAATACGCACTTCGCTGATAAACTGAGCGCACTGCGCACTGAGTTCGCACGGCGCTTTGGTGACTTTGAAGCACAAAAAAATAATTTTGAGTTGCTTCGCAGCCCATTTGCCATCAATGTGGAAACTGCACCTGTGCAGATTCATTTCATTTATTGGTTTATTAGGACTTTGTACAGTTAAATTCAGCGCAATGGCAGATATGTCTGTACCAGACTGTAGCTCATAGATAATTTCCATCTGCAGTCCTGGAAGGGGAGACAACACACCAAAACAACTACAAATATACAATAAAATAAATATTTATAAGATAAAAGTGTAATGTGTAAATGTTACACATTACACTTTACACTACATAACATTACATTACACTACACATTAGTGTAGTGTAATGTAATGTTATGTAGTGTAATGTAATGTTGTAACACTATTGGTTTGGTAAGGGGCGGATATCAGAGTACCTGATCAAGTTGTCGAAACTTAGTATTTAATATTTTTCCAAAACATGGCAATGATGGTAACGCCTTGGCTTTTTATCGAGAATTTTCAGGGCCTGATTATGTAAAGATCTAAGAGATTTTAGAGCTGTTAAGTTGAGCCTGAGACCATGATGATATGCAATACAAAATATGAGATATGATCATGGCATCAAAGTAAGACTTTGCAGCTTCTAGTGATAACACGTTCCTAATATGTCAAAAGTTCGCAATGTTAACTTTAAAAATCACATTAAAAAGACCTGTAATGTCTTGAAGTTTAAGTGAAGGGTCCAATATGACGCCTAAATATTTAACCTCTTCAACGTTTTTAATCATTCGATTATCCACATAAATATTTGGGAAGACATTTTGAGTTTTTTTGTTTGAGAAATACATAGTGACCATTTTCTCAGTGTTCAACGAAAGGCAGGAGTTATCCACTTAGTGCCGCTAAGTGGATAACTTAGCGGCAACAGAATTAGCATCAGAACCATGCACAAAAAAGACCGTATCATCAGCATACATTAAGACTTCTACATCACTGCAGATGGAGGGCAGGTCATTAATGTATAGACTGAAGAGCAATGGCCCCAGAATGGACCCTTGGGGCACATCTGTAGTACAGGCAAGGTACGGTGAGGTGTTTTACTTTTATTTTTTACCCCACTGGTAACGGTCCCGCTAGGTATGATTGAAACCAATTCATAGTATTTGCAGATAAATGAAAGTTTTGCATTTTGGTCAAAAGCACAGAGTGGGTTTAACAGTTTTCAAATGCCTTATGAAGACCCCCAGGAAAACAGCCCCAATTGAGGTCATTGTTGCAACAGTGTTAACGGGACACTGAAGGCAAAGTACGACACTGAAGGGCTCGCACAATTTATTCACTCCAGTCTCCCCGCAGCAAATGCCCCAGCTCCGTCTACATGTGGCTCGAACCTTGTGCATGTTTGGTAGAACATATCTGTGTGAGAAGCTCTTCTCAGTGATGAAGACAAAACAGCACACAGGAGTCTCACTGACGAGCATCTGCAGTCCATCCTGAGAATCTCCACAACACAGGACCACCAAACATAAACAAACTTATTGCTAAAAAAAGATGCCCAGGCGTTCAGCTCTGATAAAATGACATAAGATAAATCAAAAATAACATTTCGTTTTTGTGTGTTCAATAATTTGTTTTATCCTGTTCAGCCCGCGACCTAAAGTGTGTTTTTGAATTTTGGACCCCTGTGCAACTGAGTTTGAGATCCCTGGTGTAGAGGATATTCCAAAAAGGGGATGGGGGTGTTTTCTCTCTGTACACTCGACCCTCCTGGGGTCAGGAGAGCTCACTTTCTCTTCTTGGGTGCTGGTTGCTGAGGCAGATGAAGTTTGTGTCAGATCCCTTTGATTTGAACCAGCTGTTCACATGTTTGATTGTGATGTTTGGGTCTTTGGTAGGGTCCAACAATTGGACATGGCTGGCCCGGCTCTGTTGGTCTACATCCTCTACGGTAAGATTTACAATAACATATTTGGAAAAGTGCTTTATTGTTTAAGTCACACACAAATATGTGAATTTACTGAATAACATCAAACCCCATATATATATTTACATGTGATTTCTAAAACCAATTTCCAGGATGAGTCTGATTAATCACAAGAGCCTGGTTTAAGACAAAATGTCACAACACTGTTTCGAAGATTATGCTCCTTCTTCTTACAGAGTTAGTGAATAACAGAGTTTTTCTGTTGTAGGTCATGGGATGATCTTTGTCCCATTGGTTCACTGTCTGATTGATGAGTACCACTTTATCAACACACCCCAGACCTGGAGTGACAGTCAGCAGTACTGCAGAGAGCACTTCACTGACCTGGCTACAATAGAAACACAAGAGGACGTGTCCAGAATTGCAATACCAGCTGGTGGGTTTGGTTGGATTGGTCTTCATGACGACCCTTCTGCATGGAAGAAATTCATGACTGATGACCCCAACTCCTGGAGATGGTCTGCGACTGGGACCACCAGCCCTGGAGGGTATCAGAACTGGCATTGGAATGAGCCAAATAATAATGCCGGGAAGGAATACTGGTGTCTTTATACAAGATATGGTGTGGAAAGACTTTTTCTGCGCAACAAGCTTTGAGCCTTGTGTTTGCTATGAAGGTGAGTGCTTTGGCATAACATGAAGTGGAAGACAAACTGCCCTTAAATCTCACACTAAAAACATGAATTGTTTGTTGGTCAATCGCTTGTGCAGTGTATCAACTGGATTTATTCCAACGTTTATGTACACTTCTCTTTTCTGCTATAATTTTTTTTAGATGTGAAAAAAACAGAGCAACTCTCCATTAATCTTTCACTGTAACCTTTTTCACAGTTGCTAACCTCAGACGTTTTTCCAGATTTTTGCCTCAGTCACAGCTGACACTGGTTTAACTGAGTGTATTGAGCAGATGCTGATGACATTGAATTATCACTGTCCACAGTAGAACTCACACTGTGTTTAAAAACACACACCACTACTAACTTACTTTTTCGTTCCTCTTTTTTTTTAAAACAGTTCAATCAGGAATCAAACAGTTCTTTCTGGTAAATGACACAACGAGAACGTGGGCCGAATGCCAGAGTGTCTGCAGACAGCAGTACCAGGACCTGGCAATGATTGAGAGTAAAGCTGAGGACGAGGCTGTGCTGGAGCTCTGGGAGCTGAGCCGTCTGCCTGGATCGGTCTGACAAGAGAGGCTTGGGTCTGGTCTGACTTCAGCAATAGCACCTTCAGAATTGGAATCCTGGATCACCTGATAACAACAAATACAATCAGCAGTGTGTTAATATGAATGACAGTGGTATATGCATGACTGGATTTGCGAAGGAAAACTTCCGTTCATCTGCCACGAAGGTATAGTTGCCAAATCTAAACAGATAGCTTTGGCTTTGTTGACTTTTCTTAGCCTGGCTAGTCATATAGGTGACTTGGTCCTGCCTGTTCAGTTGTGTGATTTATTAGATACGTCTGAAGCTTAATGTGAAAAGAACAAGAACTTAGACATCCATTGCATGGATTGGATAGGCAAATTAACCTCCCTTCTCCCTATTAAACACAAGAAACAATAGTATTAGCCTAAATCATTAACCTTGTTCAATAGGTTGTCTCTATAATCCCTCAGTCGTCCAGGTCTGATCCATATCAAAAGACGAAGTTTAAATCTGTCAACTGGACAAAATCGTTTGTAGGAGTGAAGAAACGTTTTTGCTGCTCATCCAAGCTGCTTCTTCAGTTTTGTCAGATTGCTGGTGGACATTGCCTTATATCTGTCTAAAGGGATGAGCTAACTACACTGAAGCTGTAAACATCTATTGTCTCCCTAGAGAGTGTTTAAGGCTTAGTGTGGCATTACTACACATCAGAGAGAGATAGATACTATATTGATCCCCAGTGAAATTAAAGTTTAGGTGCACAGTGAGATACTGCACTTCTCAGTCGCACGTAAAGAGCTACACACGCGATAATAAAAGACAGATGAATAAACTGTTTCTGTCTGTTTGCAACACAATCTCTGTGTAAGAGTACGCTAAATGGCAGTGTAATAACATAAGAGCAGACCCACCAAGGCTGGAAAATGAACGGTACCTGAAAGGCATATGGGACAAGGAGGCATCACATAAGAACGATGCACAGAGGCTGGTGGCTCTGAGACAAGACCACAGCAACCGTCCCTGAACACAATCCAGTCACTATCACAGGCTGGCAGCAATCCAGGAAAGAATCTCAGGTATGAAAAACTGGACTTGCACAGGCCCTGCCATGATCCACACCTACTGGGTAAGGAAGCTCACTGCTCTCCATGAGCATCTGGCAGCACCAATGAACCAACTGCTAAGGGATGGGACTCACCCTGAAAGGCTAAACCGACGAAGCGTATGATCCTGATCCTGAAGTATCCCTCAAACAGTACTGTCCCATCCAACTATCGGCCAATAAACCTGTCTCTCCCACAACATGGAAGCTCATGTCAGGCATCATCGCGGCTAAGATAAGTGAACACATGGATCAATACATGAGCACAGCACAGAAGGACATTGGCAAAAGGAAGGCAAGTTTATTTGTATAGAACAATTCGTACACAAGGTAAGTCAAAGTGCTTTACAGAATAATAAAGACATTAAAATCACCACAAATCAAACAATATTAAACATTAAAACAAAAGATGGGCAGAATAAAACCCTTTCAGTCATATGCACAGATAAACCAGAACTGTTTTGAGCCTGGATCTAACATTGTCAAAGTCAAGGCCTGTCTCACATCTTCAGGAAGACTGTTCCAGGTTGTAGCTGCATAAAAACTGAAACGCTGATTGTTTAGTCCTGACTCTGGGACCAGGAGGCTGGTCCCTAAAGTCCTCCCCCCCCCGGAGTGAGATGGTTCATATGGCACTGGACATTGTCAGAGATGTACTTTGGACCTAGGCCATGAAGAGACTTGTACAAAAACGCAGAGCTGTATTAGTATGATGTTCCTAATAATCCTTCAGGTGAGTGTAGATCTGAGTGTCATCTGCAGAGTTGTGGTAGACACATTTGTTGTTGCGTATTAACTGGCCTAACGGCAGCATGTACAGATTGAACAACAGGGGTCCCAGAATTGACCCCTGGGGCACCCCACAGCTCAGGGACATTTTATCTGAGACACACTTTCCAATTTCAACAAAGAACTCCCTGTTTTCCTAGATAAGACTTGAATCAGTTTAGTGCCGTACCAGAGATGCCCCACCAGTCCTCTAGTCTCTGTAAGAGGATCATGATCCACAGTGTCAAAGGATGACTCAGATCTAACAGGATCAAGACTGAGACTTTGTTGTATCTCATGTTCAGGCGGACTCATTTGTCACCTTAATAAGAGCAGTCTCAGTGCTGTGGTGGGGTCTAAAACCCGACTGGAAAATAATCGAAAGAGTTGGTAATTTGGAGGAAGTTAATAAGCTGTTGGTAAAAAACTTTTTGGAGGACTTTGCCTAAAAAACGGCAGACTTGAGATTGACAGGAATGTTGTTCATATTGCGGCATCAAGACTGCTCTTCTTTAGGAGAGGCTTGATAACCGTAGTTTTTCAAAGATACCAGGGGAGCCAGACACCAGCTCCTGGTTAGACCGAAAAGTCCTCATGACTGCTGAACTCCTCAGAGTGAAACTGCACTGCCTGGATTGATTACAAAGCCACACACATGGATCACTGAATGCCTGGAGCTGTACAGCGTCAAGAGGGACACTAAGAGCTTCATTACAAACTCCGTGAGGCTGTGCAAAACCACCATCAGTACCTCCTCTAAGTGGATGCAATAGAGCTGTATGCTTAGACTGAGCGCGACATCAACTCACTGATCCACACCACCAGGATCTACAGCACAGACATGGAAATGTCATTCGGGCTTGAGAAGTGTAGTAGGATGATGACAAAGAGAGGGAAGGTAGTCCACACAGAAAGGGGTCCCAGGAAGGGACTCCCAGCAGAAGGAACAATAGCAGACACTGGAGGACACTTACAAGTACTCTTAGTATCCCACAAGTAAACGGTAACCTTGAAGAGGCCAACAAGGACAGGTGCTACAACCAAGAACAAGATCCAGGCAATAACAGCTTGCCAGTGATCAGATACCCAACAGGATCATGCACTGGCCAAAGGAGGAAGTACGGACCACAGATGTTAAGACGCGAAAGCTCCTGACCAGCATGGAGGGCTTCCATCCCAAATTCAGCTCCTGAAGACTGTACACGAGCCGTAAGGAAAGAGGCCGAGGACAGTAGAGTGGTGAGCGCCACAGTCCAGGATGAAACCTCTAAAGATCCATAAGTCCATCAAGGACAAGACCCCGACAGATAGGATGATAGATAGATAGATAGATAGATAGATAGATAGATAGATAGATGAGCGGCTAGATCAGTATTCTCATTTTCACCACTTTCAGATGCCTGCAGAGAGTTTTTCCACACTAATGCTATTACCTGCTAGCATGCTACTGTGCACTTCCTTCTATCTACCCGTGATAGTCAGATAATTACATGCACACAGTACAAGAAGAACTTATTTTGACCTAAGAGCTGCTTAACAGTGTATCATTGGCAGGGCAAGCCAATTTTGGTCAAATACATTGAAAATTTGGGTACAGGTCCTTTCGCACAGACTTATCCTCTCAGAAGCGTTTTGCTGATCAAGGCAGCTTTTCATTCAGCAAGCTGTTTTCTTTTTCAATATTTTTAGTACAATCATTTCGCAGCCAGTAGACTTTAAAAAGTGTCCTGACTCAGTTGTTGCGTTTGCAGTGAAAAGGAGAGCCTCCGTTTTCCGTACAGAGATCAGAATCCAGACCAAAGGGGACCTGAGTGAAGCGGGTGTCCACAGAGGAGCTGCTCAGCACTGGTGCGTCTCCACTGTCCTTCTGTGTCAGTTTTTCCTTTACAATCTCATTTATACTGTTGTTCTTTCTGATACAGATCGAAGAAAGACTTGTGGAGAAATATCCTAAAGTCAATTTCAAACTGCAATTGAATGTAAAAGAATCAACACAAGAAGCTTGCTGTCGCGGCCCCGTGAATGTTCTCCAGGAAAACATTAAACTTATTTATCACGTTTAAATGTAAACTTAAATAGGGAATATTACGCAAAATCTACTTTTAGGAGCTTTCTACATGTTCCCTCATCTAAAAAGATATAAAATAAAAGCCTGAATTGACTTTTTAATGTCATCCATCTATATTTAAGTAATCTAGCGATCTCTCCTGGACCCTGTTCGGTACAACCTTCTTATGATGGGCAGTATGGATTCTGTCCACGCTCCGCCCACCAGTCTACATCCCCATGTAACGAGGCTCCGCCCACAAGTCTACATCACCCACGTACAAGGCTCCGCCCACAAGTCTACAATATGCCATGTACGAGGCTCCGCCCACAAGTCTACATCACCCATGCTCCCCACACATGCCATTTTCCATAAATATACAAAAGGACTGGTACAAAACACCCACACTACGACGTGACAAACCTGATCCTTGGATGTGCAGTAGTTTTCCAGTAGCAGGATGCCAGCTTGGTTGTACCGCTTGTCTGTACAAAGTTCGTGATCTGTCTCTGTGCCTAATCGTCCAGGACCCTAAAGAAACGATCTCACACCAGTTTAGCACACCAATGGTCTATTCTTGTTTTCTTTTAGATTTAGGCAAATATCGTCATACCAGTCCTATACAATACTAACCCCGTTTGTATTCACCGTATTGTGGCGTGCTGGTTTATCTCCGCCGATAGATTCACGGTTGTGGACTTCCATTACCGTAACTCCACAACCAGTGCGGCCTTCATAATAAATTCAAACGGCGTCTCAAAGCAGAGGCATAGAGCCCTTTAAATATGTTGCTATCATTACGGGTAATGTGCTTACATCGCCCGGCGAAGACGACCAATCTCGCCGAGAGCATCATAGCAAGTGCCACTGGGATTTCACTATAAAGCGATATCATGCTCTAAATGCCGGGGGGTGTCAAACTCAAATTCCACAGAGGGACAAAATTTAAAACTTGGGAGTAAGTCGTGGGGCCGAACTAAATCAGAAGGGGTGGATTAAATTTGAGTGAGGCCACAGGTAGAGATGCTAATAAGTGTCAACAGAAGTGGTGAGGGTCAGGACAACACATTTGCAAAGCATTCGAGGATTTGGGAGTATTAGAGGTGCCTGCTCTCTACTGCCCCACTGCGGCGGCAAGTGTCCAGCTCTAATACACACTTGATATGATCTCGTGGGCCACATATGACAAAGTGGGCCTTTGTCTCTTTTAATCTTCCAGAATTTTGTTTGTTCATTTTCAATAATTTCCCCAGATATAAACTGATATGAACTATCCCAGGTTTGTTTTGTTTAGTTTTCTGTTCGTTTTAAAAGTCACAAATGTGTGTGTGGTAATTAAAGAGATTTTATTTGGTTAATTGAGTTCAGTCTGGGCTTCCCTGAATCTCCCATGGTCCAGCACACAGAGGGGGGGTGCCCTATGTCGGCCATTTTTATATGGCCTTGGGTGTAGTCGGCGGGCTGGAACCTGTGGAGGGGAGAAATAGCACTGGTTTTAGTTCAGTCATGTATGTTCATGCAGTATTTTGTTTCAATCTGTAAGTGTATATAGTTTATGTTTGTAAGCACTATTTAGTTATGGGTACTTAGGCCCAGAGAAAATGGTACCAGCTAAAGCTGGAAGTTATCCCCACAGCAGCTGTGGATGGGTGGTGTAGGCCAGGGAGGGTGCTTCTGTAGGCAGAGGGCTATTAAGAAGCCTCAATTAGTGATTCGGGAGACATCTGTGTAAGAAGGGTACACAAGGGTTTTTTCCTCAGTTTAATTTCTGTTGCTTTTGCGCGTAAACGTTGAGCACAGTTATTTTTTGTAAATAGGTATGATTTTTTGCACGCTTTCACCACGGTGCCCTGAATAAATTGTGTCAGATGGACTTTTTCTTGAGTCTGCCTCCTATTTTGACCACTTTGGGCCAGCTTCTCCACGGGCCAAGATATAATTATACGGAGGGCCAAATTGAGTCTGGCATGTCTGTGGTAGAGTTTACTACCTTCTCATCTTCGTGAGAATGTTATGATTTTCGACTGGTAATATTTCTGTCTGTATGGAAAGAGATTATTATGTAATTATGAAATGTCTGATTGCTGTGGGTTAACTTTTCAAGATGTGTTGACCACATATTTTACTGTTAAAATACGTCGTGATTTAAGGTTTTTAAACCTGAGGCCACGACCTTGTTTCATTGTTATTAGGTTTGCAGTGGTCCACAGAGTTATTTCTTTATTATATATGTATAAATTATTTTGTGCAAAATTATTGAACCTCCCACCAACATTATTTAGACCAATCTAGTCAGAAAACTCACTACACTACAGCTGTCTGTAAGTGTAACCATGGTTGAGGTTGCTGGTTCCAAAGCCGTGGACACTGCCAGTATAAACCAATCTCCACGCTGCACTACAGAAATGATGTGAAGGGGGAAGACAGCGGCCTCGGGCAGCGGCCCGGGCAGCGGCCCGGGTAGCGGCCGCGGGCAGCGGCCCGGGCAGTGGCCTGGGCAGTGGCTGAGCCGTAGAGACAGAGATGAGGGGGTGGTTCAGAGTCCCTGGCAGTCGTGTTGGGGGCGGGCAACGCACGCACCTCCCGGCTGAGGGCCATCATCGCTGCTTGCAGCTTTAATTACACTTGTTACAGGCAAAATGAAGTTAGGACTGTGGCTGAAATGTGATAGGGGTTTTTGTGAATTTGATTATTCAGAGGAAATATCGGGTAAGTATTCAAACTATGACATTAGACAAATCTTTGTGTCCTTTATTGCGCGCGGACAGGACAGTGCCTCCCTCCATGTGATGATATAATTAAGCTTAAATCCCACTTTGTCACTTTTTAGTCAAAAAAACAAGATGGCTGTTTGCCCCATGAAACATGCTCATAATATGTCACCTCCAGAAAATGACTGAGACTGCCAACGATAAGGAGGTTTATTAGGCAGATGAAGATTGAAGAAACTTACAATCTGAAATTTCCTGCTTGGGGATGAAGAAAGTGACTCCTTGAATTACTGATACTGGTCACAGTTTTAGTGGAAACAAGCTGCAGAAAGACCATCCTCCAGGTCAAGTAAGAGCCAGGTTTTGTGGAGATGTAAGTCCTCTCACGAGTAAGGACACCTTTCTTCTCTGTGCTTCAGAGAAATAAACAACCAAAATTAGAAAAAGAAGAAAAACAACATCCTTGTATTCTAGTCTAACATACTATAAGTAATGATCCATGTTCATATGATGAACTTGTGTGCCGATGGGCCTGGACTGTGCATGACGCCTGGTTAAACGTCATCGTAACCAAACTCCACCTGCTCTTGAACGTCTTAATCTTACAGTAAACAAATGAGGAAATCCAGGGGGTACAATGTCACTGATTTGTTTGAACTGGATTCACACCATCTGTGTTTGTAGTATCACACATTTTTAAAAACGCATTGTCTCGAAACTCAGAGATAACTACATGATCATTCGAATCTTCCCGAAAATCACAGCATAAGAACTTATGAACGCACGAGCAACTGCAGCAATAATACTTCACTTGGTTCTGATTCAGCGTAAGCAATATGTAACAACCAAAGCAAAGTGTTATTTGTATAGCACATCTCATACACAAAAATAATCAAAGTGCTTTACCAGAATAAGAAAGATAATGAAATGACAATACGAACATAGATACTCATTAACAAATAAAACAAGAAGAGTGCTGGTTCTAGGCAGACTCTCGCAGCAGTGTTCTGGATGTTCTCGTTCTGTCTTAAGGCTCGTTTGGTAGAGGCCAGTGGGCAGGACAGGGTTACAGTCGTCTAACCTCCTGGAGACAAATGCAGGATAGTCTCTCCACGTCTCATTTCGACAGTATATCTTTGATTTTGGCAACTTTTCAGATGGTTGGCAGTATAGCCACAGAGGGTGAGCTCTGCCACTTAGGGCTCATTGGTTTTTTATGTCAGCTGTCAGTCAATATAAGTGCCTAACTCACATTTTTGCTCTCTGACACACTTGAACACTTTCCATCCCTTTTGTCTCAAATGGATAAACTGTTCCAGAACCATCCTTGTCCTTCTCAGTAAGGAAAAAAGAAAAACAGCCCAAGACTTCAAAAAGTCTTGGGCTGAACTCAAAAGTTATCGCATTGTAAAGAAGCATTCTTTGAACGGCTCCTTGAAATGAACAGAATCTAAAAGATGTGGATAGCACTAAAGAGCTGCAAAATCAAGCACTCATTTAACTGCAAAAAGAATCAGCACAGGGGGTATTGTGACAACTTTCAGTAGATAGTTGTATTTTGGACTGGGGGAATGTGTGCCTGTCCAATGGGCCTATACTTTTACTAAAATAGAAAAATATCAGCCATAATTGTGGTGGCAGGGTTTGAGTACCCACCTGATCCTGAAACTCTGTTTGTCCAGGAGACTTTATCCATGCATTTGTCCTCCAGTAGGCTTAGAATACTGTAAACGTCCTGCTTACTTGCGCTCTCCAAATGAGCCTGAAGACAGCTGCAGTACATATCCAGAACGCTGCGCTGGGGTTGACCAGAACCAGAAACCGGAGTACCGAGCACATAGTCCTGTGCTCCAGGTCTCTGGCCACTGGATCCTGTAGCTCAACAGAATAGACTTAAACGCAGCTCTGCTTGTGTACAAAGTATTATAATGACCTTAGGTCCAAAGTACATCTGTCGGACCATGTTAGTGTAATATGAACCATACTCACACTCTGAGGGCATTCAGGACCGGGCCGACTGCCTGGTCCAGAGTAGGACCACCAAACATGGAGAAATCAGCGTTTTAAGTTTTAAAATGCAGCTAAAGCTGGAACAGTCTCCTGAAGATGTGAGGACAGGCCTCTACTTTGACAATGTTTTAAATCCCAGGCCCTGAAAACAGTTCTGTTTGATCTGGTGCATATGACTCTGAACAGGTTTGTATTCTGCACTCTGCATTGTGTGGACTCTCCATTTCTCTGGCGTTTTTTTTTTGCCCCGCAGGGAAGCTCAGCTCACTTGTGTGGGGGCTTCACCCCGCGTGAACAAAGAGGGTCGCGCTCTGCACCTTCAGGTGATGACATGTCGTTCACTGTGTTGTCGTTCACAAATACGCAGTGCAGAGTACCCCCGCCCCTTGCGGGTATGGGGGCCCTTTGCTAAGGTCTGGCCTGGTCCCTGTATTGACGGCAGCAGATCTGTGTTCATTGCTGGGCAGTAAGTCAGACCTGTTTCCGGTGGCATGTTGGACCTCCGCCAGGGCTGCCTTTGTCCACTGGTTCTTCTGTTCATAGATTTATGGACGAATTTTTTTCTAGGCGAAGACAGGGGACAGAGGAGTTCAAGTATTCTGGGTCTTGTTCACGAGCTGAGGGGAAGGATGGAAAGCGGAGATCGAAAGGGGATCGGTTGCAGTGTCTGCAGTGATGCGATCACTGCATTGGATCCGATGTGGTTGAAGAAGGGGCTGAAGACTCATAAAGGCAAAGTTTTCGATTTACCGGTGCACCTCTACGTTTCCTACCCTCACCTATGGTCATGAGCTCTGGTTCATGACGCGACAAGGACAAGATCTCGGATAAAGTGGCCCCGAAGGGCTTCCTCCGCAGGGTGGATGGGCCACTCCCTTAGAAAAAGAGCGAGAGGAGCTACAGTCACACGGAAGTGGAAGGGGCTTGGAGTAAGAGTCGCTGCTCCTTCACCTCGAGAGGACCAGCTAAGGTGGCGTTGTGCATCTGCTCAGGATGCCTCCGGACGTCTCTCGGGAGAATTGTCCTGACATGTCCCACCGGGAGGAGGCCCCGGAAAGACCCAGGACACCTGGAGGGCAGTCTCTCGGCTGACCTGGGAACGCC
>JAIEZT010000173.1:0-99031 GCA_019594935.1 Periophthalmus modestus | reverse complement strand
AAGCTCTTTAAGCCAAAATCTTTGAATGCACTCACCCTCGTCCATCAGCGAGTCCGAAACCCAAGAATTGGGAGGCACTTTTCCCTGCCCTTGAGATGCCCACTGCACTCCCCCTGTCCGCCCCCTGCTTGAACGTGTGAAGGTCAGTTTTTGGCCCACAGCCGCTGTCCCCCCCCTTTGCCTGGGAGACTGTTGGGTGTGGGCCTCGGGCCGCCTTTGCGCCTTTCTGGGGAAAACAATCCCAAAGACCGGGAAACAAAATGGTTCTTTTTTCGCCGCTTTTGGGGCCACTAACGGTGAACGTTCCCCTCCCCAGTTAAGGCGGTTTGCTGTAAGAAACCAACTGAAAAACGGTTTTTCCCTCTTTGTATTCCCCCGCTCACATCTTTTTTTCTTCCAACGTACGCCATGTTCCTCTTCTTTTCCTCCCACCGTTAAACAAAGTCCCCAAAATCCATTGGTGGTTTCCTTTTTTTAAAGCAAGGTCTCCTCTTGCCCCTTTTCTTTTTGGGATTACTTGGTTTAAACCTTGTATCAGTATTTTCTGTGTATTCCACATTCTCCATCACTGCCATCCTTGCTTTTATCACTAGCCTTCGGCAGTTTTTTCTTCCCGGGATGTAACAATTCACCGTTTTTTGACTTCATTTCGAGCTGGAAAGGAACGCATTTCCGCAATCATTTGTTTTTTTTCGATAAAACTTTTTTACGAGATTGCAGATTTTTTTGGTTTTGACAGTTTTTTTTTTTTATTTTTTTTCTGATTTTTTGACTTTGTCCCCTTTTTTTTAATTTTTTCTTGGAGGGTTTTATTTATCGCTTTTTTATAGCATTGTGAGGTTTCTCTTAAGTTTTGTTGTTTGCCTTTTTCAAATTTGTTTGTCAAAACTGATTTTCATTTGCATATCCCTTTATTTTTTCCGTCTAATTTTTAACAACTGTTGTCTCTTCCCTTGTTTTTTTTTTTTTCATTCCGCGTTAATTACAAAAGGTTGGCATAGTCCTGTTCCGTGTTTTGCAACTTTATTTCCCTCACTGGGGTTGAACTGGTTCACCTAACGCTTGCTTCCGACCTCCCTCCGTTTGTTTGGGCATTCAGATATGTTTAAACTTTGTAAGACGCCGAATCTTCCCAGTTTCATTTTTTTTTTTCTTTTTTGAGGACTCTCTTTTACCTCATGAAATCACTTTTTGTCCCCCTTTTGGATTTGACCATAGTTTTTTTTAGTGCTATAAAAATTGTCATTTTGTTGTTTTGGCCATTTCAGCCTTCGCTTTCACCTCCCAAGACCTTTCATTCTGACTGTTTTTGGAAATGTGGTTTTTTTTCCGCTTTCATTTTTAATTTTTGGGCTTAGATCTGTTTTTGAGCTCAACCTTTGTTCCCCAAATCCCTGTGATGTGACCGCAGAGATTTTTGGATTCTCGTTTGTTGTTGCCAAATCTGTAACTTTTTCTATTCTGTCCCAACAATTACCTCTGCTCTGGTTTTGTGCCCCTCACGAGTTTTTTCGTTTTAGTTTTTCTCCGATTGTTTTTTTCAAATGGCTGGTGTCATTAGTATTAACCCAATGAAAATGCAATCGGGCCATTTTTTTGTGAGTGGCGTTCCTTCTTTCCTTGAAAAACCCCTCGGCATACATTCTGCCTTTTTAGTTTGTGTAAACCCGCTGGCCGGCTTTCAGTGGCAATTGTTCCAAATATTTTTCCAAGCCTCAACTCTCCTCCCACCAGCGTTTTTTTGTGGAGAAATTGCACATTTGTTTTTTTCTATGGGCCTTTTCCAACCCAAGGGGGAATATGGGGGATTATTTTTTTTTGAAGAAGAAAATTGTGGGCAGCCATGTTGGAAATTCTCTTCGTACTTTTCCTGGCATTGCTCTATTCACATCATCTGGAATTTTAAATGGTTTGTTTGTGTGGTTTTTTATAGGAGCCAATTTTTTCCCCCTGAACAATCTGGTGTTTTTGCCCGCTCATTTTGAATTCCCCAGCTTTCTGAATTTCAAATCCCTTCTGGCCTATTTGTTCTCCAATTTTCCCAACTTTGAATGGCGGTGGTTCTCTCCTGTCATTTTTTTGTTTTTTGGCCCTCATTTTTCCCACTGGGTTCCGATGTTTCAAGAACCTCTCCAATTCTTTTATTCAGCATTTTCAACACTCCCTTTTTGATTCATGGGAACTTGTGGTTTTTTCTTGACATTTTTTCTCTACTTCCTTTGGAAGCAAGGCAACAATTCTCCCTCTGGCAATTCTGGGATCCCTCCCTATCTTTTCTGAAAAATGCCATTTGAAACTCATGGTATCACTAGGTGGTTGCATCCCGCTCAGTCCGTGTGTCAGTGGAAAATCCATAATTGGTCGTTTTCCTCTTATGACGGAAAAATTGCATTTTGTTCCAACCTTTTCCAACAAGATTTGTGGTGGTCCGTTTTTCAGAGGTTTTTGGTAAAAATTGTTGTTTGTTTTTTTTTTTCTTTTTTCAAATTTTCTTTCCATTTAGTCAGGGTCTTTTGTCCCACTTTTTGAGGCCTTCCCCCCAGCCTTTAACTTTTTTTTTTGTTCTTTTTTTTGATTCCAGCTGGTTTTTTTTTGACCCTCTTCCTTTTTTTTCGTTTTATGGACCCCCCTAATTGTGGGCCAATTTTTTAATTTTCTTTTTTTACTCTATTAATGCTTTTTGCCCACTTACTTTCTTCATTCAGCCTTTTGTTTTGTTCCCCTAGAAGGAAAAGCCCTTTACTTACTTGACGCCAATCGTTTTGATTTGGTTTCCCCTTTCTTTTTCACATCAAACGCAATTTTTGTGAATTTTGTTTTTTCCACTTGAGATGGACCACGAATTTTTTTTTTTGTGAGTCCATTCTGGTTTTGTTTTCGCCAAGTTTATTTTTTTTTTGGATATTTTTGCCCTTTTTTCTTTAACGTTTTTGCAACAGCCCTTGTACAGCGGCTTGGATTTGTGGGCCGGATATCTTCTTTTTTGTGAACCGTGGGAATCTTTTGCCTTATTCCGCCGCATTAGAAACGTGAATTTGCTTGATTGGAAACAAAGAAACATTTTTTTGTCAACCTATTTGTTTCTTTTGTTTTGTTAAGCTCTATCTCCTCGTTTCCTCCTTGTGTCCCCCCCTTTCCCGGGCTTTATTTTTTCCTTTCGGATGCTTTTTCGATTTTTTGCGTATGGTCGCTTTTTTCACAAACGTCAGATGGAGTTGCCCCATAGACCAAAATAAAGAGCCTTGGACATCCATGTGAGGCAAATCACCATCGCCTGCAGTGGGGTGTTTTGTTGCCTTTTCTTTTTTGCCTGTCCCTTTCCTCATCTCGACTGTAGTGTTTTTTAAAACCTGGGCAACCGCCCACCCTTTTATTATGAGGCCAGGGGTGGCGCGGCAACAAATTCGGTTGGTCCCTCCCTCCACGTTGATTGCTGGCAAATTGGCCTCAAAAGCTGTACAATTACTCCCCCCGTTTTTTTTACAAAAATGGCTTACCACTTGGTTGTTTGGCAATTGCTTGGAAAAAAGCCCAACCTCCAGCCGGTGCTGTTGTCCAGATTTGGTTTGTGCCCTCCACTTGGGCCTTGGCTTGTCCAAAAAAGGCCGCTACTTGGTTTTTAAACAGTGGGAAACCAATGGCAAAAAACCATTCCACTGGGGCAGCAACATTTATCCCCTAAGAATCCATGTTTTTTTTTTTGTTGATTGCTGAATTGTTTTTTTTAAGTTTTAGCATTTTTTTTCTTCTTTTTTTTTTCTTCATTTTCAGTTCAAGATGAAAATCACCACAATGTCTTTTCCTCTTTTCCCTCAACTTTACAGGCAAACATTCGCAAATTACGCCCCGCCCACTTTTTTCCATTTTATTTTTTTGATCATTTTTCCATTTACTTCTTTTCGTCCGCAGCCTTGTTTTTTGTTTTTTTTGGTAATTAAACTGTTTTTTTATATTCTTCCGTTTTTTCTTCCTTCTTCCCAATACTGAAAAACCAATTCACTTTTTAATTTTCTGGGTCTTTTTAATTTTGTCCAATGTTTCCTTTTTTTGAAACTGCCCCCCCTTTTTCCCTTTGTTTGCGTAGTTTGTTTTTTTGTTTCAAACTTAATTACCCGATCTTTAGTTTTTCCTGACTGCGGGATTGGTTTTGCTGTCCTTTCCCCTTCTTTCGCATTCCATGCAGTTTTTTTTGGTTTGCCCCGATTTATTTTTTTTAACATTCCCTTTTTTTTTTATGTTTCCGTTTACTTTTTGGTCTGGGTTTTTTTTTTTTCCAGTTTGACCCTTGGCAAGCGGTGGTGTTTTTTTTTTTGCAGCTTCTTCAGCCTCCTTCCAGTGAAATTGGGACCAGGTGTCAAATTCTTTGAGGAATTTGTTTTTTGCTGAAAAATCGCCCCGGCAACCATGTCCAACTCATCTTATTTGCGATAACTAAATGAAAACATGGCGTGCCGCTTACCAATGACGACCCTTTGGACTCTTTTTTGTGAAACAGGAAATGGCAACATAAATTTTCCCAGTTTTGGGATTCTTTCGCCTCTGCTCCGCCCCCCTCCTTTTTTGGGTCCCAAATCTCATCATACAAGTTTTGAAAATTTGAAGAAGAGGGCGTTAAGTTTTGGCTTTCCGGGATTAATCTTTCCTCAATTGTAGAGTCCCCTGGTACAGACCACTGGTAACTTTTTCCACTGGTCCTTTAAGGTTTCCTCCCTCTGGGCTTGGGGGGGGGAAAATTTTTCAGTTTGTGTTTTGAATCTCGTTTTTTTGAAACCCAGTTGTTCATAAGGCAACCATCGTTTTTTTTGCTTTTTTGGTCCCAATACTGTGTGGGAGTTGTACAGTAAAAATTTTTTTTTTTCCCCTCTTTCCATTTTTAGGCACCTGGGTCGCCCTTCTTTTTCCACAAGTTGGGTTTTTACCTTTTTTTGTTTTACCGTAAACCCCTATTTTTTTTTTCCTTTTTTTTTTTTTTGAAAAGTTAAGTTCAATCTTTGTTTTTTTTGGTTGTACATTTTTATCTACCCGTCCAATTTTTTTGTAACGAACAGAAGCTTCGGGTGGTTGGCAACCTGTTTGTTTTTTTGGTGGAATGGAGGAGGAAACTGGCTAAAATTTTTTTTGAAATCCCTCCCCCTCCGTGTCAGTTGTTTTTGGCATTTCCTGAAGTCCTGTGGGTTTGAAAATTTTTGTTTTTGGTCTGTAGAAAATAACGTTTTTTCTTTTTCCTCTAAGTTTTTTTTGGGGTAGTGCCCTTGTTTTTTTGTTGTTTTTGTCCTCTCCAAGCGTCACCTTGGAACCTCCAACCTCATGGCAGACTTCCTTTCCCCGCACTAGTTTTTTTTTTGTGCGCCGCTGCCAATTGAAGCCCGACTGAAGTGGATTTTGGTTTTCCAACGTCCGCCCCTCCCCTGTTCCCTCTTTTGTTTCGCGCAGTCCTTTTTTCGTCCCCGTTCGGCGTTTATTCTCTAAGTTTTTTTTTTCCTTAAAAAGAAAATTTTTCAATCCTTTCAACTTGTGGCTTTTTTGGGATGAAAGATGGTTACCTTTTTTTTCATCCTCCACTGGGGGGTTTGGTCACTGAAAAAGCTCTTCCTTCTTTTTAGGTGTCCCCAGTTTTGTCCCCCCCCCCAAGAGCTTGTTATTGTTTGAAAAATGAGCCCCTTGAATTTTTTTTTTTTTTTTTTTTTGTGCCAGATCTTTTTTACCTTTTTGGGGTTTTTGCGGGCCCGTAACATGTATCATTTTGAAACTAAAGAGGTTGGCCATTTTGTGCTTTTGAGGTATAAAGTTTTTTTCAATCTCCTATATTGGCTTTTTTTTCCGGCAAAAAGTTTCTGAGAGAACTTTGAGAGTCCCTGCCTTGTAAAACACCCTTTGGGGCAGGCATCTTCTGGTTCTGGTTTGGCAAAGGTTTTTCATCTTTAAAAAATGTACCCCAAGTTAGTTTTTTCATTAAATCTTGCAATGACAGCTCGCAAAACCACCTGTGGACATTGGGAGTCTAGTTTTGGGAGTCCCGATGGCCCACCTTCTTTTTTGGGTTTTCCCCTTCTCAATTTTCCATTTTTTATTTTTGTCCGCTTTCGATTTTCCTGCTTTTGGTGGGTTTCTTGACTACTGCAGCCTCTTTCTATAGGCAAGTCATGGTAAAACGTTTGAGTTTATTGCCTTTTTTTCTTACCTAATATAGGGAAAGTTTTTATCTAAAGGTTGTTTCCTGATTCCCTTCCAGATCCCATTTTGGGAGTCCCCCTTGGATCATGGCGTTTGCTGCACTCTCCTCAGCCATCCCGTGTGGTAACCCTGGTTTTTTTTGTTTTTTTTCCCCAGTAAAAATTCCAATTCCTCTTGTTTTGTGGGTTTTTTGTAAGTCCCCCTGTTCCGCAGCTGCCCAAAATAAGACGCCCGCATAAGTTCTGAAATGCAAATCCCTTCCATTGTTTTTAACCCCTGGGTTTTTTTTTTCCTTCCTTTTTTCAGGGGTAAGGTGGTTTTTTTTTTTATTTCATTCCAAGTCCTTTTTCCTAACCTTTTTCCCTTGCTCATGTGCTGTTTTCTCTTTTTTTCCCGTCCCTTGTGATTTTTGTTTGGTCTCCTTATATAGTCCCTCTTTTTTTTCCTTGGTGCCTTGCATTTTTTTTTTCCTTTGGTGCATTTTTGAATCCTGCACTGGAAGTGAGAGTGTTTTGTTGCTCCTGCGGCAGTAGCTAGAACCCACTTTTTTCCTTTTTCCATGAATTTTCTATTCCAGAGCCAAGCACTCCAAGCCCCTTTTTTTTCTCAATTCATAGTTTTCCGCACAACATTTTTGTCCCCTTAAAGCCAAATGAGGTTTTTCCCCAGAACTCCGGGTTCAAAGTATAATCCCTTCTTTCCCGATTCCTAAGCAAAACAAACACACTGGATATACATTTTTCCTCACTTCCTATTCAGGGTGTTACATTGATAAACACGACACTCACCTGCAGTGGGTTTTTTTTTTTTCAAAGCTCGAACAACGATTTCCATGGGACAGCAGTCCCCACATTTAAAATATTTCCTGATCAGGATGCAATATCTTCCAAGGTTAACCACATTCTTATAGTCCTCTACAGAAGCGCTCCCGGAAAGAAAAACCAGGGGGCACAGGCCGCCTGCAGAATCCTCCCAGGGTCCCATTGGGCACGGCGGCTCTCGCCAAAATAGTTTGTTGTTAAATCAGAGGACTTTGTGAAATGACTAAATCAACAGGGAAGGCCAAGAACCGCAGGGGCCGGTACCACAAAAGCTTTCCACACAGAACTTGGTACAAAACCTCCCCTTCACTCACGAGAAGACATGAACAAGAATAGTAAATGAATGGTCATGAAAAACCCCCTATTTCTGGAATTAACTTTAAAATAACCGTTCACCTCAAATGTATTTTATTGAAACTCGAATGATGAAAAATAGCCCGTTGACATTGGTGGCCCGATAGAATCACTGTTTTCACACTCCGTCAAGAAGAATTTTTCTTTTTGATGGTTTTTTATTCGACTGTGGAAGTCCCGGGCCCCATTAGAAAAACCCAAGGTCCCCCCTGGAAAAAATGGTTCAAAAAAAAACATTCAAATTCCAATATTTTTTACAATTTACCTACTGCAGGAAATTATTTATTTGAGCTAAATAGGTGCCCTCTTAGCCAAAGCAAAAAGTACATTTCCTCCTCTGTGCATAATCTGTAAGAGATAAATGCTCTGCTGAAGTGCCCAAATACAGCTTTCATTCTTTTCCTTTCACTCCTCCAACTTACACAGGAAGTGCACCGCGTCTTCCCGCTTGAAGTCCCCACCAACTGGGAACCAACAACACATAAAAAGCATCTTAACACAGAAAGAACGTAAAATCATAGGTGTGAAAAGCCAAACCCTATGTAAACTAACTCCCTCGAAGTAAGCCCCAACTCATGCTGCCTCGTGTTTTTTTTTTTTTTGTAAAGTCCCGGTGAGGTAGACCTTGTAGAAGACAGCGTGCTTCCCGACTTGAAGGATGCAAATGAGTCCCAACCCTGGCCCGGGGCCTGAAGTCCTCAGGAAGCCCCCCGCTGACAGGACATAAGGTAACCACGCGCACTCAAATAAAAACAGGATGCTCAGAGCTTATGCCTTCCCCTCCCCATATGAAAATTCATCGAACATGTACACAAAAAAAACACAATGCCCCACCTATGTAAGACACAAAAAAAGAGGACTTTTCAACCCCTTTTCCTGTCCCCTGAGGTAATTTAGATTTTCACTGAGAAATGCCATGGGGTACAAGGTTTTTGGCCTTTTTGCCCTCAGGTGCCCACCCAGCTTCTAATAAAGTCCGTTTTTCACCTGAAAGCAGGTTTGAACATTCCTGATATTTTTCCCCGCCAAGGGCCTAGAGCACATTTCCCCCTGAAAGAGCATCGGAAATATTACAATTGTTTTTGTTTTTTTTTTTTGGGTTTTCAAACAAAACCCAATTTGATGTTTTTCTCCACCTGGAAATGTAACGTTGTCTCTTTTTTTTAAGGATCCCTGATCAAAGTCCTTCTGGTCAAGACAAAGCAGTCAACCAAAAATACTTCTTTTTTGTGAGAACTACAATTGTCCATCAACCGCCAAAATAAAATTGGTGCTTTAGGTAATTAAAAAAACTGAATGTTGTTTTTGGATGATCTCTCCACCATGCCAAGAACTGCTTGCAAGTTAAAGCGGAATCAAACGATGCAGCACAGTTTTTTTCAACTTGAAGAAACCAGAGGCCTGGTGGGAAAGCAGCAGAAGGGCCCCTCTCCAGGTCTTTTGGAGTCCCCTTGTGGGCAGAAAATTGGCCCCCCCACCTTCCCAGCTTGATGCATAATTTCCACCAGCGGCGACAAGAAAACAACACAAGAATGTAGAACAAGTAAATGAAATCCTGTGTGTGCTCAGTGATAGAGCAGCTTGTGCACATATAAAATTAAAACAACATAGATTGTATACCTTATTTAGCAAACAGGCCCCCCACCTGTAGTCAAACGCTTGCAAATGCATATAACGGTAACCCTTATTCTGCCCTAAATCCTGTACATCCGCTTTCCTGTATACACCACAAACCCACTTGCAAAGTTTTCAATCCCTAAAACTGGAAAACACTTCCCCCCCAACAGGTTTTTTTCTGTTTTTTTTCCCCCTCCTATACGTCCTTATTTCCTGCTAACAGCCATAAAAGTCCTAAATACACTGTTTTTTTTTTTAAACCATTAAGTTTTCATCCCAACTGTTTTTGCATCAGCCCTGGGGACACTATCTAAACACATTTGTTAGGAACCTGGTTAGCCTTTTTTTGAATTTTTTTGGCAAAATAACCCTTTTAGCTAAAACAACCCCCCCCTAGGCCTAAAGTGGGAAATATGAAAATGGGAAAAATAAACAAAAGAACAAGCATGTATCCTTCATACAGAACCCATCCGCTCAGTGATATTGGAAAAAAAAGAGCAAACCGCGCAGAGTAAAAGAAAGCGGTTATGTTAAAAATGGCAACCTAACCAAGTTTTTTTTAACATAATGCTAAGAACCCCCCCGCGGACATTAAACACCACTTTTTTGGTCAGTTCAAAATTTGTGCTTAGCTTGAAAATCTTTATTCTTGCCCGAATCCCTGCCCCAGTTTTAACCATGCTAAGCTTAAACCAGTGGAAAGCAAGCCATTTTTGGGGTGACCAGGTGTTAAACCAAGTTCTCCTTTCCACAAATTTTATAATACTAAACCCCTACATTGGAGTAAATATGAATTCTTGGGGCACGAGAACATTTTATTACCAAAAAAGTCCACCTGGTGTTAAATTGTTGTTGTTTTTTGTTCCTCAGAATTAACCACATAACATACTTTTTTAGCCGCCAACCATGCTCCACGTAAGCTACACTGTGGATTTCTGGGGGGAGGGGAAGTTTCCCCCCGCCTTAACAATATCCCCTCTTTATTTTTGGTGACAAAACCTACCTGTCCACTGGGGTTCGAAAAAATACAATGGTCCCCTTTTTTTTACCTTGCAAAAGCTCGAGGCCTAAAAGGTTTTTTTAACTTCGGCCCCCTGTAATCCCATTGTTAACTTGTGAAACGGCTGAAAAACCAAAGTTCCTTGTATTTTTTTTTGTTTGTTTCCGCCTCTCAGGTCGTACACAAGTGCCCTGCTTTTTCCCCATAAACTTGCCCTGTTCCCCTATTTCCCCGCTTTTTTCGTAGCAGCAAAGCAGTCGCACAACAATACCGCCACAAACACGCCCAAACAACCCTCCACCTGACCCCCAGCCAAACCCCCAAGCACCCCTGGCCCTTTCCACTTTTTAACACTTCACAGGCCCTCCACAGCAAACCTGAAACAAATGGCCGGCAAAAGAAACCAAAAAAACCTTTAATTAAACCCCGCTTGACAAACAATAGACACACGTCATCTGTTTTTGCGCAGCCGCGTGATCCTGCACATGGCCGAATCTAAACTTGTCCAACAAAATTGCCACTTCAAAACCAGCTCAGAATGTAAAAGCATTTTATTTTTTTCCAAATTTTTACTCATTTACATTCCCATAAAAGAGCACATTGCAATTGGAAAAAACCCAGAACGATCCACACTCCAAATACGGTAAGTAAAAAAGAGTTAAAAGAAAAAAAAACACATTCCACTTCAACTGGTTTTTTTTCAGTCCTTTTATCTCTCCCTCACTACACAACTCAGTCTGGAATCCATACTACAGCAGGGTTTGGGTCCCCAAACCTTTTTTTTCACCCCATTTGTGGAAGCTGAGGGCCCATGAGTCAAAAAACGGTGGCAATTAACACAGGTTTTGTGAACAGAGACACGGTAAAAAAAAACAAAAACCTTTTAATTACGACTTTGGGAAGATTTAATTTATAGCTTCTGTGTCCCCCCCACAATGGCAAATTTGCTTTTATTTCTGTTATAGAATTAGAAAATCTCTTACATTTTCTAGTAAAAAATTACTTCCTGAATTCATTGGGCCATTTTTATGAGAAAGCATAAAGGGGCCAAAAATTTGTGTCTGAAGGGCCCCCATTTGGCCCACTGGTCCGTGTTGTTGGACATCCCCCTGTCTAAAAGGGGTTTATTCCCTCTCACTGTGTACCGCCAAGCCTATACAAAAAAAAGAAAATGCCCAGAAAGTTAAAAACCAAGAAAAATAAAATGCCTATATACTCCAAATGTCCACATATTAACAAAAAAAGATGTATTTTGCAGTCCTGTTATTTGTTTATGGATTCCCACAAGGCCACAACCTGAAAAACAATAACAGGAAGTTTCCACAAGACAAAACTCTTGCCTGACTCCAGAACCTCTGAAATTCTAATAAATGTTAATCTCTAGTAAACCAATTGCCCTACCTTTTTTCCACGCAATCTTCAATAAAGCGTCAAACTTGCTTTAATTAGCCACTGTATTTTTTCGACCCCTTCTATAATGTTTCATATTAAAAATAATATAAACGAAATCCACAAACTGAGGAATATTTTTCTCGTGAAAATGAAAGGCTTTAAACAATAGTCCCTCATTAATAAATTCTCCCTAAACTAAAACTACCTCGTATGTTTTTCAATAACCAACAGTTCCTGTCTGGCCGGTTCAATCTCAATCAGTCCCGACTCCGAAATAGAGCCGCTCCCATCCTTTTCCCGTATGTGGAACCGAGTTTTTGAAGCAGGTTTCCCACGGCCCGTTTACCACCCCCAAACCATTCTGCCCCTCCCAAGTTGGGTGAGCC
Organism: Periophthalmus modestus; assembly: GCA_019594935.1. Classification (NCBI taxonomy): domain Eukaryota; kingdom Metazoa; phylum Chordata; class Actinopteri; order Gobiiformes; family Gobiidae; genus Periophthalmus; species Periophthalmus modestus. The sequence continues at coordinate 87,287 of JAIEZT010000173.1, read as the reverse complement.
GTCCCCTGTCCCAGATCTGAATACGGTGAGGAAAAATTAACGAGGATATCCAGGTTCCAAGAAGTTAAAACACATTTTAATAAAAGAACATAACGAAAACTGAGAGATAATCTGAATAATGGTCGTTTGAATTAACTTTGCAGGGATTCCCAAATGGTTTTTTTTTTCCATATAATTAAGAATTTATGCCTTTTTTATGTTTTAACAGTAACAACCGCTTTACCAAACTAAGAAGTCCCCGTTCCCCACGTTGTTTACACAGGTACGACAGAATGTGAAATGAAGCTATTTTTAACTATAAATCTGTGTTTTTCCTTGTCCCTCTGTTCGTTTCCCTTCCAACATTAAAAAATAGACTTTTTAACTATTTTTTTTTGGCTAAATAAGGTCCCAACCAATAAATTACAATTACTTGTATTTAAAAAAATTTTCCTCTAAATTCTGCATTTTTGTTTTAGTTTTTCGCACAATTTGGAACAACACAATATGCAAAACAACCAAGCCCCCCTCATTTGCCTCCTCCCTTTTTTTGTTGTACAAAATTTTTTTATTTAGCCCAGTTGGTGGCGCCAAAAACTCCAAATTGGCTCAATTTAGTTTTTGTTTTTTTTTCAGGGCCCAAGCATTAAGTTTTTACAATGCCCCCTGTAAAACTTACAACTGAAAAACAATTCTGTTTCAGCAAACCGAACCAAAGCAAAGGTGGGTCAGTCCCCCCCCCTCCAAGAAATGGCGAATACCTTTTTTTTCCCCCCCCAAAGTTTTTCCCCAGTCACAAGAACCCCTGGAATTTCAGAAATTAATTGTTAGAAAAAGCTTGAAAATCTTTTTTTGGGAACGCGGCACAGCCTTTTTTATAAAGTGTGGGACTGCCCTTGTTTTTGAACTGTTTTGGTAAGATTGACTTTTGCCTGACGGGGTCCTGAGATCTTGAATTTTTTCCCTGCACAGGATGGACGCCCCACATTGTTTTTCCCCCAAAGCCCCCCACTCATACCGAGGATTCATACTGTTAGAGAGACCAAACAATGGGAATATTAGACAGTTTGTTTTTTTTTTTTTTTTTTTTCTCAGTTTTGCCACATTTTTTTCTGTCCCCCTCTGCTTTAAAAACAAACCTAACCCCGTCTCATCCACTTTTAACCCGGGGCCCCTTTGGTCCAAACCCCTTTCTTCTTTAAAGGAAAAAATTTTTTTTTGTCCCCTTTTTGGCAGGTGACACTTTTGGCCCAAAACCACAGTGAGGGGAGCTGACAATTTTTTAAACCCTGGGGCAGCTTTGGTTTTCCCACCACCTGCAAAACAACCCAAACCCCCAAAAGTTTTTTACATTTTTCGCCAACAATCCTTTTTTTTTATCACAGACAACAAAAAGTTAAAATAGCAAGACCCCCCAAGTTTTTTTTTTCACCCATCAAGTTCCCCGCTCCCCCCTCACTCAGGAACGAAGCCCCCTTCTGAACCATCCAACTTTATCGGCTTCAGAACTTGGAAAAAACCTTAAAATTAGGACAAAATCCGAATAATTTTAATTACTTTTTAGGGCTCGAAACAATTCCCCCCCTCAGTTGCTGGTTTAATATTCAATTTTTTTCCCTTCCCACCTCACTCCTGCTTTTAGTTTGTTGTAATGAACTTATCTTACATTGTAAAGTTTTTTTTTCGAATGGAAATCTGGCAAGAAATCACAAAAACACAAGGCCGCTTGGCCTTCTTTTTTAGTTTTCTTTTGGGCACATTTCCACTTCACGCCAGCCCCAATCGCTTGTGCAGAGCTTGCCTCCCCCTGTAAAATTTCGATTTTTTTTTGGAAGTTAACCATATTTCTTTACATTTTACAATTTTCTTCACAAGGCCTTACTATTTAAAACAAGTGGGAGCATTTTTTTTACCACAACCTAAAAGTCCCCCCTCCTCTTCCCTGGAATCCACATTCCGAGAACATGTTTAAAAAGAACTCCCTCATCGTTGAACCTTTGTTAAACCACATGTTTCGATAACCGGTAAAAAAGCATCCTCACGTTTTTACTATAAACTGTTTTTTTCAAATTAAACCACGGATTTGGGAAAAAAGCCGCTGAACCACCTGATGCCCCTGTCGACTGACCGTGGTATGAAGTCTTACACAGGCCCCCCCTCCACCGCAACTGGGGTTTTTTGTCGGTTTTGTTAGCTCCCCGGGCTCGGCGAGAATAGAAAAGATCTGGGTTCCAACCCAACCACCATCTGTTTTTTAATAAAATAAACCCATAATTTAGCAGACTAAAACAGAGCTATTTGGTCTGTGGTCGAAAAACCGCCTGGGGTGAAATTCCCTTGGTAAACTTGGTGTTTTAAGTAACCAAACTAACAACATAACTTTTTGACATTTAGGCAGGCGTTCCCTTCATTTTTTGTTTTTAACGAAATCAATTGCCGCCTGTAATGGTCACCCCTCCTGGTGCCTGCGCGCCCTGGCCCCCACCAAGCATGTTCAACGTTAACCTTTTTTTTTGTTTAAAATTAAAACAATCAGAATTTCAGTCCCCATTTTTTTAACCCCCATTTTAATATTAAAACCAAACAGACTTTTTAATTGAGCGCACCAGTGACAACGCAGGTGAACAAACCATCACACTGAAAGGCCCCGGATCCCTGCCTCGCGGTGTGTCCCCCGTAGTGGGCCAGGATGGTTTGCCCTCCTGGCCGTTACGTTATTGGTTGCCAGGATGTGGGGCTATTTTTTGGATCTTCATTCTTTGAGACCCCAGGCCGCCCACAGAAGAAACTCAGGAAAAAGTCCAAAAGCGGGGGCTCCTCGTGGGTTTGTAAACCTAACGATTTCGAGCCTCCAGAGCTCCTCAGAACATCCACCTGCAACCCAGAACAAAGAGTTTTAAAACGACAATGAACAAAAACATGACACATAAAAAAGCAACAAACATTTCCATTCTTTGTCACCTTCCTCCATTGGCCCTCATTTTTTTTCATGCCATAACCAAATAATGGGCAGCGATAGCCTTTCACAGCGCAAGCCCAGAGCCCATCCAATACCTGGAAAAAAACACACATTTTAGAAAAACATTGCGAAAACTAATTTTCTACTTAAACGACTTTCACAGTTTCCAAGCAACCTGTTAAATTTTCCAGAAGTCGGCCTCAATAATCCCGTGTCTCCAGGCTTTAAGATCCCGCCCCTCTCTCTGTCATCTTCCACCATTCCCTCAGCCCCTGATCCTGTCCCTTCAAACTGCCTCCTTCATTGAAAACTCCCCACTTTTGCCCCACTTTGTAAAAAGTATTTAAAACAGGAGGAAACATGTTGAGTTTTTTATTGTTTTACAGTCAGTCCCCACACCTGTTTCCAACACTTGAATGCACACAGGTTTTGTAACTCACCAAAAGTTCACACTTTGAGTCCCCGAAAAGCTTTTGGGAAGATCTTGTTGAATGCCCGCACAAGGGGAAGTAATCTCCTACGGTGGAAGGATAGTTTTTTTGGGCAGAATATACCGGATTTAGTGGGTCCTGAAAAAAGTGGGACAGCAGGTTTTTAATATATAGCAAACTGATTTTTGGGAATGAATTCTTTTTTTTTTTTTTTTTTTTTTTGCAACAAGACACTGGAAAAAAACAAAGAACAGTGCAGGTAAAAGGTTTTTATTTTAATGGTGGAAAACTGACTTGGGGACATGGGTGTCTGTAGAATCTTGCTTTTTGGGATCGCCTCCAATTCTCCGGTGCAGCGGCTTGGGGGAGGTTCAAGAAGGCGGAATTCCCATTTCCTCCCTCCACAGCGCCAGTCCCTTTGTGTTTTTGTCGAACATAGTTCTTACTGCCCCGTCCCTTCCCCCCCCTGTGGCTGGCAAAATCCTGCCTCTCGAACCCTTAATTCCCACAACCGTTTCGACTGGGAAAAGGCTTTGGTGGTCCCCTCCGTTCAGGATCTTGGGGACAGCGTGCGGACACACACCCGGTCCCCTTAACGGGCTTTTTTGCTTTTTGGACAAAAGGAAACTGACGGCAATTATTTTTTTACCTGAAAGTATAAAAAAACCAGAGTTTAGTCCCCCCCCCCCCCCCGTAAAGGCAAACTGATTTTTCCATTAATCTCCTCTCTTCCGTTAGGGCTGGAAACCAAACCAATGGATGTTTAGGAGTTGGTGGTTGCAATCAGTTATTAAGTAAAGTGTTTTTTTTTGAATCATTGTTGATCCCACGTCCCTTATGAAAAATCAAATCAGTCAGCTTCCGCCCTCAAAGCAGAACTAGAGTGTTAAAAATTGCATCATTCCCTCTGACAATACCTGAAAACTATAACTTTTACAATTAAGTCAACGCAGGCCCTAAACAGTTAACAGTCCCCTTTCCTAAGAGGTTTTTTTAAATCTTATCTTCCACTAATTCATTATTAATGCTTTAAGTTTAAACAGCCCAGTAAAAAATCTGCTCTTTTAAGAAAAAAGAATTAAGGGAAGCAATAAGTGAGATCCCACCTAGTTTGCCTCATCTAAGGGTGAGTTTAAAGGGGACTTTTTTACTCAATACAAGTCCAAAACAGGGAGAAATTACCTAAAAGCTGTCCGAGGGAAAAAAGGAAGGAAAAAAAATCCACAAATAAATCCCCTTGAATGAAAACAAACAATTAATTTACTTGTTTTTAACCATTTTTTTTGTTTTGTACATAGGCCCCCTGAAGAGGAAATCCCGAACCCTAAATAGCAGGTGAAACACTCTGATGGCACATGATCTTGACTCCCCCACAGAGGACACACCAACTTTTTTTTTTTACTTTCAAAATTCTGACTGTAAAGTAAACCTCACACATCAAACTATTTGTTAGTAAACCACCAACAATTTAATATGGCTTACTAAGGAAAATTTTGGGTTTATCTGATTTTAAGTGGCTTATACCTTTTAAATCTGGCCAATGGTCTGCCCAAAAGATTTTCTGTTCCAAATTAAAAAAAAACACCTTTTACCAGGGCCTGAAAAACCGAGGTGGACAGAGTTTAAAAGATTCACCTAAGACCCCTGGCCCGCTACCATCCCGGCAAAGCGCAAAAAGAAAGGGGCTTAAATGTGGCACAGCAGGAATGTTTGGGTTATATAAAACCACTATGGGACACCTGGTAGGGGGTTAAATGGCCCCTTGGGTCCCCTCACGTTCACCACTCCTGCCGCCCATGAGGTCAAGCTAATTTATGGGCCCTTTTACAACAAACCATCTGCTCTGTAATTACTTACTCCTGGCCTCCTCAATCCCTGGTCCATCGCCAAAACAGCATAAGGTCCCTGGCGCGTCAAAGCTCAACTTGGCACAACTCCCCTGGTCCAGATTCTTCCCAGGTTTTTTTTTTTTCCTTGTCAAGATCTCCCTTTTTTTTTTTTTTTTTAAACACCAAAGCAGAAATTTTGGAGGTTTTTTTTACGTCCTCAAATGGTGTTGTGAAAATCGGCTTGTGTAGAAGCAGGTCTAAAGACAATGAAGGGAAGGTCCCCCCCCCCTTTGCACTCGAAGAATGTTTTTTTGGCCAATGAACAGAATAAAAAAAAAAGCGGGGCAAACAGTAAAGTCCCCAAATTCAGGGGACCGGCCCCCCTGTGGAAAGGTTAACAAAGCCTGTCATTTTAAAACATCTTAAAATTCAGCTTTGCAGTAATCATTAACGCCCCTATGTTGGTGGATTATTTCCCTATTTTGAAATTGAAAGCAATTTGGGTTGGAAAGGATGCTGTCCAAACCTGCGCAGCGCACCATTTGCCTCCAGAACTGGTGACCCCCCTCCGCGGTCTGGGTTGCGCCGCCCCCCAACCACACCGGCTCCCAAATTACCCCATAAAACACGCGGTTAACATGCAGATATTTTTTTTACGCCTCCCGACCCCCCCCGCCATTGCAATGCAATCTTTTTCTTTTTTCACTTTCACCTGATCACAGAAGGAGAACCACATGATGGAATGGGGACCCTAAGCCCGACACAGTCACGCTATCCCTCAGGAAACACTGCGAAAGTGCCTCAACTTTCCCGAACAAAAAAGAGGCGCAAAGTTTTGTTTTACGTTGACGAAACACGTTGGTTCAACGAGAGAACGTGGCAAGTTTAAAATGACTTGACTGGCACCCCCTGATTTGCTGCAGTGGAGGCCCCGTCCCCCCCTGTTTTTTTGTGTCCCGTGCCAATTTAACGCCTCGGCTTTCCTCCAATAAGTTTTTGGGAAAAACCCGCAAGCGTGTAACACAAATATAAGTGTACAGCCAATGGGGTGTTTTTTTTTTTGACTTTTTTTTATTGGCAACAATGCAACTTGAAACGCTGAAGCCGCAAGAGGCATCCAGCTTTGAAAAACTGTCACGATCTGCCTATCTTTATTATGAACTTCTACTGTTTTTCTGTTTTTTTCTGCCCTGCAAGGAAGACAAGTAAATTTATCTGTTCGCAACTGTTGGCAAACCAAAAAACTGAATCTTTCACCTCCTGAGAGCTTGCCTGTTCCCCTCCATATCTGTACATCTTTTTTTTTGGGTTTTGTTTTAGGAAGAAATAAGGCACGCCCAATTTCCCAAAATGTTTTCCAATTTAGAATATTTGTTTTTAAGAAGGTTTTTTTTTAGAATGTTTCAGAATATTTTTTTTTTTTTTTTTGTAAGGTTTAGGTCTTTTCTGCAACCTATTGGGCAGCACTTCACATGAGACACAAATTTGTTGCCCAGAGGTACAACCTGTTTGTTTTGTTTTTCTTCATTTTTGTTTTTTTACAACTCAGGACAAAATTCGCTGTAACCCAGGCCAATTAAACATTATTCCAAGAACAGTTTTTAATAAAAACTGATAAAAAATAAAAAAAAAAAAAAAAGAAAAAAAAAGAACTATTATAATATATATATATATAGTATATATACACACACCACACACAACACATTATAAACAAGAACATGCAGAGTTACCCAAATCTTTTTTTTATTTGGAAAGACACAAAAGCCTCATCTTTATTTCCAAAAAAGGGAATAAAAGGAAAACGTAACATTCACAAAAAAGAAAAATACCTGTTGTTACGCTATTGTATAATTGGGGCTGATTTTTTTTGGACATTTTTTTTTTTTTTGCTTTTCCTTTAGAATCTTTCCAGAAAAAAGCTCTCCCGATCCCTCGATCTTTCGCTCTCGCTGGTCCCCCCCCCCCCGTCCGCCCGAATCCCCCCTGGAGCGGGAAACGGCGCCCTTCCCTTTCCGCGAACGAGGAAGCGAGACCTGTTGGCCCCTTGGCCTGAGAACAACCAGTTCCCCACTTCCAAAGTGTGTTGAGATGCTTTTTCTTCAAATTTAAAATAATTTACACCCATTTCAACGATCTTTTTTTACCTTTTCCTTCGGCCCAGTCCCATACAACTCTCCGTCTAAAGCTTACCACTTGCAAATAGGTTTTTTTCAGATGGGCATACAATTTTGCAAGAAATCCCCACCTCCGAGTGCATCACGCTGTTTCGTTATATACAAGAACAGAAGAAGCGTCAAACACATTTCTGGTAAAAGCTGCGCCCCCGCCCAAACACAAACATTGGTTTTTAGGTTAATTTACGCCCAGGCCAGTCTCGCACGCAATCTCCACATCTGAAAGGCAGCCCCATCAGTAAACCAACCAGGGTGGAAAGTTTAGCTGACGGTTGCCTCATAAAAAAGTTCACACACAACACAAGCCCGACAAGGTTATTAATTATCTATCCATGTTTGCCGTCCAAAAGTGTCTCAACGACCAGACTGGTGTTTCTTTCTACTTTTTGATTTTCCTTACTACACTTTAAAGTGTGAGTCCCACACTAGTGCGCGCTTTTCTCCAAAACGAGTTTTTTTTTTTTGTAATTGACCAAAACTAACACTAATCAGGATTAAACTCAAAGCGAGCAGACAGGTGGGACAGAAGATAAAACTGCCTTTTCCTATTATAGACAGACAGATTGAGGTTGCCGTTAATGCTTCTCTCTGGTTGTTGCTGTTAACTTCCAGTTTTTTTTGGTTTTTTTGACTACACAATACTCACCACAACAGGAAGCACGTCCCTGACACAAATATAGTATAAATTTGTATCACAAATCTGTTCTCATTGACTTCTCATAATATAGATTCTTTTTAACAGACGCAGTGGGGGTGTCGGTTTACACATGGACATATTTGGAGATGTTCCCCCCTTCATTACCTCTCAAGAATCAAGTGAATTTGATTAGGCGACGGGTGGTGTTCCTTGGCAGATATTTTTTAACAAATATTTTTGCCACCATTCTTCGACCTGTATTGGTCAGCGAGGTACTAAGCGCCCATCTGCCAGAGATAGGTCACACTTTCTCTCCCCCCCCCCCCCCCCCCCTCTACCACAGGTCCCTCTTGAGAGTGGATCCCGTTTTGCCCGTCTCCCTGTTGTTTACTTGTTGTCAGCTGATGTTCAATCGTCCGCCTTATTCCAATCAATGTCTTAGTGTCCCTCCTCTTCCCAATGATTTGTTTGTGGCCCGCCTGTCTGTAATCAGCCTTCAACTCACATGCTGAAAAGGCCACATGTCCCCACTCTGTAAACCAACTGTGTCCCTGACAAAAAGAAACCTGATATTTTATATGTTATAACAGTACGGTGCAGAACCACTACTATCATCTAATAGTGTTCTAACAGTGTCCCTCCGTGTTGCAGAATTTTTTTCAGGTTTGGAAACAACTTTTAAAACATGATAGAACCAATATTCCTTCATAGTTCAACCATGTTGAATTTTAGTGCCTTTTTGTTTTCTTGCTCTGACACCTCACGAACTCCCCTGGCAGCGTTCATAACTGTGACCAGACACATAAACAGTGGAGTGAGAGTGTGGTTGGAGCATTAAACCCCCATTTCCCTAACTGCCTGATCCAGCAAGGCTTTCTCCTGAAAAGTCAGTGACAGGCTGACCTTGTCAGCGCCATGGATGCGGCGCGCTGCACTGAGAATGTTAACGCACCGGTTTGTTCAGGTCCCCCCCCATGAACGGCTTTACCTCTGCTGCATTCTTGCCCTCAACGTAAACGAAACCGACACATTTGTAAAAATCAAAAATCCCAATATTTTTAAGGAAAAAACAAAAATCTAACATTTGATAAACCCAAAAACGCATCTAGCAGTCTACCTATAACATAAACATTTGCCCACGATTTCGAAGTCGATCTGCCAAGGTTTTTGTTTCACAGACGTTTGTTCATTTTCCTCCCACTTCCCTCCCATATTCTCCTCCTCCATCTTCTAAGTGAACACCCTGTTAAAAACACATGAGAGAAAGCACATATTTGACAAAAACCAAATAACCCAATTATTTTTTGATCTGGATGCGGCATTTGTTTGAAATTTTTGATTAGGTGGCTTTTTTTAATCAATGTTGTGTCCCGTGTCCTGTCCCCCCCCCTTTCGACGGTAGATAAGAGGGGCGGCTCATATGCGGCCCCTCACCGAAATGCCAAGTGGACAAAAGAAAATGGGAAATGAGCCAAGCAAAAGCGGGCACTGAACCTCAAGAACTCTTCGTCTTGTCGCTAAGGTCTCCTGCCATTTTCCCACAATCGACCTGCCAGCAACCTGAAAAAGGCAACACGTCCCCCCCAGTTAAGGCAAACAGCCATAGACGCAAGAATCAGCTTTTTTTTACAAGTGGATTAATAAAAACTGGCTCTAGGGCCACCAGACGCACCGGAAAACCCTCTGACAGAACTAAACACATACTGCCCTGTTTTCTTGATAACTGTCACCCAGAAGATGAGGATATACAGTTTTCTGGATGAACACGTTTCAATCCAGCGTACGTGCCGTTTAACCAACATAGCCCAAAACAGCACTGTATGTGGACAGTTTTTAAATGAACATGGAGCGCCCCTGCCTACCCATGAGCCAAATAGCCGTCCAATCCACTGGGGATGTGTTATATGTTTAAATTAAGGAAGCAGTCAGCCTGCCAGAGGGGTCTGCAGCATAAAGGGACAGACTTATACAGTGATTGCTAAACCACCAGGACAGACTGGGCAGAGATTTTCAAGGGTAATGAGGGTAAATGTTTCAATTGAATGGGGATATGGTCATCTGGAAATATCAAACGTAAACTTTTGTTGAACAGCAAAAAATCACCTCACACCAATGCTTAGAGCTGGGCGAGGAAAAATATAATGATGTTAGAGTGTTTGTGGAAGGGTGTGACAAAACTATACAGAAGTTTTTCTGGAAGAAGGGCCTGACATGGCTGAAGTGGTGTGTGCGAAGTCATTGGTGAAATGTGTAATGAATCAATAACTAAAAACCCACTCCCCAAAGGCAATAAATCAAATTATTGATAAACACTGAAATGCACATAGTGTGTTATTAATCTCAGCATCAACCCACAAAAGATGCCCTTATTTTTGCACTAACAGATACGCAATCTCGCTGTTCAAAAAAGGTCCCTCACAGAAGAGCGTAATTCTTCGTATCATCCTGGATATAGCCGGTTTATTATGACTGCTTATCTGGAGTCTTTACCAGAGATTACATACTCTACAAAAAACGGAAGTACTTAAAGAAAGGAATAGATGTACAACTAATGAGAAGCCCACAACTAAAACGAATGGTAAACAAATTGTAAACCAAAAAACTTCCCCAGTGAAATACTTTTTACTAACAGCGCAGAAGCCGTCTGCTGTTTACTGGGCCACTGGTTCTTGGGGCGATTGACGGATATCGATGTTCTGAAATCAAAGATCGTCTGCAGAAATAAACAATTATAAAAAAAGTACAAAATGCTTACATAAAAATATATATTGCATGAGGGGGCTTTTTGTTACTTACATGACTTTACAGTGGATTCCCATAATTTTGCACTTTGTCCTATATAGACCTCCTCATACACCTCCTCAGTCCCAGTAAACCTTTCACTCCTTACTTCATTACCCGTAATTTCACAGCCATAGGGGTCGCCCCACCGAGTAGTATAAGGCCGCAGTTTTCTAGTTCATGTTACCGGCTGCTTTTCTGCATTTAAACACATAAAAAAGGCGCACTGGGCCTTAGGGGCGCAAAGGCACAACGGTTTGAAAACATGAATGTTAGTGTTTTTTTTTTTCTTCCTTTTTTGCCTTTTTTTAGACGCACCTACTGTGCCTTCACTTGGTGGCTTTTGAATTTCAAGTTAAATTTTTTAGCAAGAGTGCTCATCATAATTTTTTATTTTTTTTTTCAATTAGATTTCACCAAATCCATCCAAAAGTCTTTATCCTCTGTATCTGAAATTGATATGCAGCTTGCGCTAGTGACTCTCTATGAAATACCCAGGTTACCCTACCTCCCAGTCGCGTTGTGAACGATGCTGACTTTTTTGGGTGAAAGCTCAAAGCATCAGTGGAAGCAGATACGTGGAGCCCCAAGCATCAAGGTACATCGCATTCACAAAATCGTGGGGGCGTTAACTCGCCGCCGCGCCTGCCTCCCGGTGCCGCTTTTTTGTAAAGACTGTGTTCACCGCGTCCCCTGTCATCATCCATCGCTCCCAGGTATGAGTTCCGCAACCTTTTACCCGCGCGCCTTGTATGGTCGTGTGAAAATTTACGGTATATCTTATCCGTCCTTTGACCTCGAGATCTCAGAGTAACATCGTGCTTTTATCGTACTGTCTGAATGAGGCATATTAGACGGATGTCTTACCCTTGTGTCTCAAGAGAGTGTTTTGACGTGGTGACTCCTTTAACGGGTTCTAAATCTGGTTTTTCTGGTTTTTGAGTAACGTCTTATTCTGTGTGGTATAAATATTGCTGTACTGTACTTATGGTTGATTCAATGTGACAACTTCTCTGCTCCTTTTTATTCTTTTAAAAGAACACAAGTAAGGACCTGGCCACCATCTGGTTTTTATTTTTCTTTTCCTATGTATTGTGTTTTTATAGACTTTTTATGTGACTTGGTTTTCAACTGAAAGTTGTTTTTAATGAATGGCTTAATGATAATTGAAATAAACTTGAATTGAACCTGAATGCAACATAACACTAAACCATACGATGTGCTGCTGAGAAAAAGTTTTCTCGTTTTTACCAAACCTGGTCCTGAAATTTGCTTGGGGTTTCTTGTTTTTTTGTGCTGAAGTAATGGTCTTGTGTAGCTCCAGTCGGTGTTCAGCGGTCACCAATGTCTGCAGGCTGCAATTTTGAAGAGTTAGAAGAAGCACAATTGACTCTAGAAAAAGAAAGATATAGACAGATTATGCCTTTTGAAAGTAAGAAAAACATAATATTTTTCTTTGTATCACCTTTCTCTCCGCAGTTTTGATACTCATCACAACTGGAGAGAGAGTTGAAACACAAGGTCAAATGTGTTACTGAAGATAACAAGAATCGATTGTGAGATTTATAATGAGATATTATTTATGTAAAGAAATGCCTAAACTCAGGAGTTGTGTGACACCATTAATTACCCATAAAAAACAAAGTTAGAAGTCAGTGTAGGTGACCGGATTTTTCAAAATTAAAACTGGGACACCCAGGACCGCGAGGTTGGGAGTTGGGAATAAATAAAAACTGTGAAAAAAAAGAGTGTAAACATTGCCCTCATTCTTGAGAGTCCACTTGGTAGGGTCAGTTTCATAATCTGGGGAAAGTCTGCTTGGTGGGTGCATTTTTTTTTTTGCTTTATGGTCCCTTCTTAAGGCATATGTTTTTCCTGTCTTTTAGCTTGAACAAATGCAAATGACAATATATTGCCCCCCTTTACTACTGTTGACGGGGATATCAGAGTGGTCAAAAAATACAGACAGCTGGGGACATTTCTTTCTTTCTATAAATTTAGGACATTAATCAATGGGTTTTTGGGATAAGATCTCCACCAGACATGGGACACAGGGCTCAAAACTGGGGACTGTCCTGGGTTAATAGGGATTCCTGGTCACCCTATAATAGTGCAAATCACCCAGTGTTATTCATCAGCCACTCACCTCCTGCCTCACTTATATAACCTAACCTCACAAAATTATGAGCAGACACCATGTTCTAGACGAGAGGGCTCGATCTCTTCCTCTTGAAAACATTAGCCCAGTTATGCCATGTTTGGTGTATATAGACGCATTAGCACACTTCGCATTAGTATTGGTTTAAAGTTAAAGCACTCTGAGATTCTATGGAATGAAGAGTGCATTATAAATAAAATGTATTATTATTATTATACTAAACATTACAACCCGTCCTCCTGCAACTTGTCAAACCGTGAGCCGTTTTTTTTTAAAGGAACCACTATCTTATCCCATTTTGTCTGATCTATGTTACGTTTCCTCATCATAAAAACAGATCTGGAGTTGTGTTTTTGTTTTTTTGTCATTTCACTCACATGTTTAACACACAATCCCCTGCATATTTAAGCAGAGTTTTCTTCAGCGAGGTTAGCGTAAACAGAAAAACACTATGTTCCACCCTGTTCCACCTTGTGATGTCCCCATGAAGTGGTAAACATATGAATGGCAAGTGACCCACTATTGTTTGTTAAACTTCTCCATACACTTTGTCACTAGAATCATTTGGGGATCACTTCAAGACCCTGGAATCGGCAATCGCTACCGAATTAAAAGGGTTAAAAATGTAGTTTTTTGTTAACTTGAAAAACTATCACTTCATGACATCACAAGGTGGAACAGAGCATTTTGAGCTTTGGAGATGTAGGACAGACTAACAATAACAGTTGTTGTACTCAAACATGTGTCCTGATGAAAAAAAACACAGGTCCAGGTCTGTTTTTGAGGAGGTTCTCACGCTATCACATTATAAGAGCCTGATATTGAAGCTCGTAGGAGTATTTTTTTGTTTTTTATGGAAAGCTTTGAACCATTCCCTCCAAAAGCGGGTCTCCGGCAGCTCCTGCAAAAGGTGGAACAAGCCAGGAACAGTCCGCCCACTTTGCTATAAGCGAAAAGTATGAAATGGCACGTGTCAAAAAAAGGAAATAACAGCTTTTAACCAGACCCACAAAGGACCCACGGGTGTGAAATAATTGAAACACTGCTCAGGAATCCTGCACAGTCTGCACACGCACGGCCACCTCGAGGTTAGCTGAGGCTCCTGACCGATCCGCCTCTAACGAGGTTTTTCTAACGAGCCTCAGTTCAACACGCTAGCATCCGATGGCCTGAGAGAAGAGCAATCTTACGGCCACATCCAGCGCAATATAAACACACCTCTTTGGGGCCGTAAACTTGTAGAATAACGTAAACATTCAGAAAAAGTTAAAGTCGGTTCGCCAATTTCATGCATTGCTATAAAACGTTTAAAAAGGAACTTACTTGTCTTTCTCAGTGCCGAAAATGGACGCCAGGGTACTCCGCCATTTTCGGCTCGCGGAAACGTAAGGCTCTACGTCACCGCGTACGTGCGTGTGTAAAAGCGTCCCGGGTCCGCATCGAACACGGATCACCACTTGGGCGCGCTGCTGCTTTTTTTCTCAAATAACAAGCCAAATATACCTAGAATAGACAAAAAAACTGAAATATACCTATACTTAAATATATAACGTATTTGTAAATTTGTATTTCATTGATTGATTGGACAGGGACAAGAAGAGCAGGCGACAGTGTAAATATGACAGATTATAAGAAGCAGGAGTATTCATTTCCATTTATTCCTTAGGCAGGTAACACATAACAAATACAAAAAGAGTAAAGTGAGATCCTCCAGCTTTGCTATTGATCAAACATTACTTATGACTACAAGGTTTTTTTTTTAGATCGTGCCAAAGACCACCAAAGGTTTCATGCATTTTTGGCCGCACTAGTTTTGCAAGAACGACATGAAAGATAGGGAGAGGAAGTGAAGTCATACACTCAAACATGATCAACTAAAAAACACACAGCCCCTATACAACTGCATTCATACTTACAGTGGAAAGCAGAAGTTTACACGTAACAATAATAAGACACATATGCGTTTTTTTCCTCATTGTCTGATATGAAATCAAGACTAAATTTTTCCTAAATTTTTCCTGTTTTAGATCAGTTAGGATAATCCAAATTATTTCTATTTGTTTTAAATGCCAGAATAATGAGAGAAGGATTTTTTTTTTTTTGACAATTTTTGCATAACTTTCTTGAAAGTCTTCAAAGTTTAAATACAGTAATATTATTTGACAACGTTTGTTGAGTTCATGAGAGGACAAATCTGTGGATGTATTTTGAAGGGCACACCTGAAACACACTGCTTCTTTGTGTAACATGAGAAAGTAAAACGAAATCAGCCAAGATATCAGGAAGAGAACTGTGGGACCTTGTACAAGTCTGGTTCATTCTTGGTGCAATTTTCGCCAGATGCCTGAAGGTTCCACGTTCATCTGTTTAAACAATTATACACAAGAGTAAACACCATGGGAAAATGTCCAGCCCATCATACTGCTCAGGAAGGAGATTGGATTTCTGTCCCAGAGAGGAACGTACTTTGGCCCTTTGACCCTGACCGTGAAGATTGCTGAAGCTGGTAATAGTGTGTCGTTATCCACAGTGAAAACGAGGACTGTACCGACATGGGCTGCAAGGACACTCTGCTGGAAGAAGACATTACTCTCCCCCTGCCAAAAAAAAAAAAAAAAAAAACAAACATAAAAAAAAGCCAGATTACAGTTTGCAAATGCACACAGAGAGAAAACCTCAATTTTTTGGAGACATGTCCTATGGCCTGACAAAAATAAAACTAAATTGTTTGGCTATAATGAACATCGTTATGTTTTTTAGGTTTTGTGGGAATGCTTTCTGCAGCAGGAGGGACTGGTTGCACTTGCCCACAAAAATAGATGCATCATGAGAAAAGATAATTATGTAGAAATACTGAAGCACACATCTTAAAGAGGAAGTTAAATCTTGTGCCGCAAATAGGTCTTCAATATGGACAAATGACCTGAAGCAATACTGCCAAAACTGGTTACAAAAGTGGGTTTTTTAAGGATAACAAAGTCAATGTTTTTGGAGTGGCCATCATCACAAAAGCCCTGATCTGAATCCTAATGAAAATGTAATGGGCAGACCCATATCCAAAACATCATAGTTTAATGGCAATAGTACAACCAAATACTAATAGTTTAGTCTGATTTTCTGTCAAACATTGAGGAAAAAAACAATTATGTATCTTTTTATATAGTGTTTGCAAACTTCTGGTTTCAACTATATCTAGTGTGCAATCTTGAGTAACCCCTTCCCCCCGACAGATGTACTTACCCTCCCTCTTTTAACCCTGTGGGAAACCCATGTTCAGGTAAAGACGAAGGAGGCAGCAGCAAGCAGCATTTCCCTCAGAACCTTCAAAATTACTCTCTAGAACATTTCTCTTGGAGATTTGTTTGCATGGGGCAGATGATCAGATCTTTACCAACACAAGACAAGATGAAGTTTAGCCATCGCTGGACCTTCAAGCTGTTTGTGACGGCAGTGCTGTGTCTCACTTTGAACGCTGACAGTGAGTATGGTTTATGGTCAGTCACATGTGAGTGATTGGACTGTTTTCAGAATAAAAATTTTAGGCTATGGATTCTAGAAGTTGTGAGAACATTATATTTATTATATATGTATTTATTCTAGTAAAATCCCGACTTTAATCTGGTAAAATTATGAATTTATTCTTGTAAAATTCTGACTTTATGCTGGTAAAATTGTGACTTTATGCTCATAAAATCCCAACTTTATTCTGGTAAAATTGTGACTTTACTCCCACAAAATTAAAACTTTATTCCTCTAAAATTCCGACTTAATTCTCATACTATTCCAACTTTATTTGGGTAAAATTGTAACTTTATTCTCATAATGTTTTCAGTCTTCTACTTTATTCTTGTAAAATTAAGTCTTTAATGTCAAAATGTTACAACTTTATTCTTGAAGCGGCCACATAATTTGACCCTCATACTTGACCTTCACTTTTAAAATGACTACTAAAACTAGCCTGTATGCAGTGTTATTTGTGTTATTGTCTTAACTAAGAGGGTTCAGTTAATTTGCTCCATAAGGAGTGAGTGGGGGAACATGTATTTAGGTGTGTTTAAAAAAAATAAATTAAAAAAAATATAACTGTACTGAATATTACACTGTTCTCTGTTTGCTCTAAACAATGATAATAGTGTTAATTATTCTCTACAGGTCAAACATGTGAGTTTGAAATTAAAATCCGCCGCAACACAATCTATGAGACAACACTTGGAGAGCGACTGAGCATCGTCTGCCCCGTGCAGTTTTGTGATGGAGCCATTCCAACAATCAGATGGTTTAAACTGGAAGAAAACTTTGTAGAACTGAACTTAAGAGACGATATTCAAACAAAATGGACAGGAAACAATAATGAGGGAAAATTCTTCTTAATATTCCACAGTGTCCAAAGCAGTGACTTAGGACCTTATCGCTGTCAAGTTGGAAATGTTGTGAGTCATACAGTCGACGTTATACTGAAAGGTGAGACTTTCTTTTATGTTGGAATGCTCAAATATTCTTCAGTGTTTCCTTATGTGAACACAAATATATAAATATCTTTCAGGTGACACTGCGAATGTCACTCTTCAGAATCAAAGTGAGAAAAGTTTATTTAGTCATTTTAAACATTACTTTCTAATATTTTCTTTAATTGTGAACTTTCCTGTTTTGCAGACAGCACATCCACTGACACAGCACATTTGTGGCTTTATTTGTATATGGCTGCGGGGATTGGAGGAATTCCCATAACTGTAACAGTCATATCTGTTTTATTAATACGATGCACTGGTAAGATAGAATGCTATGATGAATTATCTATACAAATGTTATATTATTGTTATTGTAAACTGATCATGGCTGTTGTTGTTGTTGTTGTTGTTGTTGTTGCAGGTAAAACAAAGAAAAAATCTCGAAGAGAAAAACAGGTAGGATTTACGCCAACAATTGTACATTAAGTCCAAGTGGGACGCCATCGCACCAAACCAGCAGAAAAAAGACCAGAACACGAGTGGAGCACTGTAAAGTCCCAGAAATTATTAAATATATCGCATCAAATATTGATAACAATTAATATAATGACTGTTTTTACGCATGTTGTTTGAATGTGATATGGATTAGTAATATTTTTTTTTCCTTTTCTTTGCGTAAAATGCTAATCAAATCATCAGTGTTAAATGAGAGTACCGGTGGGCGCTAAGAACAACATTTAATATCTTGACGTGCATTTGTCCTGACCTGTTTGCTGATTGTTTTCTTCTGTTGGCATTTATAATCTTTGCTTATCAATGAATGTGATAAAAACATATGTGATGAAATAAAAGTCGCCATTTGTAGTAGTTAAGAACAGATTTCTGGCTTTAAAACCTTTCTTTTTTTTTTTTTTTTTATAAATTACTGCTTCACATCACGATAGATGTTAAATTCCATTCTGTGGGAGTCTACCCCTCATCTGAAAAGTATATGTATAAAAATAACACAATCGAAAGTGTGTACTTCAGACCACAGGAAGTACTTGAGAAAACAATGTTTAGCAGTTTCACAGATACTCAGAAGATAGGCAAAGCAAGTTTATTTGTATAGCACAACTGGTAAAGAAAGTGTTTTACAGAATAATAAAGACATTAAAATCACAAAACAAACAAATCAAAACATAAACAATCATCATAAAATGAACATTAAAAGAGAAGACGCAGAATAATCTACCCTGGGCCTAGATCAGGAAGTGGCCCTTCACCAAGGCTGTAATGGGCATTTTTCATTAGACAACATGCAGTGTGGGTTCAGAAATATGGTACTACACACACCTGGTCATATGGACAGATAAACAGAACCATTTGGAGCCTGGATTTAAACATTGTCAAAGCAGAGGCCTGTCTCACATCTTCAGGAAGAATGTTCCAGGTTTTAGCTGCATGAAACTGAAACGCTGATTCAACATGTTTAGTCCCTGGATTAGTCCCCATGTTTAGTCCTGGATTAGTCCATGTTTAGTCCCTGATTAGTCCCCCCCCATGTTTTAGTCCTGGTTTAGTCCATGTTTTAGTCCTGGACTATAGTCCTGGTTTAGTCCATGGGGTTTTTTTTTAGTCCCCCCCCTGGTTTTTTTTCCCATCCCCCCCCCTAGTTTTTGTTTTAGTCCCCCTGGTTTTTTTCAAGGTTTTTAGTTCCGGTTTTTGTAGTCCCCCCCCCCCAGTCCCCTGGGTTTTTTTTTCCCCCCTTCCTTAGTCCCCCCCCTGGTTTTTAAACCCCCTTTTTTAGTCCCCCCTGGTTTTAGTCCCCCCCCCCCCCCCCTGGTTTTTTTTAGTCCCCCCCCCCCCCCTGGTTTTCCTTTAGTTAGTCCCGTTTTAGTCCAGGATTTTAGTCCCCCTGGTTTTTTTCCCCCTGGGTTTTTAGTCCCCCCGGTTTAGTCCCCCCCCCCCCTGGTTTTTAGTCCCCCCCCAGTCCCCCCCCCCCCCCCCCCCCCCCCCCTTCCTTTTTAAATCCCTTTTTTTAAGTCCCCCCCCGTTTTTTTCCCCTGGTTTAGTCCCCTGGTTTGTTTGAGTCCCCCGGTTAGTCCCCTGTTTAGTCCCCCCCCCCCTGGTTTTTTTCCTGGTTTTTTAGTCTCCGGTTCAGTCCCCCGGTTTAGTTTAGTCCCCGGTTTTTTTTTTTTTGTTCCCTTTTAGTCCCAGGTTTTCAGTCCTGGTTCAGTCCTGGTTTAGTCCTGGTTTAGTCCTGGTTTAGTCCCTGGTTTAGTCCTGGTTTTACAAGAGTTTAGAAAGAGACAAGTTTGTGTCTCAATGCTAACGGACTAATGTTCATTTTGAGGCATAAAATATTAGAACACAACAAACAGAAGTATTTCCACATAAAAAATAATTGCAAAGTATTTATTTAAATTCATTTTTATTTGGGCTGTTTATTTTATGTTTTCCAATTTTCATAAAAGTGGCTGTTAGTTTTGAGACACAGTGAGCTCGCTCGCCTGCTGCTGCTGTGCACATGATTTTAATCTTCAGATGTAGTAGTGTCAAGAGCTGTGAAGGATTCAAATGTGACAAGTAAAAGAAACCCTCAGAGCCTCAATGAGCAGGTCAGATTTAAAGACCCTGTGAATCTCTGGATCTGTGTCAAACATGGATCACCACTTGGCGGCGCTGTTGCTTAATAAAAACATCCCAAACAGGCGACGATCTTAAATCATGGCCCTGTCCCAATTCGCCACATGCACCGTTCGATGTACTGTTCGAAGTGCAGGTCGAAGTATCCGCCTGACTTAAATGAACGCCCGCATTTTAAGTCAGGCGGTGCTTCGACCTGCACTTCGGAACTTTCGTAACAGGTTACATCGAACGGTGCATGTGGCGAATTGGGACACGGCCCATGTCTGACTAGAGCTGCTCACTGTCAAAGGGACCGAGTTCAATCTTTTGTCGCTAGACAGACAACACAAAACAAAACATAAAGAGTTAAATGAGATCCAGAACTTTTTAGCAATAAAAGCACGTGTGATTAAATAAATGCAAGGTGTGTCGTACTGTGGAACATTCCAAGTAAAGTGGTAACATCTAACTAGAAACAGACAGGAGCTGGACCCACCAGCAACAAAGTTACATAGTGCAGCTTTAAGTTAAATTTTAAGAGTGTGACACTAATAGATTAAATTTAACTAGGCAGACTAGAACCAATCGGAAGAATTGATTCACCAATTGTTTCTGTGCACAACACCAACCAACAACCTCACTGAGTGTCACTACTTCCTGTCCAGTTTTATCTCTATGACGTTATTGCCGAGTCACGATAAAATGAATAAATATTTAAAGATCAGACAGAGGACAGGCATAATAAATATTAGAACACCACAAACTGAAGTATTCTGCATATAAAATAATTGGGCAGTCTTTATTTGAATTAATTTGAATTAGAACAGGTTGTTTATTTTATGTTTTCCGATTTTATCAAACATAACTTTGAGCTTTGAGACCAGCCATGTTTGAGACACAGTGAGCTAGCTAGCATGCTAACATGATTAACAAGGATCCAAATGTGACAAGTAAAAGAAACCCTCACCAAGACCTTCAATGAGCAAGTCATATTTAAAAAAATGACCTGTGAATTCTTAGGTCTGTGTCAAACACGGATCACCACTTGGGTGCGCTGTTGCTTAATAACAAGCCAAATATACCTGGAATAGACAAAAAACTTCATGTATACTTACATATATAAACGTATTTGTATTCCTTGATTCATTATAACAAGCAGGGGTATTCATTTCAATGTTGTCCCTAGGCAGGTAACACATGACAGGTAACATTTACAAAATAAAACAGAGTAAAGTGAGATCCACCAACCTGATATTAATCAAACATTACTTTTATGACCACAGTTTTTTTTAGATCCATCACCCCCAAAAGCATAGAAAAGACCACCAAAGGTTTCATGCAGTTGACCACACTAGGTTGCAAGAACTACATAAAAGTTATGGAGAGGAAATGAACGTTATAAAGTCCCCAAACATGGTCAAGTAAAATGTGTGCTAAAAACACACAGTTCCTATATGACTAACTTCATACTTATAGTTGAAACCAGAAGTTTATATACACCATATAAAAAGACACATATGCGTTTTTTCCTCATTGTCTGACATGAAATCAGACTACATTTGTCCTGTTTTAGGTGTTTTAGTTAGAATAATCCAAATTATTATTTAATTACTATTTGCCAAATGCCAGAATAATGAGAGAAGGATTTTTTTTAGACAATTTTGCATAACTTTTTTCAAAGTGAGAAGTTTACATACAGTAAGATTACTATGCATTTTAACATTTTAACATTTTGGGAAAACTCATATGATGATGTCATGTCTTCTTCTTCTGGAAGCTTCTGGTAGGTTTATTGACAACAACTGAGTTCATGAGAGACAAATCTGTGGATGTATTTGAAGGCACACCTGAAACACACTGCTTCTTTGTGTAACATGAGAAAGTAAAACAAAATCAGCCAAGATATCAGGAAGAGAACTGTGGACTTGCACAAGTCTGGTTCATCCTTGGTGTAATTTCCAGATGCCTGAAAATGCCACGTTCACCTGTTCAAACAATTATACACAAGTGTAAACTCCATGGCAATGTCCAGCCATCACACCGCTTATGAAGGAGACAGGTTCTGTCCCAGAGATGAACGTACTTTGGTCCAAAATGTGACTATCAATCTAAGAACAAAAACCAAAGACCTTGTGAAGATGCCTGTGTAATCCCTCAGTCGTCCAGGTCTGAGCCATAATAAAAGATGAAGTTTAAATCCAATTGTCCAGTTGACAGATTTAAACTTCATCTTTTGCTACCTTTTGAAGTTGCTGACTGAAGCTGGTAAGAGTGTGTCATTATCCACAGAGAAACGAGGACTGTACTGACATGGGCTGAAAGGACACTCTGCAGGAAGAAGCATTACTCCAAAAGAAACATAAAAGGCCGGATAATAGTTTGTAAATGCACACAGGGACAAAGACCGTCACTTTTGGAGGTATGTCCTGTGGTCTGATAAAACTGTTTGGCCATAATGAGCATCGTTATGTTTGGAGGAAAAAGCTGACAAGCCTGAGAACACCATCCCAACTGTGAAATACCCAGTGGCAGCATCATGTTGTGGGGTAGTTTTGCTGCAGGAGGGACTGGTGCACTTCAACAAATTGACGGCATCATGAGGAAAGAACATGATGTGGAAATACTGAAGCAACATCTCAAGACATCAGCCAGGAAGTTCAAACTTGGGCACAGATGGGTCTTCAATATGGACAATGACTCAAAGTATACTGCCAAACTGGTTACAAAGTGGCTTAAGGATAACAAAGTCAAAGTTTTGGAGTGGCCATCACAAGGCTGATCTCAATCCTAATGAAAATGTATGGGAAGACCTGAAAAAGCATGTTCGAACAAGGGGGTCAAAGAAATTGGCTCAGTTACACCAGTTCTGTCAGGAGGAATGGGCCAAAATTCCTGCCAACTATTGTGAGAAGCTTGTGGAAAGATATCTAAGATGTTTGACCCAAGTTTAATGGCAATAGTACCAAATACCAATGAAAGGTACGTAAACATCTGACTTTGAAGAACGTGATGAAAAATTGTCAATAAAAAAAATCTAAAATTTTTCTGGCATTTCTAACCAGAAATAATTTTGGTAATCCTAATTGATCTTAAACAGGAAAAGTTTAGTCTGATTTCCTGTCAGACATTGAGGAAAAAAGTCTGTGTATCTTTTTATAGAGTGTTTGTAAACTTCTGGTTTCAACTATATGTAGTGTACCAACTTAAGTAAACCCTTCCCCCCAACAGATGTACTGACCCTCCCTCTTATAACCCTGTGGGAAACCATGTTCAGGTAAAGACGAAGGAGGCAGCAGCATCATTCTCAGAACCTTCAAAATTTACTCTCTATAACATTTCTCTTGGAGATTTGTTGCATGTGGCAGATGATCAGATCTTTACCAACACAAGACAAGATGAAGTTTAGCCATCGCTGGACCTTCAAGCTGTTTGTGACGGCAGTGCTGTGTCTCGCTTTGAACGCTGACAGTGAGTATGGTTTATGGTCAGTCACATGTGAGTGATTGGACTGTTTTCAGAACAAAAATGCAGCTACAAAGCAATCTCATTTTAGGTTATGGACTCTAGGAGTAGTGAGAACATTATATTTATTATATATTTTTTTATTTTGGTAAAACTGTGACTTTATGAGAATAAAAGTGCGACTTTATTCACATAAAATTAAGACTTTATTCTTGTAAAATTACAACTTTAATATCAAAATGTTACAACTTTATCCTCATAGCACCCGCATAATTTGACCCTTATTAGCATACTCAACCTTCACTTTTAAAATGACTAAAACTAGGCCTGTATGCAGTGTAAGTTTATTGTCTTAACTAAGAGGGTTCAGTTAATTTGCTCCATAGTATGAGGGAGTTACACTGAAAGGTGAGACTTTCTATTATGTTGTAAAGCCTCAAATATTCACTAGTATTTTCTTTAATGTAATAATTAACACAAATATATAAATATCTTTCGGGTGACAGAGTGAATACCACTTTTCAAAGTGAGAAAAGTTTATTTAGTCATTTTAAACATTACTTTCTGATGTTTTGTTTAATTGTGAACTTTCCTGTTTTGCAGATAACACATCCACTGACACAGCACATTTGTGGCTTTACTTGTATACGGCTGCGGGGATTGGAGGAATTGTTGTGATTGTAACAGTTATATCTGTTTTATTAACACGATGCACTGGTAAGATAAAATGTTATGATGAAATATAAATGCAAATGTTATATTATAGTTATTATAAACTGATCATGGCTGATGTTGTTGTTGTTGTTGTTGTAGGTGAAACAAAGAAGAACAGTCCAGAAGACGAGTGGAGCACTGTTGTCTATACTACTTTGAACCATCAGCACCTGGCAACCGCTTCTCCTCGGCCCAGGATGAGGGTGAAGCAGAGGTCTGAGTAAACTGACATCAAGGTCTGATATTATTAAGTGACTATTTTAGCCTTTCTAAGAACATCTGGAAAATTGGAAATAACAAAATGGGACTAAATTCAAATCAGAGCTGCAAAATCCCAGAAATGATTAAATATATGGCAACAAATATTAATAACAATTAATATAATGACTGTTTTAACGCATGTTGTTTGAATGTGATATATTATTTTTTTGGTTTATTTTTCTTTCCCTAAAATACTAATCAAATCATTACTGTTAAATGAGAGTACAAGGCAACATTTAATATCTTGTCGTGCATTTGTCCTGATCTGACTGTTTGCTGATTGTTTTCTTTTGTTGGCATTTATAATCTTTGCTTATCAATGAATGTGATAAAAACATATGTGATGAAATAAAAGGAGTCGTCATTTGTCGTAACAGATTTCTGGCTTTTTTTTTTTTTTAAATTACTGCTTCACATCAAGTTAGATGTTTAACGCCATTCTGTGTAATCCCTCAGTCATCCGGGTATAATTATATTTTCTTTTCCCGACACTGTGGAACATTCCAAGAAACGACATCACCATGGAGACAAACAGGTGGCGTACCACAAAAGTATATGTATAAAAAAACTGAATCGAAAGTGTCGACTTCAGACCACAGTGCCTATAACAGGAAGGACCTGAGCAGTTTCACAGACGCTCAGAAGCAAGAAAAGGCCAGATTATGTGTATAGTGCAGCTGGTACAAAGTAATTCACAGTGTTTTACAAGGGGTAAAAAATACTGTTTACCCAG
Organism: Periophthalmus modestus; assembly: GCA_019594935.1. NCBI lineage: Eukaryota > Metazoa > Chordata > Actinopteri > Gobiiformes > Gobiidae > Periophthalmus > Periophthalmus modestus. The sequence goes on along the minus strand of JAIEZT010000173.1, from coordinate 62,111 downwards.
GGCCCGGAGCAGGAAGGGGCCCTTCACAAAGTCTGTAATGGGCATTATTCATAAGACAACAGCCAGTGTGGGCCCACCAAGATAATTTGTATTCAAAATTTGGTGCTACACCCCTGATCATACACACAGATAAACAGAACCATTTGGAGCCTGGATTTAAACATTGTCAAAGTCGAGGCCTGTCTCACATCTTCAGGAAGAATGTTCCAGGTTTTAACTGCACAAAACTGAAACGCTGATTCGTCCTGGTTTAGTCCTGGTTTAGTCCTGAGTCTGAGCATGTTTATATATCTTCTATATCATGCTCTTATTCTCCTTCGTTTCTTGAACTTTGACAAATAAAAGGTTTATCTCATCTTATAAAAGTCAAGTTACTATAAATGTTCTAAATGCAAAATGCAAATTAAATGCAATTCAAAGTGCATTAGGGTAGTCTAAAATTTTGTTCTATAAAATGTATCAACGTTTGTGTGTTGTCGTGCAACACACGGACACGTGTTTAGAAAAAGAGAAGTTTGTGTCTCAATGCTAACGCTAATGCTCATTTTGAGGCATAAAAATATTAGAACAACACCACAAGCCAAAGTATTCTGCATATATTTGTCTGTTCATTTTGTGTTTTCAAATTTTAATAAAAGTGACAGTTAGCTTGGAGACACAGTGCTCGCCTGCTGCTGCTGTGCACATGATTTTAAACTTCAGATGTAGTAGTGTCAAGAGCTGTGAAAGATTCAACTGTGACAAGTAAAAGAAACCCTCAGAGCCTCAATGAGCAGGTCAGATTTAAAGACCTGTGAATCTCTGGGTCTGTGTCAAACATGGATCACCACTTGGCGGCGCTGTTGCCTAATAAAAACATCCCAAACAGGCCACTGTCTTAAATCATGTCTGTCTGACTAAGGGACATTTCTGGCAGAGGGACTGAGTTCAATCTATTGTCCCTAGGCAGAGAAAACAAAACATTTAAAAATATATAAAAAAAAAAATAAAAAAAAAGAAAAGAATTAAATGAGATCTGGAACTTTTTAGCAATAAAAGCATGTGTGATTAAATAAATACAAGCTGGGTGTCGTACTGTGGAACATTCCAAGTAAAGTAGTAACATCTAAACAGAAACAGACAGGAGCTGCATCCACCAACAAAAAAGTTACATACATAGTGCAGCATTAAGTTCAATTTCAAGAGGGTGGCACTAATAGATAAAATGTAACTGGGTAGACTAGAACCAAATGGAAGAATTATTTCACCAATAGCCCCTGTCCATTTTTATCTCTGTGATGTTATTGCAGAGTCACACTAAAATTAATAAATATTTTAAGATCAGACAGAGGACAGGGAGCTGCGGGAGGATGTCACTGACAACATGTTAAAAACTACACAAATAAAATGAATACTTCACTGGAGGACACTTCTGTGTTTAGAAAGAGACATGCTTGTGTCTCAGTGCTAACGCTAATGCTGATTTTGAGGCATAATAAATATTAAAAACATCACAAACTGAAGTATTCTGCATATAAAATAACTGGGCAGTCTTCATATGTTTATTTTATGTTTTCCGATTTTAACAAAAGTATCTGTTAGCTTAGAGACCATCCATGTTTTATACACAGTTAGCTAGCTAGCATGCTGCTGTGCACAGACCCTATTAAACATGATGTACAAGAATTCAAATGTGACAAGTAAAGAAAACCCTCACCAACCTCTCAATGAGCTCAAAGTTATTTCTTAGGGCTGCATCAAACATGGATCACCACTTGGGGGCGCTGTTGCATAATTCAAAAAAACAAACTAAGATCCCAAACACACTGTCACCATTGTGTCAAATCATGTCTGAATGAAAAAATAATTCACTGCAAAATAAAACGTATAAAATAAAATGTATTTAATAGGGAGTGTGCATATTAATGGACATCTTTAGCAGAGTTACTGGGGCCCATCTGTTGTCCCTAGGCAGGTGACACAAAACAAAACATAATAAATACAAAAAGAGTTAAATGAGATCCAGAACTTCATATCGATCAAACACTACTTTTATATGACTACAGTTTTTTACATACATCACCCCCCAAAAGCACAAAGACCACCAAAGATTTCATTTATCTTCAGTGGTTCAGAATAAGCCTTTAAACTGGTTGACCGCTTTTTACCCTGCTGTCCACACAGACGATGGCACTGATTGATAGTAACCACACACGTTATAAGGTCACTTGACTGTCAACACTCTCTTTAATGCATACTGTAAAATCCTCCTTTCAAAAACCGCAGAGCTTATGCAGTAGGCCGCACTAGTTTGCAAAAAGTACATGAAAGGTATGGAGAGGAAGTGAACGTCACACACTCCCTAAACATGATCAACTAAAATGTGCACTGAAAACACGCACAGCAAATAAATAAGTGAGGGTCTCATTTAATATGGAAAGCCCCTATATGACTACTTTCATACTTATATAGTTTACATACTAAAGTAACCTCCCCTCTCACAAATGTACTTACCCTCCCTCTTCTAACCCTGTGGGAAACCATGTTGAGGTAGTGAAAGAGGAAGGAGGCAGCAGCATCATTCTCACAACCTTTAAAATGTACTCACTGGAACATCTCCCTGTTGGATTTGAGGCATGGGGCAGATGATCAGATCTTTACGAGCACAAGACAAGATGAAGTTTAGCCATCGCTGGACCTTCAAGCTGTTTGTGACGGCAGTGCTGTGTCTCGCTTTGAATGCTGACAGTGAGTATGGCTTATGCTCAGTCACTTACATGTGAGTGATTGTACTATTTTCAGCTTCAAAGCAATCTTGTTATGGACTCGGGAAGTTGTCAGAAAATAATATGATTTAAAAATATAGGTCTGTTATACACCGGCTGGCCTACCTTCACTTTCAAAATACATAAAACTAGGCCTATGTGCTCCGTGGTTCATTGTCTTAAGTAGGGAGGCTCTTATGCAAGAATATAAAGTGCCTTCAGCGCATTTGTTCCATTGGATGAAGGAGTGAGTGGGGGAACATGTTTTTAATCTTGTAAAAAAAAAAATCATAACTCGCCCACGCACGTTTTGCCAGTTTTACTAAAATGTTGTCACTTTCTGAAATTGTAAGTAGGTTCAGTAGCAATGCAATACGCTTAAGGAAAATACTGTGCTCTCTGTGTCTTGTAAAAATTGTAAACAATGATAACAGTGTGAATTATTCTCTACAGATCAAACATGTGAGATTGAAATTAAAATCCGCCGCAACACAATCTATGAGACAACACTTGGAGAGCCACTGAGGATCGTCTGTCCTGTGCAGCTTTGTGATGGAGACATTCCGACAATCAGATGGTTTAAACTGGAAGAAATCTTTGTAGAACTGAACTTAAGAGACGATATTCAAACAAACTGGACACAAAACAATAATGAGGGACAATCCTTCTTAATATTCAACAGTGTCCAAAGCAGTGACTTAGGACCTTATCACTGTCAAGCTGGAAATACTGTGAGTCATACAGTCAACGTTACACTGAAAGGTGAGACTTTCTTTTATGTTGGAATGCTCAAATATTCTTCAGTGTTTCCTTATGTGAACACAAATATATAAATATCTTTCAGGTGACACTGCGAATGTCACTTTTCAGAATCAAAGTGAGAAAAGTTTATTTAGTCATTTTAAACATTACTTTCTGATGTTTTCTTTAATTATGAACTTTGCTGTTTTGCAGACAGCACATCCACTGATGACGATGACAGAATACATTTGTGGCTTTACTTGTATACGGCTGCGGGGATTGGAGGAATTGTTGTGATTGTAACAGTAATTTCTGTTTTATTAATAAGATGCACTGGTAAGATAGAAAGCTATGACGAATTATAAAAAGAGATGTTATATTATTGTAAATGGATATTGGTTGTTTTTGTTGTTGCAGGTAAAAAAAAGAACAAGGCAGCAAGGGAAAACCAGGTAGGATTTATTAGGGATGCACCGATTCGATATTTGGATCCAATATATATCCAATCCAGCAAATTTTTCAGTATCGTTTCAGCTGATATCCTGGTTGCACGTATAAATGTATGGAATAAAACTATTTACTGCTCGTAGTTGGCCCAGAAAGTCTCAAAATGTTTGAATTTCTATTTATACAAAGATGTTCCGTAGTGACTTGAGAGATAAACAACAGCTACATAACACATTTGTATCAGTTTGTCTTATATAATTTTTAGTTTAAAGGAGATAAATGCTGTTTATCTGCCCTGGTATCTGTTTATATCAGGTATGAGCAGATCCTTAAAAGCTACAGTATCAAAATTGGTATGGAAACTGAAAAAGCTCGATCGGTGCATGCCTAGGATTTATGCCAAGAATTTTATATTCAGTGCCATTGTTACACATCTACTACTTTTCTAATGACTAACAAAGATATCAAACACAATTATTTCTGGTACTTACAGTATATGGACATCCCCATGGTGGAACAGCCTGCGCATCACTCCAGCCACCACACGCTTCCCAGATCAAGTCCCCGTGAGCACCCACCTCACCGAACCAGCAGGAAAACGCAGCCCTCCTCTGCTCCTCCTCATATGGTCAATGTATATGGACAAGCGGAGGGACGTACACCCAGAGAGGAGGGTAGATCTGTTGTCTACGCTGCTTTGAACCATCAGCATCTGGCAACCGCTACTTCTCGACCCAGGATGGTAATGGAGGAGAGGTCCGAGTATGCTGCCATCAAGGTCTCCTAAAATGAAGGACATATTGTTTTACTAAGTGACTGTTTCTACCTCTCCTAAGAACTACTGACAAATTGGAAAGGTAGAATATAACAAGACAGGACTGAACTCAAAACAGTGCAGTCAAATCTTACAAATGATCAATCATAATAGTAATTGTTGTTATATACTTGAACAGTTATTTGCTTTTAAAGGCAAAATGGACTCTTGTGAGCTTTACGCCCTGTTATAATGTTGTTGTCTCCTCAAAAACATACCTGGAGTTGTGTTTTGTTTCATTCTCACATGTCTTAGTAACCCTTTATTATTAGTCTGTCTACATCTCCACCTTGTGATGTCATGAAATATTAGTTTTCAAGTTAACAGCTACCTTTTTACCTTTAGTTCAATAAAGACAGACAATTCCTGGGCTGAAATGTTTCTAGTGAAGGTGTACGGAGTTAAAAAACACTGTATTATCACATGACATCACAAAGTGGAACAGAGTGTTTTCTGTTTGAGAGAAAAACTCAGCTTAAATATGCAGGATTTGTGTGTTAAACTTGTATGAATGAAACAAAACATAACTCCGGTTAGGTTTTTGACAAGGAAACAACATTATAACATAGATCAGAACATAGTGTAATATAGGCCCTTTAAACTCTTGTATAACTTGGGCCTATATAAACCCATACAGCTTGGTAAACACTAGAATGATCTTTCATACTGTGATCATAACCTCATCACTTTAACAAAATAAGTTCTTACAGGTTTTATTCTAAATAGCAATCAAATCAATAGTTTGTTTGGAAGATTACTGCTAGTTTTTACTATATATTTGTACTTTTACTTGATATTCCAATTTTGCATATCACAAAACAACATCCATAAGTTAATTGTGAGTAATAACAGTAACAAAGCTGTAGAAAATATTGTATTATTAAAAGCCAATAAGAAATAAACAAGGAATCTCTTGCAACAACTCCAATATAGCTACTGCTAGTTTGAATATGCTAACTTTTTCTACAGTTAGCTAACATAGTTACTACAATTACTACACACCAGATTAGTAGCCTATGTAGTTTTTTTAAATTTAAACACTGGCAAAACAAACAGACAAATCCCAAATCAGGATTTAATGACAGAAAATGATGTACTTACCTAGAATGTTAAGGTAGCACCACAGCTAACTGTTGCATGGCTAAGCTAACGTCAGTTTAATGGGTTTATCTGCTCTAACTGTAGCACACTAGCTAGCCTGGTGTGTCTCAAAACTTATGCTAACTTTTTTTAGAAGCATAAAATGTAAAATAAAGAACCTATTATAAGTTATATTAATTAAAATAAAGACTACACGGTTGTTTTTAAATGTAGAATACTGAACTTCAGTTTGTGGTGCTGTTTAAATATTTATTAAGCCTCAAAATTAGCATTAGCGTTAGCATTGAGACACAAACATGCCTCTTTCTGAACCGTAAGTGTCTCTGGTGAAGTATTCATTTTATTTGTGTAGTTTTTAACATGTTGGTGACATCCACTCGCAGCTCCCTGTCCACTCTTGATCATATATTAGCGTGACTCTGCAAAACCACATAAAGATAAAATTGGACAGAAGTATTGTAGTGTGGTTACTAGGCGGTTGCTAGGCGCTGTTGTGCTCAAAGCCAATTGGACAAATGGAAAAAAACAGTCCAATCAACAAGAAGAAGACGGGGGAAAAAACAAAGCGGACCAATCACAGAAGAACAATCGTGGAGCTATATTTGCATGAGGGTAAGAACACGTTATTTTAATAGATCTATGATAACAACTGTACTTTTTTTTCCTTTTTTCTTGTATGTAACGTTAGTATTATTGTAGAAAAGGCAAAATACAAACAAATCAGGCACACAATACAATATATATAAATGGTTCAATTACCATAAAAAAAAATAAATAAAATAAAATAAAATAAAATAAAATTTGTCCATAAATGAAAGAAGTTTGAATGCACTTTTCACTTAACACAGGCCAGAGATTTACAGACAAGTCCAAACTCATTCCTCCTCTGAATACAGTTTGGAATATATTTTAAAATCTGCATTTATGTATGCAATGCTTGTAATGTAATGTCTTTAATGTCTTAAAGTACCAAACATCATTTTCTTGTACAAAATTAATCCCTTGAGAGTGAATCCACTGTTGAAGGTCAAACTAAAAACGTCGAGTCACACAAAAAATGAAACTATTAACTGTAGTTGTGAGACTGTGGGAGCGCCTTGACAATTAGTTTTATTTTCTTTGAATACTCTACTTGAACTATTTGTATTTTGCTGATTTTTTGTAATTTATGCATTTTCTATCAAACCGGCGTCTAATGAAGGTTACAGGGCAACTTAATTTTATTTTTTTTATATTATGATTGATGAATGCAGTAAATCTCTGCTACAAAAGTGTCAGTCATTTAGCTTACTGGCCTAAAAAAAACAGTCTTTCTTTCATATCCCTCAGGTTTCATTCTGTATAACTTATTTGCATAACTAAACTCCTTTGTAGCACTAAACTAGAACATTATCAAGGCCACTTCCTAATTTGGTTTGCCAGGTGTGAAAATCAGACCACAAATTCTCGAACAGGAAGTACAGCCAGTCTTTTGAACGGCTCTTCCAAAAGAATCGGATCCCATAAAAGAGCCGAACGTCCCATCACTTGTTGTATAGGATTGTAGTATAGTATAGGATTGTAAAAGATAAAAATAATTAAGAGAAAAAGACACAAGTAAAGTTCATTCTACACCCTCTTGTTGTGCAGAACGTCTTATGTCCTGTTATTATCTCTGGCGTCTGTTGGACAAAGACATTGAGGTACCACTCCATCAGTCACCTGGTTTAAACTGGAGACGTATTTAACACCGGTGAACCTGAGTGACGCGATAAAACATGAGAATGAAGGAGTATCATTTCTGAACTTCCATAATGTGCTGAGCCGTGTCATCAAACTTTCTGTTGGTAAGAGCCATTTACTTTAAAATTTAAAGGTCCTATATGACACAAAATGGACTCTTGTGAGCTTTAAGTCACGTTATAATGCTGTTACCTCCTCAAAAACATACCTGGACTTGTGTTTTGTTTAATTCACACATGTTTGAGATCTGTCTACATCTCTCAAAATGCTCTGTTCCACCTTGTGATGTCATGAAGTGGTAGTTTTCAAGTTAACAGCTACATTTTACCTTTAGTTCAGTAGAGATCGGCAATTCCATGGGTGAAATCATCCAAATTATTCTAGGGAAGGTGTGTGGAGCACTTCCTGTATTACCACATGATGACATCACAAGGTGGAACAGAGTGTTTTCAGCCTAAATATGCAGGGTTTGTGTGTTAAACATGTGTGAATGAAACAAAACACCATCAGTATGTAATAATCGATGCGTGTTTTTGACGAGAAAACAACATTATAACACAAATCAGAACATGTGTAAAATGGGCGTTTAAGGAAAAATAATCGTTTTGACCTTTAAATGTTGCAAAATGTTTTACAGCCTGTGAAAGTGATGCTAACAACCACACAGTTTATAATGGAGATAAACTAAAGCTGGTGTGCTCCGTGTGTGACCACTTCCCTCCGTCAGTGCAGTGGGCTGGTTTAAGTCTGAAAAAGGGCAAAACAGAAGTGTAAAAATGATTGTGTTACAGCAGCGTGGGACAGACTTATTAATTATGATGGAATATCCTCTATATGTTTCGACATCTCCTCAGCAAAGAGTATTACAGTGACAGTGGCTAAAGACGAGACTCACCAAAAAAACTGAGACAGAAAGGAGGTTTTTAGCTGTTTCGCTTCACAAAAATAGAAAACACTCCAAGAAAAAGCTAAACTGGAGACTTTGGTGACACAATCGCACTTTAATAATCTGGTAACACACTTTTATTCACACATCTGCTCCTGTTTTAATGTTTTATATGGACTTATATTTGTTTATTGTGTTTGTTTTCTGCTTTAAACAGGACGCCCATGAAAAACAGAGTCCTCTCATTTGGTTCCCCTGTATAAATAATCATAAAGAAAATAAAAAATGAAGAAGAGGAACTACTTATTTTACTAATAGTAATAGTATGTGTGAAAGAGAGAGTATGGGAGAGGGGGAACGGCGGCTGTGAAAGACTGAAATATGAGTGTGTCATATTTTCATATTTGATTTTTTTCGACAAATTTCTACAACTACAGCGAATCCCGCTACTTTATAATGAAATGTGAACAGTTTTAAAAACTCTTCTGAGGACTGGTGCTGTGAATTAGACAGAGGTGGAAGATGTTTTTAATTTTGTTACTGTAAAAGTACAAATACTGGAGCAAAAAGTAAAGTAATAAATAAGTAAAAGTAAAAATATCATATGAAAAAATGTATTTAAAAGTACTAAAGTACTTGTTTAAAAATGCACTTAAAGAGTAAAAGTAAAAGTTTTATAAAGTTCAACAGAAAACAATTGAATTAATTTTAATAATTAATTAATTTTCTACCTGTTTTTATTTGTACGTTTTGTTTGCTCAAATTCTGAACGTGTTAAAAATAAACCATTTAGCCCAGAGGTCGGCAAACTAAAATGTGACAGAGGGGCCAGGACATACATATGTATATATGACATTAGAGACTTGGCCTGTAACATGAAGCAAAGCATGAATATACAAGGCTCATTATAAAAATTGTTTTCCAAATGCATTTATTAAATTAATAATTCATTTATGACATTTCGGTTAAATAAACACAGCAGAAAAAGTCTCATTCAGTTTTATCAAGTGTCAAAAGATCAACAGCTTGTTGAAAAGGTAAATTAAACAAGCTTTACCCTTATCTATTTTAATATAATTTGGTCACGTTCAGCGGGCCGGATCAATAAACCCAAAGGGCCGTGTGTGGCCCCCAGGCCGTAGTTTGCCTCAGCCTTTTCATCAGCTCCCAAACTACAAGGAAACATACTTTTATTTTTCAATCCAGTTTCAAAATGTAGTGAAGTAGAAAGTACAGATACTGTTCTCAAATGTGAAGTAAAAGTAAAATATATCCACTTTAAAATGTATTCAAGTAAAGTACAGGTGGCTAAAATGTTTACTTAAGTACAGTACTTTACTACTTTTACTTTGTTACGTCCCACCAGTGGAACGAGCCGAGGTTATAAACTCTGTGATCCTGCATCAGATCACTGAATTGTTAATGTTTGCTGTATCTGTCCCTATTCAAAAAAACAGTAAAATAAAATAAACTTTAACTACTAACTCTCTCTAACTGGATGATCATACTTTTCACTCTAAAACCTCGTGCTGCTTATCTCTGTTTTGTTGTTGACCCTCATCACGGCGTCTTCAAGAAGCAAAGCCACATGTGAAAGTTTGTTAAATGTCAGTCCATATTATTAACCATGTTTATTTTTTGTAGAGTAATACGTCACTTTTGTTTTAAATAAATGACTCATGCACAGGTTAAACGGGGTGTGGGTTCTAAGTGTTTCTAAAGACAGACAGAACGCACTGAGGAGGAAGCTGAACTTAACCACAGACAGTTACCTTCGCTTTAAGTGGAAAGTGGAACATGTCTCCAATCAGACTGTACCAGCCTCAGAAATGTGTTTGTTTCTTTTTGTTCATTCTTGTTGCGCTGAAGACACATGCTGCTGGTCGAGTTGACTAAAAAAGGGGCAAAGGCTCTAAAACTATTGACACTCAAAGACCACACCTGCACATTCATGCAAAAAGTGCTATTCATATAGAAAAAAAGTGGCTTCTTACATTAAATGCCAGTAAATGCCAGACACTGAGCTGAAAGGAGCTCACTTCTGCTTTCTGCTGCTGTCACATATAAATCCTCATCAAACGAGTCACCGCCTAATCAACTAAACATCTAAAGGCCCTGGACACGCACGTCAGAGTGACAGTAACAGAAATAGAAATACAGACGTCCCAAAAGTCACTGACACAATCTTTAAAAATAATGTTTTTAAGTGTGCACCGTTTTTGGTTAACATTTAAAGCATTTCCAGGCTTATGGCTCTTATTTGATCCTCGATATTACGTTTTAAGTCATTTATTGTCTGAGGTTTATTCACAAACACCTTTTCTTTAAGACAGAACCACAGGAAGAAATCAGGACTAGTCAGGTCTGTGGAGATCACATACTGCACCCATGTGACTCAAAGTACCACTGTACAATGAGGGTTCTTTCCTTGGTGCTGTATTTGTTCATATTAATGTCGGAAGGGTAGTTCTAAATGCTCTGAAAAAATAAAACTAAAATATTCAGAAAAAAGACAGTTCTGCATTTTTTTCAACTGTCAGTGACTTTTGGGCCACCCTGTAGTAACAGTAATAGTAACAGTAATAGTAATAGTCATGGTGGAAGAAGTACTTGATTTTGCTACTTAAGTAAAAGTACTGATATTGGAGCAAAAAAAATACTCAAGTAAAAGTATCACATGAAAAAATCAACTTAAGCAAAAGTATTAAAGTGCGTTTCAAACATGTACTTAAAGAGTAAAAAGTAAAAGTATTTCGTGTAGATTTTGAGTCTTATAAAGCTTCAAATGTAGTAATTTTGATACAGATTTGTGCTTTTTTGTTCAACAGAAACAACTGAATCAATTGTTTTTTCTCTGTGTTTTTACTGACATATTTTTGTTTGCCCAAATTATGAAAGTGTTAACAATAAACCCTCAGCCTTTTCAGCAGCTCTCAAACTATAATAAAAGTACTTTCACTTTTCAATCCTGTTCAAAATGTGGTGGAGTAGAAAGTACAGACACTGCTCTCAAATGTAGTCAAGTAAAAGTAAAATGTATCCACTTTGAGATATCTATTTTTTTTAAATTTATTTTACTTCTTTATGTTCCACCCCTGTAATAGTACAAATCCTGAAACTGTCTCTTTTCACTGCTGAGTTCAGTTCAGGCACAAATCTAACGCTGCGTGAGTGGAACATATTAGACTGCAGAAGATAAAACTTTAGGCCTGTTTATCTCAGAATGTGGGGATTTCAGACATAACCGCAGGAAGTAGCTGAGGGTGCACCTCCTACTGGATGGGAAGGGAACTGCAAGAAGGCCCTGTGGAGACTGGATGTGCCCTGAACAAACTCGAGCTACTCAGAACAGAGGTAACAAAATCAAAATAAGCAAATGCAGTTTATATTATATTTAAATGCATTTATATTTTTATTGTGTGGAATCGTTTCTGCAGTAAACTGTTCATCTGAAGGTTAAACTCTGAGCAGTGACAGCAGATCTTTATGTAATGTGGCAGACACAGAACAACAAACGTGGATGCCTCAAAGTCTGGAGTTTGCTGGAATTACAGGAGTTACATTTGATTTACAACAGTGTTTGGTTAAAACTAAGGCATCAAGACTAAATGTTAAGACTGTGAGAGAAGACAAGCCCGGGACAGCAGCACGTGTCCCGTCTCACAGGGGTGGATTTGGTTTGATCTGAGCAGGATCACACTTTTCCTCCTGGTTAAATACCATATCCACTGTTGTAAATGGACAGACTCTTTCAATATTTTACGAATTAATTCAAACTATTCTACTCCACCCTGAAATGGATTAAATCTGTCTGTGGCAAAGAAATGTTATATTCAGCGTCTCAAATCCTTTTGTTTTCATTTTTATGGGTGAGTTTTATGGTCTGGGTGTGATCTGCTCCTTTTTTGTGCCTTACAGGAGCTGCAGTCCCCATGGTTTTGTTTATACGTCATTGCCTCCACAGGATTTTATAATAATAACATTTAATAAAATAAAATAAAAATTAAAAATGATTTTATAACAAACATTTATGAACATTTGTGGCAGAGTAGAAAAGTTCTACAATCAATATCATATATAATCAGTGTGATTTTACATGTAGGGAGTATGAAGATGGAGGGTGTTTAATGTAACTGTCTTGAATGGGCCAAACTGACTGAAATAATGGGGACTGTGTAATGACTGGAATGTGCAATATTTTGTATGGTGCAATAATGAGAAGTGTGGACAACAGGTGGAAATGATCCTTTGGCTATAATCTGGTGTATTTACATTTATGTTGAATCATGTCTGTTCATACATATGCATTGCCCCAGTCAAATAAATAAAATCAATCAATCAATCAATCAGTCAGCCACATTGTTGTATATCGAACAGTAGAAAAGCTTTTTAGGCTATAATTGAACAAATGAGCAACTAGTGTATTTTCTTATACTTAAAAGGCACTGTGTAACTTTTATGGTCTAATATTACATAGAAGGAAAAAAAATAATAAAATAAAATACATTAATTAATAAAAAATAAATTAATAACAACTATAATAATAATAATAATAATAATAATAATAAATACATAATACACAATAAATACAAATAAAATATATAGTTGTCCATAAGATTTAGATTATCTATTACATTTTTATGTTTTAGAGCATCTTTCTTTTCCATAAAACTTACAGATGAGAAAAATAGACAGAGTTCTTTATGAAATGTGAGGAAGGATGGTTTGGTTTTATCTGAAGTTACAGTTTCGTCGCCTCTGTTTACTCACTGGACACAGACGTGCGTGATGACGTCAGCCGCTGTCCACTGTGACGCTGGTGCACGTGGATGTTTTAGGGTCAGGAGGTCACAGATGAGCTCAGCCGTGACACACACAGGAGGACAGTGCAGTGAGATTGATTAAAAACAGTTTGCTGTGTGTTTCTGCCATGATGTGCTGTTAAACACTGATATCTACATCCTGCATCTGCACTGTCTTTATCTCTGTGGCTCTGTGTCTATGTTGCATGGAGAGTTTTTTGTGCTCTGGTTTACTCTGTACATTTTTTGGCATGTATCCCATGATCAGAACCAGAAGACAGTATAAACATGCAACTTTCCTTGGAAATAAATTGAAATAAATGCATAAAAATCTCAGCCCCCTGCCCCCTCTTGGGTTCAGAAGAACATAACCAGAGGGGCTGTCTGCGCCTGTGGGAGTGGTTTTGGTTTAGTGGTTTTGAACATGTTATAAACTCTTTTACACCTGCACACTCTGCACAATCTCATTTGAATGTTGTCCCTGAAATAGGCCTGCTCCAAAATGCTGCCATCTAGTGACTCAAACTCTGAATGCTTTAAGACAGTTTCACCTTTAGGTTTCAGCCATTTCCCTGGAGCTTTTTTTCCAGTGGTGGAACAAAACCAAGTAAAAGTAGTAAAGTACTGCACTTAAGTATACACTACTACAGTTTATAATGAGAGCCGTATTTGTACTTTCTCCTCCACTACATTTTTGAACCGGACCAAAAAGTAGAAGTGTTTTTTAGTACTTGTTTTGTACCTGCTGAAAATGGCTGGGGAGTTACTTTTATCAAGTTTATAATTTAAAATATACAAATAAATAAATAGATAAATAAATAAAATAAAATAAAATAAATACAAATTAAAAATAAAATATACAAATAAATATGGCTAGAAAAAAAAATATATACAAATAAATATAAGAAAAAAATAAAAAAAAATAAAACATAAAATATAAAATATACAAATAAATACAGATAAAAAATTAAATAAAATAAAAAATATATATACAAATAAACATGGCTAGAAAAAAAATATATACAAATAAATATAAGAAGAAAAAAAAAACATAAAATATACAAATAAATATGGCTAGAAAATAAAATATACAAATAAATGCAGCTAAAAAAATTAAATACAATAAAAAATATATATACAAATAAATATGGCTAGGAAAAAAAAAAAAGATTCAGTTGTTTCTGTTGAACAAAATTAGATCCCAAAGTCCATTTTTAAAGGAGTACTTTAATACTTTTACTTAAGTGGATTTTTTTCATGTGATACTTTTACTTTTACTTTGCTCCAGTATCTGTACTTTTACCTAAGTAACAAAACTGAGTACTTCTTCCACCACTTCTTATTTCTGCTAGTTTGGGATGTGACCTAGTGTTGAGTATTAGTATTCTTTGCATTGCCTAATTACTAAAACAAAAGAACAGTTCAATCAGCAAGAGTTCGGCAGGGAATGAGCCGAGTGGGGACCAATCACAGAAAAGGTGTGAGGAATGGCATAAAGTCATGGCTCCTCGTTGAATTAACCCATATTACACTGTTTTCAGATCTATGTTATAATGTTGTTTCCTCATCACAAACAGACCTGGAGTTTTGTTTCCCTGCATATTTAGGCTGAGTTCTCCTCTCTAACGACACAGCAGGAGGTCTTTTAATATCATCCACAGCTCCCTGGACTCCCTCCCTACTCCTCTGCTGAAAGTACACAACCGTTCCATCACCCCTTTCTTAACAAAAAACATGCATCCCTCCCTTCAAAACGGCCCATGTTCCTCCCTCAAAACTGCTTTAATGAAACCCTTTCTCAAAAAAATCACCCTGGACCCAGTTCCCCTGCCAGTTTACAGACCTATTTCAAATCTCCCATTCATCTCCAATATTTTAGCAACAGTCGTTTCCACCCAGCTCCACAGTCATCTCAAATCTAACCTTCTTTATGAAAAACTCCCATCTGGTCTCGTCCCTTCCACAGTACAGAGGTCATCAGGAGGTCGCTGGTGACTCTGATAGAGACCTGCTGATGACCTCTCACTCTGGTTACACATCCCTTCTCATTCTTCTCACCTTCTCTCCTGTGTTTGACACCACTGAGCAGCACCACCTCCTCCACCACCTGCAGCACTGCACTGGCCTCTCTGACACTGCTCTTCACTGGTTCTGCTCCTGTCTCATTGAAAGGATCGAGTACGTGGTCCTGGAGGGTGCTAAATCTCTGCTCCATGCTGTCACCTGTGGGGTCCCTCAGGGCTCCGTACTTGGTCCAACCCTCTTCACTCTCTAGATGCTTCTCCTTGGGGTGTGTTGTCAGCAGGTATGGATAAATTTCCTCTGCTATGCTGACGTCACATAACTCTACTTCAAAGTCTCCCCCTCTGATCCACTTCTGCCACTGTCACTCAATGTGAGGACAGTAAAAGTGCCTGGAATTGGGGAAAAAAAGCACACGGATCATAGACTTGGGGACATTTATTGTATTTTACGGCTAATTAAATGATGAACTCTTAATCTTATAATGTCATTTTAATGTAATATGTATTTTTAATGTGTGTTCACCTGCACAGGGACGGCAGAGGGAAAGTGGAAGTAGCTAAATCTGGTACAAACCATCTTTTCTTTTGTAAGATTAATGGATTTGTACATGGCCTCTGACAAAAAGAAAGAATATTTGTGTGAATGGGCGTCTGGGTCGTTTGACAAGGCCATCTGGATCAACTTAATATCAGGGACAGTCTCTTCCTTCGTCTGTCTGCGCAGGTGACCCTCAGTCTGTCTGTGTATATTCAAAAGGCTTTTAGTCCTCCACCACTACCGCGTACAGTCCTCAATGTGTATTTAGCCACAGATGAAAGAAAAGACGTGAGCATGTGTACCACTACTCAGCTGGTGGACTCTCATGTGGCTCAGGGTTTTTGAGGTAAATCATGTGCGGTGTAGGTGAACAAGGCCGAACCACAGTGGGGTCGCTCCACAGAGCCACTAACACGTGTGAAAACTGCCTTAATCTGTCTATCACTGGTTTATTGCTGCTGTTGTTCTTGTTTGTTCTGTTCTCCTCTCTGGTCTCCTCTCTGTTCTCCTCTCTGTTCTCCTCTCTGTTCTCCTCTCTCGTCTCCTCTCTAGTCTCCTCTCTGTTCTCCTCTCTGTTCTCCTCTCTCGTCTCCTCTCTAGTCTCCTCTCTCTTCTCCTCTCTCTTCTCCTCTCTCGTCTCCTCTCTAGTCTCCTCTCTGTTCTCCTCTCTCGTCTCCTCTCTCTTCTCCTCTCTTGTCTCCTCTCTAGTCTCCTCTCTCTTCTCCTCTCTCGTCTCCTCTCTCTTCTCCTCTCTCGTCTCCTCTCTCTTCTCCTCTCTCGTCTCCTCTCTAGTCTCCTCTCTGTTCTCTCTGTTCTCCTCTCTCGTCTCCTCTCTCTTCTCCTCCTCCAGTCTTTGTTCCCCTCCATCTCCTCTCTCTCTCTCTCTCTCTTTCCTCCCTCCCTCCCTCCCTCTCTCTTCTCCTCCTGCAGTGTTTGTGCCCTTCCATCTCTCTCCTCCTCCCTCCATTCCTCCCTCCCTCTCTCTTCTCCTCCTCCTCCCTACCTTTCTCCTCTCTTCCTCTCTCCTCCTCCAGTGTTTGTGCCCCTCCATCTCTCCCTCTCCTCCTCCTCCCTCCCTCTTTCTTCTCCTCCTGCAGTGTTTGTGCCCTTCCATCTCTCCCTGTCCTCCTCCCTCCATCCCTCCCTCCCTCTCTCCTCCTCCAGTGTTTGTGCCCCTCCATCTTTCCCTCCTCTCCTCCTCCCTCCCTCCTCCTCAGCTCATGAGGTCAGGAGCACATGTAAGCGCCACCGACCCCACCACCTCCACCCGCACCATCACCCCTCCACCTGAGGGAAGGGGAAATGAAAAGTAATTATGTGTAGAAAATAAATTGAAATGAAAATCATTTATTATTATTAGCAGTAGTAGTAGTAATAGTAGTTGTGGTACAGGGCGGCTCTAAAGTCACTGACAGCTGAAAAAACTTCATAACTCTTTTGTTTTTAAATATTTTTATTTTATTTTTTCAGAGCATTTAGAACGACCCTTTCGACATTAATCTGAGCAAATACAGCACCGAGGAACGAACCCTCATTGTACAAATAAGAGCCATAAGCCTGGAAATGCTTTAAATGTTATAAAAGTGTGTTGGATCAGGCTGTTCAGAGACAGACACAAAATGGTGGACACTTAATTATTAATTATTTTTATTTAGGTCCTTTTTACTTCCTCTAGTTTAAGTAGTGATACGATCAAGTGTAAGTGAACAATTATAACTGTATATATTCACAAAAATCTGGGAAGGTTCAGTTTATCTTCTGCTAAAATTTGGTCAGTTTAACTTAAGAATTAAAGGAGCTACTGAAGATTTAAAAGTGTCAGTGACTTTTGGTCCACCCTGTAGATAAAGGTTTCTGTCTCACGGTCACTTTGTGTTGCCCATGTTCTGACAGGAAGCGTCTTAAATTTCAAAGTAATAAAACAACTGATTATTTAAACTGAAGAATGTGACTCTCCAGGTCGTCCCCGTCACAAAAATCCTGGGGGCCAGTGTTGTGTTTTAAACTGTGTTGCCGTGGCAACAGTCAGGTGTTTGGATTCTAGAACTTTGTGACATCACCGTACAGGCGGTGTCACTTTGTGACATCACAAAGTGTGTTCACAACACAAAGCAGCAGACTTTGTAAACCTCACTGCATTAGTTTATTTCACACTCAAACACTCAGCTGTTCTGTAGCAGAAGAGAACTTTTAGGAAAGACAAGGCAAGTTTATTTGTATAGCACAATTCATACACAAGGTAAAGTGCTTTTCAGAATAAGAAAAACATTAACATTTTACAAATATCTGATAAACTCACTAGTGCTAGAGATTAACAAACACAACACAAACACAAACAGCAATGGAAACAAACACTGAAATCAGGGAAATGACTGAGGGACTCCAAGAACAAGGGAGCAATGCCCCTGGAGAAACGTCCCCGTTAAAAAAAATCGTTGAAAAATTTGAACAAGAAATGAAGCGACACCAAAACAAATTATGTGACATAGACAGAAATTTGCAGGAGGAGGGACAGATAGATTTGGAAATGGAAACACTGAATATCAAAGGTCAAGTCAGTCAGCTCAGAAAATGTTTTGAAAAGCAGGAGGCCGACCAAAGCGACTCGTCCAGTCGCACAAATGAAAAAGTCCAGTTTAGAAAAGAAATGGGAAATCTTAAGAATCAGGACAAACTGAACAAAATCAAATCACTGAAGTCTGAGCTCAGTCTAAAAGAGCCTGAGGTTAAAACATCCACGGCACAAACTGAGCTTCAGCCTGAAACCAGGAAACGACTGAGCGACACCAAGAACAAGGGGACAATGTCTCAAGAAACAGGCCAGGTGAGAAACGAAAGAGAAAAACTTGAATTTGAAAATTGACCAGCACCTGAGCAAATTATAGAATCTGAAGAGGGGAGAGATGTTCAGAGGGAGGAGCAGACACATTTGGAAACAAAAGTACCTGTTAACAAAGGTCAAGTCCATCAGCATAAACAATGTTTTGAAAAGCAGGAGGCCGACCAAAGAAACTCATCCAGTCGAACAAATGAAAAAGATGAAATTGAGAATCTTAAGGATCAACTCAAACTGTGTAAAATCAAAGAAATGAAGTTTGAGGAGGAAAGAGAAAAGTGGAGGCAGGAGCAGAAAGATTTGGAAATTAAACTGCAGATCTGTGAAGGTCAGGTGAGCCTGCTAAATTTAGATATTCAACAGGAAAGGGCAGAAAAAGAACATCTGGGACAAAAATGTACAGATTTGGAAAAGGAAAGTTCTGACCTTAAAGAAATAGTGCAGATCTTGGAGGAACTGTTTGGCCCAGAGACATAAGGCTGTGGAGGAAGCAGAGGTGGAAAGTGAAACCAGGGGCCGAACGATTAGGGATCTGCAACAAGAACAGGCAGAACTTAAAGAAACTATTGAGATTTTGAGGAATGAATTGGCTCAACAGGCAAAATCGAGTTTCTCAGAGCCGCAGGCAAGTACCTCAAATCTTGAAGCTCCTGCAACTAAATTGGATTTAGAAACATTTGAGGAAATGGACAAACAGAGAACGATTTTGCGGAAACAAAATTCAGATTTGAGTACATTAGTTAGCTGTTTAGAGGAAGAATTGGCACAAAGGGAAACTGTTGAAGACATTAGAAGTAAAACCCAAATTGAGAAAGTTTATAACGAGCAGAGGGCAGCAATAAACCATCAGATTAAGCTAAGGGAGGAGATAGAGAAAAATTACAGGGAAAGAGAGACCTATTTGATGAGTCGCTTCGAAGGTCTGAACAAAGACAAACATGAGCTGATGAACAGAGTGCTCCAGTACGAGAAAAAGGCCATAGATGAGCTGGAGAAGAGAGTAGAGTCAGAAGAAAAACTAGTCCAGCACAAAATTAGATTCCAAGACTTATCAAAAAAAGTGTCAAATACAGAGGGGAAACAAAACAGGCCACGTACAGGGATATTCAGAAGGATTTTTAGGAGATTTAGACTTAACTAAGGTGATCTGACTGGGTTTTGTGTCCTTGGGCAAGACACTTAACCTTCCTTGCTGTGTGTGTGAGTGAGTAATGGCTGAGGACATTGGTGCAGATTGGCAGACACTTCTGTCAATAGGCACCAAGGCAGCTGTGGCTTCTGTGTGTGTTTAGTCTGGTTTTTTTTGTAGACTGAGTGAATAATCTGTGTAAAAACAGCAACATGGACTTTAAAGAGTTCGTGAGGCTGTTTTGGACGTTGGTGTTGGACCCTCCTCCAGAAAAGTTCCATAATACAAGGTGCATTATGTAACTTTTCTGGGGGAACCAGCCAGACGTAGTAACGGCTCAATGAAGGAGTCAGGGTTATGGCTTTAATTAAGTCGTGACTCAGTTTGAACCATTCTTTACAAACTATTTGTTCAATAAACATAAAAAAATTAAATTAAAAGTTAAATGATGTTTTATTTGGTGCTGTATTCTCCATAATGTCCAGTGTTTGTTTTAATGTTATTGTCTTTGAGATGGAGATGAACAGCAGACTGTGGTCCTGAGCGGCTCTCTCTCGTGTTGGTTCATTCTCTTATGTCTGTTTAGTTTCTCCAGTGTAACCCTCACTCACACTCTTCACTTCACTGAATGGAGTCGACACATGACTTTGTTTATGTCTCGGGGTTTTGTCCTTTGGTTGAACCAGTTTTTCTCTTAATGTGTTTGTAGGTTTGAAAAAGGCATGAATCTCAAACTGTCTGAAAATTCCCTGAAGTTTTTCAGACACACTGTGCGAGGAATAGTTCCACCTTTCCTTCTAGGTTCCTATTCCCTGTTGTGTCCTTTTAGTTCTCTTAGATGGTTGGATCTCCTCGAGCAGAGAGGACTTTGTCCACGTGCTGTTCCTCCTTCACTTTTCCCTCTGAGTTTGTGGGACTTGAGCTCTGTGTTGTAGTGGACGGATAACTCTGAGTTTGTGCAGCAGTGGATGATTCAAAGTAATAAAACAACTGATTATTTAAACTGAAGAATGTGACTCTCCAGGTCGTCCCCGTCACAAAAAATCCTGGGGGCCAGTGTTGTGTTTTTAAACTGTTGCCGTGGCAACAGTCAGGTGTTTGGATTCTAGAACTTTGTGACATCACCGTACAGGCGGTGTCACTTTGTGACATCACAAAGTGTGTTCACAACACAAAGCAGCAGACTTTGTAAACCTCACTGCATTAGTTTATTTCACACTCAAACACTCAGCTGTTCTGTAGCAGAAGAGAACTTTTAGGAAAGACAAGGCAAGTTTATTTGTACAGCACAATTCGTACACAAGGTAAAGTGCTTTACAGAATAAGAAAAACATTAACATTTTACAAATATCTGATAAACTCACTAGTGCTAGAGATTAACAAACACAACACAAACACAAACAGCAATGGAAACAAACACTGAAACCAGGGAAATGACTGAGGGACTCCAAGAACAAGGGAGCAATGCCTCCGGAGAAACGTCCCCGTTAAAAAAAATCGTTGAAAAATTTGAACAAGAAATGAAGCGACACCAAAACAAATTATGTGACATAGACAGAAATTTACAGGAGGAGGGACAGATAGATTTGGAAATGGAAACACTGAATATCAAAGGTCAAGTCAGTCAGCTCAGAAAATGTTTTGAAAAGCAGGAGGCCGACCAAAGCGACTCGTCCAGTCGCACAAATGAAAAAGTCCAGTTTAGAAAAGAAATGGGAAATCTTAAGAATCAGGACAAACTGAACAAAATCAAATCACTGAAGTCTGAGCTCAGTCTAAAAGAGCCTGAGGTTAAAACATCCACGGCACAAACTGAGCTTCAGCCTGAAACCAGGGAAACGACTGAGCGACACCAAGAACAAGGGGACAATGTCTCAGAAGAAACAGGCCAGGTGAGAAACGAAAGAGAAAAACTTGAATTTGAAATTGACCAGCACCTGAGCAAATTATTAGAATCTGAAGAGGGGAGAGATATTCAGAGGGAGGAGCAGACACATTTGGAAACAAAAGTACCTGTTAACAAAGGTCAAGTCCATCAGCGTAAACAATGTTTTGAAAAGCAGGAGGCCGACCAAAGAAACTCATCTAGTCGAACAAATGAAAAAGATGAAATTGAGAATCTTAAGGATCAACTCAAACTGTGTAAAATCAAAGAAATGAAGTTTGAGGAGGAAAGAGAAAAGTGGAGGCAGGAGCAGAAAGATTTGGAAATTAAACTGCAGATCTGTGAAAGTCAGGTGAGCCTGCTAAATTTAGATATTCAACAGGAAAGGGCAGAAAAAGAACATCTGGGACAAAAATGTACAGATTTGGAAAAGGAATGTTCTGACCTTAAAGAAATAGTGCAGATCTTGGAGGAACTGTTGGCCCAGAGACATAAGGCTGTGGAGGAAGCAGAGGTGGAAAGTGAAACCAGGGGCCGAACGATTAGGGATCTGCAACAAGAACAGGCAGAACTTAAAGAAACTATTGAGATTTTGAGGAATGAATTGGCTCAACAGGCAAAATCGAGTTTCTCAGAACCGCAGGCAAGTACCTCAAATCTTGAAGCTCCTGCAACTAAATTGGATTTAGAAACATTTGAGGAAATGGACAAACAGAGAACGATGTTGCGGAAACAAAATTCAGATTTAAGTACATTAGTTAGCTGTTTAGAGGAAGAATTGGCACAAAGGGAAACTGTTGAAGACATTAGAAGTAAAACCCAAATTGAGAAAGTTTATAACGAGCAGAGGGCAGCAATAAACCATCAGATTAAGCTAAGGGAGGAGAAAGAGAAAAATTACAGGGAAAGAGAGACCTATTTGATGAGTCGCTTCGAAGGTCTGAACAAAGACAAACATGAGCTGATGAACAGAGTGCTCCAGTACGAGAAAAAGGCCATAGATGAGCTGGAGAAGAGAGCAGAGTCAGAAGAAAAACTAGTCCAGCTCAAAATTAGATTCCAAGACTTATCAAAAAAAGTGTCAAATACAGAGGGGAAACAAAACAGGCCACGTACAGGGATATTCGGCAGGATTTTTAGGAGATTCAGGCGTAACTAAAATGATTTGACTGGTAGGTTCTGTGTCCTTGGGCAAGACACTTAACCTTCCTTGCTGTGTGTGTGAGTGAGTAATGGCTGAGGACATTGGTGCAGATTGGCAGACACTTCTGTCAATAGGCACCAAGGCAGCTGTGGCTTCTGTGTGTGTTTAGTCTGTTTTTTTTTTTGTAGACTGAGTGAATAATCTGTGTAAAAACAGCAGCATGGACTTTAAAGAGTTCGTGAGGCTGTTTTGGACGTTGGTGTTGGACCCTCCTCCAGAAAAGTTCCATAATACAAGGTCCATTATGTAACTTTTCTGGGGGAACCAGCCAGACATAGTAACGGCTCAATGAAGGAGTCAGGGTTATGGCTTTAATTAAGTCGTGACTCAGTTTGAACCATTCTTTACAAACTATTTGTTCAATAAACATAAAAAAAATTAAAAGTTAAATGATGTTTTATTTGGTGCTGTATTCTCCATAATGTCCAGTGTTTGTTTTAATGTTATTGTCTTTGAGATGGAGATGAACAGCAGACTGTGGTCCTGAGCGGCTCTCTCTCGTGTTGGTTCATTCTCTTATGTCTGTTTAGTTTCTCCAGTGTAACCCTCACTTCACTCTTCACTTCACTGAATGGAGTCGACACATGACTTTGTTTATGTCTCGGGGTTTTGTCCTTTGGTTGAACCAGTTTTTCTCTTAATGTGTTTGTAGGTTTGAAAAAGACATGAATCTCAAACTGTCTGAAAATTCCCTGAAGTTTTTCAGACACACTGTGCGAGGAATAGTTCCACCTTTCCTTCTAGGTTCCTATTCCCTGTTGTCCTTTTTAGTTCTCTTAGATGGTTGGATCTCCTCGAGCAGAGAGGACTTTGTCCACGTGCTGCTCCTCCTTCACTTTTCCCTCTGAGTTTGTGGACTTGAGCTCTGTGTTGTAGTGGACGGATAACTCTGAGTTTGTGCAGCAGTGGATGATTCAAAGTAATAAAACAACTGATTATTTAAACTGAAGAATGTGACTCTCCAGGTCGTCCCCGTCACAAAAATCCTGGGGGCCAGTGTTGTGTTTTAAACTGTGTTGCCGTGGCAACAGTCAGGTGTTTGGATTCTAGAACTTTGTGACATCACCGTACAGGCGGTGTCACTTTGTGACATCACAAAGTGTGTTGGCAACACAAAGCAGCAGACTTTGTAAACCTCACTGCATTAGTTTATTTCACACTCAAACACTCAGCTGTTCTGTAGCAGAAGAGAACTTTTAGGAAAGACAAGGCAAGTTAATTTGTACAGCACAATTCATACACAAGGTAAAGTGCTTTTCAGAATAAGAAAAACATTAACATTTTACAAATATCTGATAAACTCACTAGTGCTAGAGATTAACAAACACAACACAAACACAAACACAATGGAAACAAACACTGAAACCAGGGAATGACTGAGGGACTCCAAGAACAAGGGAGCAATGCCTCCGGAGAAAACGTCCCCGTTAAAAAAAAAATCGTTGAAAAATTTGAACAAGAAATGAAGCGACACCAAAACAAATTATGTGACATAGACAGAAATTTACAGGAGGAGGGACAGATAGATTTGGAAATGGAAACACTGAATATCAAAGGTCAAGTCAGTCAGCTCAGAAAATGTTTTGAAAAGCAGGAGGCCGACCAAAGCGACTCGTCCAGTCGCACAAATGAAAAAGTCCAGTTTAGAAAAGAAATGGGAAATCTTAAGAATCAGGACAAACTGAACAAAATCAAATCACTGAAGTCTGAGCTCAGTCTAAAAGAGCCTGAGGTTAAAAATCCACACGGCACAAACTGAGCTTCAGCCTGAAACCAGGGAAACGACTGAGCGACACCAAGAACAAGGGGACAATGTCTCAGAAGAAACAGGCCAGGTGAGAAACGAAAGAGAAAAACTTGAATTTGAAATTGACCAGCACCTGAGCAAATTATTAGAATCTGAAGAGGGGAGAGATGTTCAGAGGGAGGAGCAGACACATTTGGAAACAAAAGTACCTGTTAACAAAGGTCAAGTCCATCAGCATAAACAATGTTTTGAAAAGCAGGAGGCCGACCAAAGAAACTCATCCAGTCGAACAAATGAAAAAGATGAAATTGAGAATCTTAAGGATCAACTCAAACTGTGTAAAATCAAAGAAATGAAGTTTGAGGAGGAAAGAGAAAAGTGGAGGCAGGAGCAGAAGATTTGGAAATTAAACTGCAGATCTGTGAAGGTCAGGTGAGCCTGCTAAATTTAGATATTCAACAGGAAAGGGCAGAAAAAGAACATCTGGGACAAAAATGTACAGATTTGGAAAAGGAAAGTTCTGACCTTAAAGAAATAGTGCAGATCTTGGAGGAACTGTTGGCCCAGAGACATAAGGCTGTGGAGGAAGCAGAGGTGGAAAGTGAAACCAGGGGCCGAACGATTAGGGATCTGCAACAAGAACAGGCAGAACTTAAAGAAACTATTGAGATTTTGAGGAATGAATTGGCTCAACAGGCAAAATCGAGTTTCTCAGAGCAGCAGGCAAGTACCTCAAATCTTGAAGCTCCTGCAACTAAATTGGATTTAGAAACATTTGAGGAAATGGACAAACAGAGAATGATTTTGCGGAAACAAAATTCAGATTTGAGTACATTAGTTAGCTGTTTAGAGGAAGAATTGGCACAAAGGGAAACTGTTGAAGACATTAGAAGTAAAACCCAAATTGAGAAAGTTTATAACGAGCAGAGGGCAGCAATAAACCATCAGATTAAGCTAAGGGAGGAGAAAGAGAAAAATTACAGGGAAAGAGAGACCTATTTGATGAGTCGCTTTGAAGGTCTGAACAAAGACAAACATGAGCTGATGAACAGAGTGCTCCAGTACGAGAAAAAGGCCATAGATGAGCTGGAGAAGAGAGTAGAGTCAGAAGAAAAACTAGTCCAGCTCAAAATTAGATTCCAAGAGTTATCAAAAAAAGTGTCAAATACAGAGGGGAAACAAAACAGGCCACGTACAGGGATATTCAGAAGGATTTTTAGGAGATTCAGGCGTAACTAAAATGATTTGACTGGTAGGTTCTGTGTCCTTGGGCAAGACACTTAACCTTCCTTGCTGTGTGTGTGAGTGAGTAATGGCTGAGGACATTGGTGCAGATTGGCAGACACTTCTGTCAATAGGCACCAAGGCAGCTGTGGCTTCTGTGTGTGTTTAGTCTGTTTTTTTTTTTGTAGACTGAGTGAATAATCTGTGTAAAAACAGCAACATGGACTTTAAAGAGTTCGTGAGGCTGTTTTGGACGTTGGTGTTGGACCCTCCTCCAGAAAAGTTCCATAATACAAGGTGCATTATGTAACTTTTCTGGGGGAACCAGCCAGACGTAGTAACGGCTCAATGAAGGAGTCAGGGTTATGGCTTTAATTAAGTCATGACTCAGTTTGAACCATTCTTTACAAACTATTTGTTCAATAAACATAAAAAAATTAAATTAAAAGTTAAATGATGTTTTATTTGGTGCTGTATTCTCCATAATGTCCAGTGTTTGTTTTAATGTTATTGTCTTTGAGATGGAGATGAACAGCAGACTGTGGTCCTGAGCGGCTCTCTCTCGTGTTGGTTCATTCTCTTATGTCTGTTTAGTTTCTCCAGTGTAACCCTCACTTCACTCTTCACTTCACTGAATGGAGTCGACACATGACTTTGTTTATGTCTCGGGGTTTTGTCCTTTGGTTGAACCAGTTTTTCTCTTAATGTGTTTGTAGGTTTGAAAAAGACATGAATCTCAAACTGTCTGAAAATTCCCTGAAGTTTTTCAGACACACTGTGCGAGGAATAGTTCCACCTTTCCTTCTAGGTTCCTATTCCCTGTTGTCCTTTTTAGTTCTCTTAGATGGTTGGATCTCCTCGAGCAGAGAGGACTTTGTCCACGTGCTGCTCCTCCTTCACTTTTCCCTCTGAGTTTGTGGGACTTGAGCTCTGTGTTGTAGTGGACGGATAACTCTGAGTTTGTGCAGCAGTGGATGATTCAAAGTAATAAAACAACTGATTATTTAAACTGAAGAATGTGACTCTCCAGGTCGTCCCCGTCACAAAAATCCTGGGGGCCAGTGTTGTGTTTTAAACTGTTGCCGTGGCAACAGTCAGGTGTTTGGATTCTAGAACTTTGTGACATCACCGTACAGGCGGTGTCACTTTGTGACATCACAAAGTGTGTTGGCAACACAAAGCAGCAGACTTTGTAAACCTCACTGCATTAGTTTATTTCACACTCAAACACTCAGCTGTTCTGTAGCAGAAGAGAACTTTTAGGAAAGACAAGGCAAGTTAATTTGTACAGCACAATTCATACACAAGGTAAAGTGCTTTTCAGAATAAGAAAAACATTAACATTTTACAAATATCTGATAAACTCACTAGTGCTAGAGATTAACAAACACAACACAAACACAAACAGCAATGGAAACAAACACTGAAATCAGGGAAATGACTGAGGGACTCCAAGAACAAGGGAGCAATGCCTCCGGAGAAACGTCCCAGTTAAAAAAAATCTTTGAAAAATTTGAACAAGAAATGAAGCGACACCAAAACAAATTATGTGACATAGACAGAAATTTACAGGAGGAGGGACAGATAGATTTGGAAATGGAAACACTGAATATCAAAGGTCAAGTCAGTCAGCTCAGAAAATGTTTTGAAAAAGCAGGAGGCCGACCAAAGCGACTCGTCCAGTCGCACAAATGAAAAGTCCAGTTTAGAAAAGAAATGGGAAATCTTAAGAATCAGGACAAACTGAACAAAATCAAATCACTGAAGTCTGAGCTCAGTCTAAAAGAGCCTGAGGTTAAAACATCCACGGCACAAACTGAGCTTCAGCCTGAAACCAGGGAAACGACTGAGCGACACCAAGAACAAGGGGATAATGTCTCAGAAGAAACAGGCCAGGTGAGAAACGAAAGAGAAAAACTTGAATTTGAAATTGACCAGCACCTGAGCAAATTATTAGAATCTGAAAAGGGGAGAGATGTTCAGAGGGAGGAGCAGACACATTTGGAAACAAAAGTACCTGTTAACAAAGGTCAAGTCCATCAGCGTAAACAATGTTTTGAAAAGCAGGAGGCCGACCAAAGAAACTCATCTAGTCGAACAAATGAAAAAGATGAAATTGAGAATCTTAAGGATCAACTCAAACTGTGTAAAATCAAAGAAATGAAGTTTGAGGAGGAAAGAGAAAAGTGGAGGCAGGAGCAGAAAGATTTGGAAATTAAACTGCAGATCTGTGAAGGTCAGGTGAGCCTGCTAAATTTAGATATTCAACAGGAAAGGGCAGAAAAAGAACATCTGGGACAAAAATGTACAGATTTGGAAAAGGAATGTTCTGACCTTAAAGAAATAGTGCAGATCTTGGAGGAACTGTTGGCCCAGAGACATAAGGCTGTGGAGGAAGCAGAGGTGGAAAGTGAAACCAGGGGCCGAACGATTAGGGATCTGCAACAAGAACAGGCAGAACTTAAAGAAAACTATTGAGATTTTGAGGAATGAATTGGCTCAACAGGCAAAATCGAGTTTCTCAGAGCAGCAGGCAAGTACCTCAAATCTTGAAGCTCCTGCAACTAAATTGGATTTAGAAACATTTGAGGAAATGGACAAACAGAGAACGATTTTGCAGAAACAAAATTCAGATTTGAGTACATTAGTTAGCTGTTTAGAGGAAGAATTGGCACAAAGGGAAACTGTTGAAGACATTAGAAGTAAAACCCAAATTGAGAAAGTTTATAACGAGCAGAGGGCAGCAATAAACCATCAGATTAAGCTAAGGGAGGAGATAGAGAAAAATTACAGGGAAAGAGAGACCTATTTGATGAGTCGCTTCGAAGGTCTGAACAAAGACAAACATGAGCTGATGAACAGAGTGCTCCAGTACGAGAAAAAGGCCATAGATGAGCTGGAGAAGAGAGTAGAGTCAGAAGAAAAACTAGTCCAGCTCAAAATTAGATTCCAAGAGTTATCAAAAAAAGTGTCAAATACAGAGGGGAAACAAAACAGGCCACGTACAGGGATATTCAGAAGGATTTTTAGGAGATTCAGGCGTAACTAAAGGGATCTGACTGGGTTTTGTGTCCTTGGGCAAGACACTTAACCCGCCTTGCTGTGTGTGTGAGTGAGTAATGGCTGAGGACATTGGTGCAGATTGGCAGACACTTCTGTCAATAGGCACCAAGGCAGCTGTGGCTTCTGTGTGTGTTTAGTCTGTTTTTTTTTGTTGTTTTTTTTTTGTAGACTGAGTGAATAATCTATGTAAAAACAGCAACATGGACTTTAAAGAGTTCGTGAGGCTGTTTTGGACGTTGGTGTTGGACCCTCCTCCAGAAAAGTTCCATAATACAAGGTCCATTATGTAACTTTTCTGGGGGAACCAGCCAGACGTAGTAACGGCTCAATGAAGGAGTCAGGGTTATGGCTTTAATTAAGTCGTGACTCAGTTTGAACCATTCTTTACAAACTATTTGTTCAATAAACATGAAAATTTGAAAATTAAAAATGATGTTTTATGTGGTGCTGTCTGTATTCTTCATAATGTCCAGTGTTAGTGTTTTTGTTTAAAGAAACATTTGTTTATTCCATCCGCAGGGACTCCCAGACTTCCCGGGCTTTGTTTATGTTCATAACACTGAACTGCTCACATACGTAGGTTGAGCCACACAAGACCAGCATCTTCTGTGCCGTCCTCCGGAGGTTTGGTGGCTTCGTCCAGTGAAGCATAAAAGTCGTTAAGTTTAAGAGTGTTGAACTTCTCCTTCAAGATGGAGTCAGACTGAAGATCGATCAGTTCCAATTGCACCTCTTTCAGGGTCTTGTGAGAAGGGACAGGACACCCGTTGAAGTAACTTTTCAATGTTTTCAAAATCAGAGAACCGGCAACTGAATTCACTGTGCAGGTCATCCAGTGATTTGCTGTATTTCTTTGTGAATCGTGTTGCCTCTTTCTGTGTGCCAAGTGTGGGGAAATGAGTGAAAGATGCGTTTGCAACTTGTCTGGAGAATAAAGCTAGCTTAGATTTGAAGGCTGTAACACGTTTGTACATGTCGTGCACAAACTGATCTTCCCCCTGCAGTTTCACATTCAGCTCATTCAAGTGTGAAAATACGTCCACAGCAAACGCAAAATCACAAAGCCAGTTCTGATTGTTTAGCTCAGGAAATTCGTCAGATTTCCCCACGAGCTCCAAAAATGCGACAATCTCCTCTTTCAGGTCCCACACGCGTTGCAACACTTTGCCCAAACTTAACCAGCGCACACGAGAGTGGTAAAGTAAGTCCTGATGATCCGCATCAGTTTCCTCCAGGAACGTGATGAACTGACGGTGCTGTAGTCCCCGAGCGCGTGTCAAGTTCACAAGTTTTATGTGTGGATTTCACGACATGGTTAAGCTGCAATACAGACTTATGGTGCCTTCACACCGCGGCGTCAAAAACGCACTGGCCGCCTCTATTTTGACGCGTGTGCTTTTGAGGACAGACGTTTGGAAGCTCGTCCTGAGAGCGCGTGTCCAGAGAGCGTGTCTCGAGCGTTGAGTGTTTTCCTGCTCCTTTTGTGCACAATGACAGATCATGTTGAGAGAACAGCTTTGGTGTATTTACTAAACAAAAGTCATCAACGAGGGGGATCGGCTCGGCGGCGTGTCTGGGTTCACGACATAATTCGGAGTTTGGCGAGTTTCATCACTTGCTCCAGGAGCTCCATCTGGATGATCAGCGCTTCCAGCGGTATTCCCGTGTGACCCAGGCCCAGTTCGATGACCTGCTGTCCCGCATTGGTGCGGATAACATCCCTGTCCCCGTCACTGTTTGTGTTTGTGACTCCAGCGCTTCCGAGTGACGTCGCTGTGTCACTGGAGCGTGGTCTCTGATTGGTTGACACGCGCGTCGACCGCCTCAAAAGTTCAACCAAGTTGAACTTTCGAGGCGTTCGACGCTTGTACGCTTGGGCGTCTGAACGCGTAGACGCGTGGAAGCTCAAGACGCGCCGCGCTGACGCCACATTCGCGCCGCCTTGACGCTTGAAGACGCACCGCAAAAACGCTGCGTCACCAAGACGCGTGTCCACCATAGACTTTGAATGTGAGCTTGACGCATCTGACGCCGCGGTGTGAACGCAGCATTACACAGTGATTCCTGATGGATGATACAGTGGAGGAAAATAACATCCTGCTGAGGGTTTTCCTCTTTTACTTTATCCTGGATTCTTTTCAGCAGCCCAACGTTTTTTCCTGTTAAACTTAGTGATCCATCCGTTGTGACCCTGGCAAGTTTACTCCAAGGTAGTTTACGTTTCTCGATGGCAGCAGACACCGTGTCACACAAATCCTCTCCCGGCGTTGTTCCCTTCAGGGACTCCATGCACAAAAACTCTTCCGTTATCTCAAAACTGTCATTAATCCCTCTGATAAAAATTAGGAGCTGTACAGTCTTTCAAAAACTCACCTTCGTTGAAAGGCTTGCTAGCTTTTGCTAATTTAAATGCCAGTAAAAAACTTGCCTTTGTAGTTGACTCTTGAATAATAGTTTGTCGGTGAAAAAAAATTTGCTGAGTCTGTAAATTAGCTGCCAACCTCTCAGCCGTAGCTGCCCTCTCTTGCACTGACTGCTTGCTAGCGTAATTGGCATGCTTCGTAGCAAAGTGGCGGCTGATATTTTATTCCTTAAAAACCGCAACGGCTTCTTGGCATATCAAGCATACAGCCTTTGATTGGACTTCTTTGAAAAAATATTTTGTTGTCCATTCCGTATTAAACACTTCGCACTAACTATCCACTTTTCTTTTCTTTGATAAGCTCATATTTACAGAAGGGCTCATTGGGAAAAGCTTTACAGAGAAGAGGCCGCCAAAAACGCTATCTGTTGGGGAATTTGGGGCATTACAAGGGGAAAGTAAATGAACGAGCCTTGCTGGTAGAGGTATTATTAATTTTATATTTTAATATAACTGAGGCAAGCTTGGCGGGCCGGATTAAAAAGACCAACGGGCCGTATGTGGCCCGCGGGCCGTAAAATGCCCATGTCTGACGTAGATGAAGCAGCTGCATCGACTCGGAGTCCATGTCCATCCTCCTCCGGGCTCTGGGAGAAGTTCTCCCGGAGGTGCGAGTTGAAGACCCCCCTGACAGAGGGCTCTCGCTCTACGCTGGGGCTAAACATATTTGTTTAGTTAAATTTATTTCAAACATCAAGACTTGGATAAAACATCACATGTAACCCAGGTTAAAATTCATTTTTTATTTAATATGAATTTAATATTTATATAAAAGCTACATTTATATATATTTCTGCCCTCCGCGTCTCTCACGTGAGGCACGTTACATGACCGCACCCCTGATTGTGTGACCCGAGTCCACCAATCACAGCATGCGCTGTTACAAGGAATTGGTGAGTCGATTGAATGAATGTAGTGAGCCGCTAGCATTCGATGCTAAGCTAGCTAGCTTAGCATTAGCATGCGCGGGCTAACGGTGTTTTCTTGTTCGTGCTTATTGTAAAACACATTGAATGACTTTTTTGGAGCATTTAGCACTGTTAGTCAATGGTTATGCCTGTAATTTAAGACGTTCATTGTTAAGTGTTTATCTTGAGGATGTATTATGTAAAAACCTTACAGGTTTTCACATAAACACTGCAGCTATGAGTCATAGCAGACAATATGTATTTGCAATTAAGCAATTAATTAATTGTATTCGATTAGTAAATTTGTGTACACAATGGAACTGAACACTCAGCTAAGGTTAATTACTTTAGACATTTGATTTTTATTTAATTAAGTCACTCATGTAGTCCTGTTTGTTTAAATACAGGCCAGGTGTTCTTGATTACGATGGCGAACTAAGACCAGAACCTACAGCTTCATCACCCTACGGGTCTGGTAGGAGGCTGACACAGCCCCCCCCCACTCTTTCTATCTGTTGCTGGCTTCTTGACTATAAGCAAAGCCAATGGACACTATTCTAACGGACAATACGAATGGAAACTATGCAAAGAACTCACTCTCAAATACTGAAAAGTCAGTAATAAGTGGACGCCACCTGTACGGATTACTTTTCATTTTTTCCCTTTGTTGCAACCAACTCATCTCAACCAACTAGAACTTAAAGTGCACTTACCTATCCCATCTTACCGGTTCAAATCTGCAGACTGTAAATATCACTATTTTGTGTTTGCTATTTTGTTTCTGTAAATATCTTGTAAAATAATTCACTATAATATATGGTACCAGCACCAAACTTAATTCCTGTCTCCTGCCTCTTACTTACTACACCAGCTCCAGCAGTCAAATCTTAATCTTCTGATCGCAGTCACACTCAGCCCAATTCACTCAATAACTTTTCTCTTTATTAATAATTAATTAATAAATATAAGTTAGCACCCAAACACATGCTACATTCAGACTCTTCAGAACAGAACTTCAGAGGGAGGGTCGCCAACACTCTCTTGACGTGATGCAGCATTTATGGTGTGATGTTGTACTGTAGTAGTAGTAGTAATAGTATTTTCTTTATATCAATTTTTTTTACTGCAGTGAAAAAAGGAGCATTATGTAACTTTTCTTGTGGGGTTTTGCCACCTGCTTTTCACCATGGAGATTATGAAACAGATCTCTTATCTTTATTTCATTACAGGAGTTTTTGTTGCCAAAAACATCTTGAAAAACCTGCATTGTTATGGTGAGTCGAGCAGGTGGTGAACCCTCCACCAGAGGAAGGTTCCACAGTGTTTCTTTATCTGCGTTTTCATGAGCCATAAACACCAGCACTGTATTTTAAATCTCCAATCCATCCTGTTTAAGGCTTAAGCGTTTGCAGATCACACTTCGGCTCCCATGCATCACATTTACGCAGCAAATACCTGACAAATTACATACCTGACAGCCGGGGGGCGATATCGCGTACTCAGTGCATGCTAATTTCTCAAATCCATCACTGGATAAAAAGTGAACCCTACAGCGTCACTAGATTTACTTCAGACGTCTGCAGGAGATGGATTATTTTTATAAGAACGTAAACGCCTTCATGACAGACTGCGGTGACGTTAGCGACGTTAGCATCATTGTGCCGTCAGAACGCTAAATTACATAGAGTGTGATTTTTCAGCAAATGCCAAAAGAAAGATGGATCTGCACTCTTTATCTACTCCTCTGTCGCTCCAGCAGAAGTAACGAGCTGGTTAAATCACCGAGGGCAACGCACTTGGGAAACAACTGTTTAAATCCTTCTCTAACGGCATGCTTTTGTTGTGCCCTTTTGCAAGACACTTCTTACACGCTGTAACTGAGAGGAAAAAACCAAAACCAAAATAGTCATAACACAATTTACAACTCAAAACATAAAATAAACAACCTTTCTAACCTAATTAAATCAAATAAAGACGACCCGGTTATTTTTATATGTAAAATACTTCAGTTTGTGTTGTTTTTTTGATATTTATTATGACAAAATTAGCATTAGCGTTAGCATTGAGACACAAACATGCCTCTTTCTAAACTCTAAGTGTCTCTGCTAAAATATATTTGTGTTTAACATGTTCAGTGACATCCACCTGCAGATCCCTGTCCACTGTCTGACCCTAACCCTCTACTACTACTACTACCAATACTACTACCAATACAACCACTACTACCACCAATACTCCTACTACTACCAATACTACCAGCACTATGACCACTACTATTACTACTACTATTACTATTACTGCTACGTCTACTACTGGGATGTGTCTAAATGTCAGTCCATGTTTATTTTTTGTAGAGTAATACATCACTTTTGACTTAAATAAATGACTCTTGCACAGGTTAAACGGGGTGGGGGTTCTTAGCAGACAGTATGCACTGAAGAGGAAGCTGAACTTACCACAGACACCTTTGCTTTTGGTGGAAACGAAGAATGTGTCACAAATCAGACGGTATCACCTGCAAGAAGTTTGGTTTTTGTCCAAATCGGGTCAAAATGCATGGATGTATGAAGCACTTTTTAATAGTACAACACTTTATACATTAAACCTTGACCTTTACCACTGACCACTTCTCAAAACAAAATCCAGGAACTGTCACGTTTCACTTGTGAGTTCACCACCAGCTCAGACACAAATCTAAAACTGATCGAGTGGAAAATATTAGGCTGATAAGATAAAAACCTTTACGTTTCTATCGCGGAATGGGGGAATTTCAGTATTTCAGAAAAACATGGTAATCGGGGTCTGTCTGCGTCGTGGGAGGTGTTATCTTTGTGGTTTTTGAAAGTGTTAAATCTTTTTCCACCTACACTTTCAACCTGATCTGAATCTGCATGTTTGTCACTTATTTCCAACATCAAAAAGTAAAAGTTAAAAAGAATGGATGGATTTGAATACGATGTAATTTAGGTGACTTTTTCAATATGATCTTCTTTTTCATGACCTTCAGAAACCCCTCATGTTTAAATAGAATGTTGCCCCCTAGTGACAGAAAAGCAGAATGTTTTTTGCTGTGCATGTGGCAGGTGTTCGTGTTTTTCCAGTTATCTCTTGTTTTAGGGGGTATAGTACCTGTGGTTAATATTCATCATAGTTTTACATTTCCCCACAGTGTTATCATATGTCAAAGTGGGGGGGAAAAGGCTAAAAATAAAAGTACACAAATCCAGAAAGTAGCGCAAATGGAATCCCTCCATCTATGTCATCAGCATGAAAAATTCTATCTAAAATGCAGAGACGAGGAAGACATTTTTCTGACAGTTTAAAACATAAAAGTCCTATGTTACACAGAATTGACTCTTGTGAGCTTAAAGTCATGTTATAATGTTGTTACCTCCTCAAAAACAGACCTAGAGTTGTGTTTTGTTTCATTCACACATGTTTGAGTAGCACTTTATTATTAGTCTGTACATCTCCAAAGCTCAAAACGCTCTGTTCCACCTTGTGATGTCATGAAGTGGTAGTTTAGTTTTAGTTAGCAGCTACCTTTTACCTTTAGTTCAGTAAAGATTTACAATTCCAGGGCTGAAATCCACATCCAAATGATTCTAGTGAAGGTGTGTGGAGTTTGAAAACACAGTAGAGCACTTCCTGTATTGCCACACGATGACATCACGAGGTGGAACAGAGTGTTTTCTGTTTTAGAAGAACTCAGAGTAAATAGTAAGGTTAATAAAGACGTGTGATGAAACAAAACACAACTCCAGGTCAACATTATAACATAGATCAATAGTTATGTTTAGATTAATAAAAAATAAATTTACATTGCGGTTGCTAGGTAACAGAACTGGACCTTTACCTTTATGTATGTCACAAAATAAAAAAAACAAAACCAAACAAAAAACGCAGAATAGTCAAAACTGGGCAAAATGCTTAGTAAAATCTTAAATCTATTAATGTTGACAATGTTAGTGATAGTGATGAACAAAAAAAAAGTTTATTTCTTCCGGTTTGGGTCTGAGGATGTTGTAATGTTGAACAGACAAGACGTTATGAGTTTACAACATTTTATTAAACGAAAATAAAACACTGGTATAAATAATGGTTTCGGCTAACGCTTTACATAAATAATATTAGAGCTTGGTTTGTAAATGAAAACTGCAGTGTGGTGTTAGTGAGTTCATGATTATGTCAGCTGTATACACCCATATGACAGCATGTCCCGTCCTTACACAAGCTTCACCCACAAATATCAGCCGCTGCTTTTTATTGTGTTCGCTGTAAAGCTAAAATAATCCCGCTAAACTTACTCACACCAGCCGCAGGGGCTTGAGTTATTCAATTTAAACAACCTTCTACATCTTTAAAAATAAAGTAAAGCAGGTTCTGAGAAGTTGAGGTGATGTAGGTGTGTGCGTGTTGGTTTCCACAGATCTCGTCTCCGTCTGGGTGCAGTGGTTTTTGCGCGAGGAGGCGAGGTGAGGAGGTCAAAACGATGTCTGACTCCAAATCAGTCTGTAAAAGATACAAAAAAGATATATATAAGTATTGTTTTTCAACTTTCAAACTAGAAAATGTACTGTTTTTGCAGAGAAACGTGGGTAGAGATGATGTTTATGTAGGTTCAAACTGCATTTAATAGAAAACAGTTGGACAAATTAGATGCTAACTTTGAAGTGTTAAATGTTAGCTTTGTTAGCTGTAGGGTATAAATTTGGGGAAAAAAAAGGTAATAATGCTAACTTTGGTGTGGTGACCTTTAGCATTGTTAGATTTAGCTAAATTAAATTGCTGACAGGGTATGAATTTGACAAAAAGCTAACAATGCTAACTTTGAAGTGCTAAGGCTTAACATTTTTAGCTTTAGCCAAATTAAGTAATAGTTGACAGGGTATAAATTTGAAGAAAAAAAAAACTATCAATGCTAACCTTGGTGTGGTGAACGCATTTTAAGCTCTAGCTAAATTAAAGAATAGCTGATAGTTTTTTGTTTTTTTTTTTGTTTTGTTTTGTTTTTCCCCATATTCAAACCTTAACAATGCTAACTTTAAAGTGCTGAACGTTATTATTGTTAGCTTTAGCCAGATTAAGGAATAGTTGACAGGGTTTGAATTTGAAAACAAAATAAAGTAACAAAAATAAAGGAAACTAAAACAAAAATATTACTTAAAATACAAGCCTATCCTAACATATTCAATTTGTTAGCATATGTGATGTGAGTTGTACAAATATTTTACCAAATACAGTGTGAAATGGTTTTATTTTTCAGTTGAGGTTGTAGATTAAAATGCACATTCTTGGTTAAGTGTGTCAAGTCTCCCAATAACCAAAAGGTAGGTGGTTCAAATCTTGCTAAAGTCCATACTGTTGCGGTTGCGTCTTCGGGCAATACACTGATATTACCATGTTAAGGAATAGACATGATATCAAGTCTACTCCAACAATAGATAGTAGTACAGAAATATATGCAGCCTACTTGCCTGTTTTGTGTCATTCAAAGTAGTAGCTGGTTTGTGGTAGTAAAGCAACATGGTAGCAATTAGGGCAATTAAGGTAGTATAAACAGTTGGTTTGTAGTAGTAGTAGCAGTAGCGGTGGTAGTATAAGCTGTACAAGTTGTTTAAGTAGCAGTTGATCAAATTTTTATACAGCACTTTTCCACCTTCAAGGCACTTAAAGCACTTTACAAAGACCCCCGAAAGACACAATTACAATAATCATCTGCAGGAGCTGGAACGTCGAGAGTGGGATTCAAACCGCCAACCTTAAGATCAGCGGACAAACACTCAACGCAACAACTGAGCTACTCTCACCGACGTCTCCACGGAGATAGACATGTTAACAGCCATATTGTGCAACATTAAGCTCTAAATCTACCCTTCTGTTTACAACCAAGTATAAAGTATTTTCTCTACGCTGGGATTCAAAACAACCCTGCACAAAAATATAGTAATTACTCTAAATCCGTCTGACACAAAACACCACATGCTTGAAATAATGACACTGTGCATTCCAAAGCAATAATTAGGTGAGCGCCACACCTCCGGGACCATGTGGCACCAGCGCATTTGAAGCCGTTTTACTCCAAAGCGCCTGTAGCATGTGACCTGAAAGCGCTTAAACATATGGCCGATATTGGCTGGTAAATCACTCAACGCTCGCTCCAAAATGTAATAAAAATAGTAGTGCAGGTGGAATTTGTTTTTTTATTAGACTTAATGATGGACAGAGGATGTGTTTTGGTATTTTAAGCTATTCTGAACATTTTATTATACTTGCACTTGCACTTAATGAAGCATGCAAAGACTTAATTAAGCATGATCAAAGACTTTAATAACTGCTTAATTAAGGAATGTAAGATTAGGGTTATGTATTAGGTGGTTAGTAAGCCTGAATCATCCTCAGAGGTGGGGTACATTTACCTGAATCATCCTCAGAGGTGGGTACATTTACTTGATGAAATTGCACTTTTCAGAGTACTTTTCTAGCAGCATACTAATATTTTTATTGAAGTAGCAGTACTCTGAGTTGTGTATAAGTTGTGGTCCCTCTTTCGACTTTGAGTAAGTCTACAAAGCTTTATCTTGACAATATGAAATGATTTGAACATTTGTGTTTCTTGCAGCTCCTTCAGATATTCAGATTTAGTTTGTTTCATTTTTGTATCTGTCTAAAAATACCAGATTTTGTGCTTTATTTTAAGCAATGTTACTTTACTATCATGAGGGAGTTGCTGTCTGCTGCCCTTTACTCCACCCAGGGCCTGGAGGTAGCGCTGCCTGTGTCCAAAATCCTGGCTCAAGACCAGAGGTGACAGAGCCTTTTCTGGAACAGCGCCCTCTGCCTGTCAGATCCTCCCACTCTTTAACACAGTTTAAGACTAGACTGAAACCCCACCTCTTCTCCCTGGCATTTACTACAAGCTAGACAGGATACATTTGTGTTTTATTGCTCTTTTCCTATGGACTGTGTGATCTGCATACTGATTTTTTTTGCTGACTTTTTATGGGAATCACTTTGGTTTTAAATGTGCTCCATAAAATAAACTTGAATTGAATATTAAAAGCGGTGTAAAATCAGTGCCCTTCCTGTTGCCTCCAAGTGTTTGTCAAAAAGGATGCGGCCTCTCCCTCCAAATTTCCTGTCCTGTTTAGATTAAGGTGGCGCTGAAAACATACGCTGGCCTTTATGTTGCACTTGCCCTCATTCCACCTTAAACCAGAACACAGAGAAACACACAGGTTGTATTTGTAGTCCGAAACTGTGGTATGTTAGTGGGTTGGCGCGCGGTTTGGGCTCAGACATTACAAGGCCGAAATGGGCATGGACGGGTTGAGTTACGGTAACAAACAGTAAGAGCAGTGTTCAGTTGTAAGAAGGATCTAGACTCAAAATTGAAGTCCAAGTTGAAAGTGAGACTACAATTTCAAACTTGTTTTCGACATGAAGGGATAAACTTGATTCTCAATACTGACTTCGATACCACAATAATGAAAAAGCAAATGTAGCAGCAGCAGATATTTTGCTACTATAGATATAAAACAAATGTAATCGTTTTAGAGGGATATTTAGGCTGCTGCAAATACTAAAGCCCTGTTTCCAATAAAACCTGATTTATTACATCATTTTCAATATAAATGTATGGGCTCTTGGGGGCCCCCTGGTGGCCTCGGGGCCCTAAACAGCTGCGTAGTCTGCTTATCGGCTGGACTGGCCCTGATACTAGTCTATGTGTCCTATACTTGTTCTGATACAGCTCAAGATCAAATCCATTTAGGAAAGGTTCATTTCTGTCCTGTGGCATAAGTAACAACTTCTCTAAACTTAACCCAGAATCATTTTTATCATTTAAACAGTTAAGTCTCCCAATAACCAAAAGGTAGGTGGTTCAAATCTTGCTATAGCACAAGTGTTGCTGTTGCGTCTTTGCGTAATACATTTAAACCCACACTGATCCCAGTCAGAATATGATTGGAATGGGATCTGGCTTTAAAACCGACTGAGTCACTGGGGAAACTAATGCACTACACATGCAAGAGGAAAAGTAAAAAATAAATGAAAATAAAAATCTAAAAATAAAAGAAAAAAATATAATAAAATAAAAATTTAATAAAAATAGAAAAAAAATTAAACCCCCAATTCCTCAATAATTATTTGTGGAAAAATAATTTTATGATATTGGCATTACTTGGGTTTTACAAATCGACTTCATGTGTCAAAATGTCCCTGTCTGGCTACTGCAAATGCACAATGATACATTGTCAAACCAGAGCCAAAATGTTCCATATGCTTCTGATTAAACTCAGACCTCTACTCCCCATCTGCATTCTGTCACACTAACTGCCATGTTCCTCCAGTGACCCTCAGCCTCTACAAGTCTACAGCCAGTGTGAGGAAAAAGGAAAAGACTGTTGTGGAATTTCTACAAGCAAAACAACTACAGAATAAAATGAGCTGAGAAGTTGTCTTGAATCAAAGAGTCTGATTGTAAAAAAGCTGCCCGTCCATGAAAAAATGTCGTCTGGCTCCAAGCTGCGTCATTGTCAGTACAAACAGCATATTTATACAACACAGATAAGAATTACAGAAAACCAGTTTAAATAAGGAGCACGAGGCCAGAACACTTCCTGAGACACACGATAACCAGTTAATCTAAAATGCATCAGACAGCAGACGGTAGAGTGAGGTTTACTGGATCTCGAGGTCAAATGGATAAAATATCATTCAACTAAGAGATAAGAAACTGGGACTAAGACTAAGAAAACACTAAGTAACTTCAAACTGCTCAGTGTTTGAGAGAAAAACAGAAAACGCTGAGCTTGTGGTGAGCGTCAGGCAAACACGAAGCTGTTTTTAATCCTATGCTGCGTCTTTACACTATGATTTACATCTAACTCCATGTATAAGTATTCTTTGTCTTCAGAATACAGTCCTCTGATTGGCCCATGAATAAGAATAGTGTTGTTCCCATCACCGCCTACACCCTGCGCATCACCCGCAGATAGAGAACTCGTTGTTTTCAGTGGAAGCTTTAGTCTACACCCTGATTCAGTGACCTCAAATGAAGATGGATCATGTTTTAAGTATGACTGCTTTTCGGGTTGTTACGATGGTTACTACCAGCCAAACAAAGTAATAAATACATACTTGTCATAGTTTTATGTTTAGTTTTAACATTCAACAGAACTTTGAGGAGATATGTTTGGAAACAGGTTGAAAATCCCAGGAAGGGAAGCCAAATACTAAAATTAAATCTATTCATGTAATCATTACTCAACGAGCGCAACTTTCAGACAAATATTGCAACATTTATTTTAAAAAAGAAAAAATTTATCAAATGAAAATCAAGTGAGTGATTGTAATGAGTGTAATGGTTTTGATTCACCTTTGCTCACATCTGCTCCACATGTTCAGGAAGTTAAATCATAAAATTTACCAAAACTATGGAAAACTAAGCCATGTTTTTGTTTCGTTTTTAGTCAAATCTTAAATATAATCAGCAGTGAAACGTAATAAAGTAAAAGTAGTAAAGTACTGTATTTAGGTATCTTTCATGTGATACTTTTATTTGAGTATTTTTTTCTCCGGTATCTGTACTTTTACTCAAGTAACAAAACTGAGTACTTCTTCCACCACGAAACATAATAAAGTATGTTTAAGTAGTATATGTAGTCTACCCATAGACTCTATATATAAATGGACAGAGCTAACTTGCTATCCGCCGCGTTCCAAACAGGAAGTGATCATGGTCGCGCTTCCGGCTCCATCGACTCTGGCTCAAATTCACTTTCTATTGAAAAACTGTCGCCCCTCTCTCTGTAACTGCTGCTGTCAGACTCGTCATTTTGGTCTTAAAATGATCGTATAAACCTGCTCTGAACATTAATAACAGACAAATCAGGCGTCTTCTTTCCCTGACTTCATTCCTGCTAGCGTTAGCGACAGGTGTGATTGACAGCGTTGCTAAGCGTTGGTTCCCTGCTAAACCAGCCTCGCTCAGGATTGGCTCTTTGGTTGCTATGATACTCGCAGTCGGAATTCCAAATATGAAACTCGGCTCAGAATTCACCGCTATAACTGCTAGCTAGAGCTTCATTTGATTGGAGCTGAACGCTGTGGGCGACACTACAGTACATCAATCTACATTATATATGAACTTTAACTGTTGCTAGCAATTGTC
The DNA here is from genome assembly GCA_019594935.1 of Periophthalmus modestus. Taxonomy (NCBI): domain Eukaryota; kingdom Metazoa; phylum Chordata; class Actinopteri; order Gobiiformes; family Gobiidae; genus Periophthalmus; species Periophthalmus modestus. The sequence goes on along the minus strand of JAIEZT010000173.1, from coordinate 19,697 downwards.
AAGTCATTTCGTCTGTTGTTTTTAGCGCTGTGTAAATCAAACTGACATTTACAGCATGTTATCGTCTCACCGCAAAACTTGTTGATCTGTCTGTGCCTCTTTACTCCCACTAAAAAAAAAAATCCGCTTCCTTATCCCATGTAGCACAAAGCGAAGGAGCGGTCCAAAGGAAGTGGCAAATATAAATCATGATGTGAAGACAGAGCATGTTTTGGTTAAATCGAGTTTGCTTGGGAAAAAACAAAATACCCGTAGTCCCCATTGGAATTACTCCTATTGTGTGGATCCAAGGGAGGTAAAACTTTAGCCACCGCCTTAATAAAATGTGTTCTTTTTGATACGCAGTTTGTCAGATTTTGTTAACAGGGAAGTGAAGGTTGGCATTTCACTGGCACCAAAGTTTTCACAATGACGATAATGGAGAGTTTTCCGAAACAACGCCTATCCGATACGTGCAGAATACCACACCTTCGATGACCTTTTCTGGAAAATCTTGGTAGTTTTAGTTTGCTAGTTTGTCACCACCTTCCTATATTTTCCCTCACACTTCAAGGAGTCCAGTAAAAGTTTAGCTTGTTGCATTTTTAAGCTAGCACCGGGACCAATCAAGAGATACTTAAAGGGCCCAAGTTACGCTGTTTTTTGATCTGTTATAATGTCGTTTCCTCGTCACAAAAAGACCTAGAGTTGCATTTTGTTTAATTCACACATGTTTAACACACAAACCCTGCAGATTTAGGCTGAGTTCTCCTCTTAAACACTCCATTCCACCTTGTGATGTCATGGGGTGATACAGGAAGTGCTCCCCTGTGTTTTTAAACGCCGTACACCTTCACTAGAATCAACTGGATGATTTTAGCTCTGGAACTGTCAGTCTCTACTAAAGTAACTCAAGGTAAAGGAGCTGTTAACTTGAAAAACTACCACTTCATGACATCACAAGGTGGAACAGAGCATTTTGAGCTTTGGAGATGTACAGACTAATAATAAAGTGTTACTCAAACATGTGTGAATGAAACAAAACACAACTCCGGGTCCATTTTGTGTAATATCGGGCTTTTAAACACGATATATAGCTACGAGATAAACAACTTCATATCAGTGTGAAAGTAACAGCGTCTGTTTCATTATCTATGGTCGTCGGTAACTGTCACGATCCCTGCCTGTTCTCCTCCTGCTTCACTCTCCCCCTCCCTTACCTGCTACCTCTGGAGCTGGGCGGAGCTTCCAGCCTTCTCCACGCACACCTGCACCTCATCTCGTGATCACCCACACCTGCCGTGGAGGATAAAGAGGGCTGGAGGCTTCCATTCGAGGCGAGAACGTCCGCGTGTAAACGTGAATCTGCCTGTTACCCGTTTTGTGCTCGCTACTTTGTATTTTGTACTTACCTGTTTCTGCTTTGCCTCAGACTCCGTCTTGGATCCGCTCTGGAACTCTGCACCTGCACTCCTGCACTCTCGCACCGGTTTGGCTACTCGCATATTGACTCCTGTACTTGTGTGTCCCGCTCTGGATTGGAAAGCACACCCACGCACCCGAGCACCGTTTGTATTATTGAACTATACTTACCTTTGCCACCTGATTGTAAATAAACACTGTAAATACTTCTGGAGTGCTGCATTCTTGGTCCCTCTGTCTGGCCCGTTACGACAGTAACTTGCATAGTCAAAATAAAAATAGATTTTGTGGCATCCTGGTGACCTTGTTGTTATGTAACTGTTGTTTTCAGTTCCCAGCATGCCTATCGTGAGCGTTTGAGAACCGCTGTGGCCAAGAATAATGCAGCTGCGTTGTTTCAAAAAGCGAAGGCCAATTTGAACTTCCATCTCATTAAAGTTACACTGTGGTATTGAATGAACATGGTTATACTTCCAGGTACCGTCTACAGTCATACCTTCAATCATGAATCTACAAAATACTGTTTTTTAAGCCAGATGTGTTTCTTTGCACAATCTAATAATCTATGTGGGTATGGTTTTAGCTTATTTTTGGGTATCAGTTCATTTTTGCGTATCAGCTTCCTGTTATATGCAACATTTTGAGGATTTTTCCCCATTCAAAAGATGTAATATTTTGTTCTCAGTTATTAATCGTCCTAAATTTTCATGATTCTAAACCCAATGGATAGAATAATGCACTAAACTTAATAATAAAATAAAAAAGTATAATCAAAATGCAATTATTGTTATCGGTAAAGTCAGGTCCGTTAAGAGAAATTTGGGGGCTCGGGGCAAGAAGCTTCGCATGGGCCCCCCTCTAATATAAACGACTTGGCTGAAGGTCCAATTCTGGGCCTCTAAAACTCTGGGGACCGGGACAACAGACCCCATCTACTCACCTGGATAAAGTGTTACTGGATAGTTGTACTTTGAATACTCTCTGTGCACAGTAGCACGCTAGCTAGCTCGCTGTGCTCACTATTAAAATCTGAAAAACATAAAATAATCAACCTATTAACATAAAGACGACCCAGTTATTTTATATGTAGACTACTTCAGGTTGTGGGGTGGTTTAATATTTATTATGCCACAAAATTAGCATTAGCGTTAGCATTGAGACACAAACCTCTCGCTTTCTAAACTCAGAAGTGTCCTCTGGTGAAGTATTCATTTTAATTGTGTCCTGTCATCCTCCCCCAGCTCCCTGTCCACTGCTCATCTTTAAATATTTATTCATTTTAGTGTGACTCTGCTAAAACCTCAAAGAAATTAAACTGGACAGGAAGTAGTGACGCTAACAGTGAGGTTCCTGGTTACCGCTGTTGTGTTGTGAGGATATTACTGCAAGACGACTGTTAATATTCTGGAGGGAAAAAAAAGGATATAAGCTAATTTATGGACCGTCTTTTTAAAAATATGAATTACCTTTATTGCAGACAAAACACTTGCAGAGACAGCAGCACAGACAGAGCAGCAACACGACCAGCACCACGCACACTGCCACGAGAATGATGAACGCTGGACCATCTGCACCCAAAAAAACACGTAGAAACTTCAATATTAGGATGACACGCATTTGCCAACATCTGGGTTACACTTTAGAAGAATAATATGACCCTTTAATTTCAATTTCAACAGACTTAAAGGATTTCCAGGCATTCAAAAGCGACCATAATTGCTTTCTTACTGACCAGAAATCTAAAAATATCGAGGCATTTTTGGAGATGAAACCAAAGCTAAATGTGGAATTTCCTCTCTGTGTGACATTTATAAAGATGCTATCCTGCTTTGCCTGGAATGTTCTAGGTAATGTCATTAAATGTATCTATCTCCATGGCGATTTGTGGAGCGGCAGGCCCACTCATGGCATGTATTTTTTTGCAAGTTATAAATCATCTGAGCGTACAGACTAGATGGTAAATGGTCACGGTCACACACAGAGACAAGCAGGTAGTGGGCGCAGTCCCGAAAAGTTACACAGTGCATTTTTAAAACAAGAAAATATCACTTAAAGTCCATACCATTTTTTAGAGAAACCACAATAGGTTTTTCCAGTCTGGGATGATGGATGATGCACTTGACGTCGCTGAGCCATGCTGCTTTTAATAACACTGTGCTCGTCTGTGTGGTGGTGCCGTCACTATGGTTACGGGACGAGTACACAGGGGGTCCCAGTGTTCGATTGTCGCCCCCGAAGTCCCACTCGATGTGGACTGAAGGTTTGGACTGAGCACTGCAGTTGGCTTCTACGGCACCAGACGAGAGGGTCACGTAGTTCACCTTTGGCGTCGGTAGAACTGGAACGAAAGAAGAGAAATTTGTAGTATATTTGTAGATTTATTTGTTTTTTTAATAAAGTATCGTAACTTATCTATTGAAAATTACTAAACTACTACCCTCAAAAGCCCTCAGATTCTGGGTGGGAGTAATTTGAGCAACAAGAACTTTGCAGTGGTTAGCTATAAGGCACATTGAAATCCTTTTATTTTCTCAAAAATTGACAGTGCGCTTTATAATCCAGTGCGCCTTATGGATGAAAATAGGCCCATTCATTGATATAGCACCTTGTAATCCAGTTCGCCTTATAGATGGATGATGGATTGTCGGAGCATTACAGCTACCGTAGTCAAGAGCGAGAGAGAGACATCAAAATGGCAAAAAAAAAAAAGATCACTGAAAAGGAGATCTGGCCAGAACACATCACCAACATGGACGAGGCTCCTTCACCTTTGACATCCCTGTGAACCATCGAGAAAACAGAGGCCAGTACAGTGTCTAAACGCACCACAGGGAACGAGAAGTCATGTTTCACTGTAGTTCTCGGTTCCCAGGCTAATGGCAAAGGTTCCTCTTGGTCATTTTCAAGAGGAAGACTTTGCCGAAAGAAAGGTTTCCGGCTGACATCATCATAAAGGCTAAATCAAAGGTCTGAATGGACGAGGAGAAGATGAGTGAGTGGCTCAAGTGTCGTCCGAGCTTCAGGAAGAACAGAATCATCACTGAACAGCTAAGCAACAGCAACGAGACGGACTCGGATAATGACGAGAGGGATCCGGGCGTGTCTGATGACGTAATCTGACTGTTTCGTTTAAAGAGACTGTATAAAGAAGTGGACTAAGCGAGTATGACGTCACAGCGTTCAGTTCGCTTTATAATTGAAAATATGAAAATAGACCCATTCATTGATATAGCTCCTTGTAATCCGGTGCGTTTTATAGCCCGAAAAATATAGTAATTGAACATTTATTTCCTATTCAAACTTCCTCTAGGTTTGAATAGGGAATAAAGGATATCTTGGTGTTTTGTATTGTATTGTCTTACCTGTATTTTCATTTTTATTGCCTCACTTTGTTCAGCTGAAGTTGTTTTAAATGTGCTATATAAATAAACTTGAAGACCATTATGTAAAAAAAACCTAAACCACCCCCGTGAGAGTACAGTGGTTCAGTAGGTCACTTTGTCACCGTGGTAATGATTTTGAGTTTGTTTCCTTCCTTTTTCTGAGCTGCAGATGAATGTCAGCAGGTCGTGTGAGACGCTGAGGCTGCAGTTTAAGTCACGTAACAGGTGAATAGCACCAAACCTCAACATACGACGCACTATTTGAACATTTGAAACATCTATGCTACCAGACAAAAGTTTGGACACACCCTCTCATCCATATTTTATGCACATACAAAAGAAAAAATATAAAAAAAAAATATGACATAAGATTAATGGAAAAGTGAAATAACTCTACTAAATATTTTAAAACATAGCAAAGGGAGGCTACATTCTGCTTAGCTGCATGTGACTGAAAGGCTTTTATTCTGCACTCTTCCCTGTTAATGTCAATTTCATGATGATTATTATTCTTTTGATTTGTCGTAATGTGATTTTAATGTCTTTTTCATTCCGTAACGCACTTTGAATTACTTTTTGTACCACTTGTGCTGTACAAATAAACTTGCCTTGTCTTGCTTTGGCGAGTTTGAGGATTTGAATATAAAATATAAAAAGAAAATTAGGAGTTAACTAACCTTTTTTCTTTGCTACATAACTCCATATATCTTACTTCATATATTTGATGTCTACTGTGTGTGTTTAAAATGTAGAAAGTATTGAAAATAAAGAAAAAAAACATTGAATAAGATGATCTCCAAACTTTTGACAGGTAAATTATGAAAACATATAAACACATTATGTTATAATTATGGTTTTATTTATTTATTTATTTATTTATTATCAGATGCCCTCCCCGATGACTCTTTCTCTAGATGTAATTTCCTTGTATTGTCCTTCATGTTACGACAACTGCAACTGTTGTGTTTTAACAGCTCCAGACAGTTACTATTACTATTACTGTATACTTGAGTAGTAATAATTTCCCCAGTGTTTTTTTTTTTTTTTAATGCAACAAAATACCTTTATTTTGATTAATAAAACGTAGTGAATTTTCCATTTAGATATTTGTCCCCTGAGAATAGGCTACTTCAAGTTATTTTAATTTTTTTTGACTGCCCTACCCACCTCTGCCCAATACTCACTTTTCATTAGAACATTACCACTCAACTTTTAATGGTCAAACTACAGGGTTTCGGTCGCTCTGACCTTCCTGAGGAAAGTCAGAGCGACTGAAAAGTTGTGTAGAATAAGAGTGAGACAGTGTGCGGGAGTTTCCTTTATTCTTCAGATAAAGGTGCGTTTCCTCCCACGCACCTGTCGCCCAGTCAGGTGTGCAGAGTTTACACAGAAAACAAAACTACAGGGCGGCCCAAAAGTCACTGACAGCTGAAAAAACTTCATAACTCTTTTGTTTCTAAATATTTTTCTTTAATTTTTTCAGAGCATTTAGAACGACTCTTCCGACATTAATCTGAGCAAATACAGCACCGAGGAACGAACCCTCATTGTACAGTGGTACTTTGAGTCACATGGGTCAAATTCACAAACCCAGCGGTGTTACCATCGACATTTTAATACCAGAGATGCCCCAAGTGTAAATGCCATTAAAGGAATAATAAGTGGTTTTCAAAGACAGGGGGCAGTATGTGATCTCCACAGACCTGACTAGTCCTGATTTCTTCCTGTGGGGCTATCTTAAAGAAAAGGTGTTTGTGAATAAACCTCAGACAATAAACCACTTCAAACGTAATATCCAGGATCAAATAAGTGCATAAGATTTGAAAGCATTTCCGGGCTTATGGCTAAGTGTGTTGGATCAGGCTATTCAGAGCCAAACCCAAAAAGGTGGACACTTAAAAACCATAATTTTTTAAAAATTAGGTCATTTTTACTTCCCCTAGTTTAAGTAGTGATAAGTTCAAGTGTAAATGAACAATTATAACCGTGTATATTGACAAAATCTGGGAAGGTTCAGTTTATTTACTGCTAAAATTTGGTGAGTTTAACTTAAGAATTAAAGGAGCTACTGAAGAATTAAAAGTGTCAGTGACTTTTGGACCCTGTATCAGACCAAATACAAACCAAACAGACCAAACAGATCAAATATTGTAAGTACAAAAATAACCAGGATTCTCACCATCGACCGTGAGGCAGGTCGTCGCGCTCTTCGTCCCGTCTGGATACGTATGAAACTCACAAGTGTAACAAGACTCATCCTCCAGCGTCGTCTTCTGTATCAACAGCTGTGAATGCGACAGATTTTTATTCAAAGTCACTCGTTCTGTTCTGTGAAGCGAGTGTTTGGGAGTAGGACCCAGCATGGTCGAGTGCCCGCTCTGGTTGATCTTCCTCCACAGAACTTGATGCACTTTTGCAGGTAAAGTGTAGGAGCATGGCAGAGTGGTTTGCGTTCCAGCTACTGTCGTCATGTTGCTTTGGTGGATGACTTTACCTGTGGGATTAAATGAAAGCTTGTGTAAGTTTATTGTACGTGAGTAATGTTGTTAAATGAGGTGATTCACTGTTAATCAAACTGGTGATTCGTGTTGTGGTCGACACGTAGGACGATAACATTTTATGACAGGAAGTGTGAGCTGTGCAGATGAGCTTGTGTTTGTCTTGGAGTGAAATCTGTAACTTCTGATTTTAAATTTCAAAGGTGGGAATTGTTAACTTTATTTTTCTCTTACGTAAGCCTACTGCTCCGCCTTAGAATATTCCACAGTGATGTCACCAGGGCAACCAATTACTAGCAATAAGAGAGCATGGAACAGGGGTGGGCAAACTTTTTAACATATGGGCCACAGTGGGTTCTATAATCTGACAGAGGGCCCGGGCCAGGATATACCCTTTACCCTCATCTATTTTAATATAATTTGGTCATGTTCGTCAGGCCGGATTAATAAATCCAAAGGGCCGTGTGTGGCCCCCGGGCCGTAGTTTGCCCATGTCTGGCATGAAATTACCGGATTTTCTTTCTCACTTTTTTTTCATAGTTTGGCTGAGGGTGCGACTTATATTTCACAGAGATAAATTGCATCTGAGTATATGTTTTTTCTTCATATTATTGTGCATTTTTTGGCTGGTGCAACTTATACTCCAGTGCGACTTATACTCCGGAAAATACGATAGATAAATACAAGATTTTAAAGCCGTATGTGGGAAACTGCAATAACGTCTCCGTAGCAACTCCCAAATACAGATTTTACTGATCAACCGATCTTTATTTATAGAGGCCTTTTCAAAACTTGAGGTGCCCAAAGTGTTTTTCAATAAAGTCAATGGTATAAAAACACGTAGAACATTAAATCCAGGTTCAAAACGTTTCAGAATTATGTTATTCGATATGAAACAGGCGAAGGTCTGTGAGAGCTGACGTCGACTCTTTTAAATCCAGGCCAAAGTATCAAAGTATCAGCTCTGTGTGCATTTTCCACTGTGTATCCAGTCAAAAAGCTGAATAAGACCCTCACAGTTTGAGTGGCCAGATTCTACAGCGGAAATCAGTTTTGAGCAGGTAATAAGTTGTGAGGCATGCTACACTACTTTAAAAAACATTCCAAACATTTCATTACTGTTAGGAAGCACATGAATTCCTAAAATCTAAGGGACTTAATCCTACAATTTTGGGATTAAACTGCGCCATAATAATGAGCCAAACTTAATCCTACGCTGCGTTTTTACTCTATAATTTAAACTCAATTGGACCAGGTAACATTATGCATTACACACATGTAGTATTCTGTAACTAACACATTTACAAGTGTTTTTTCTGTGCTCACCAGTGACTTTAACCACAGGTCTTTCCTTCTTGCTGACCCCGCGGATACACATCAAATATGCAGAGGAAGCAGCCCTCATCCTCCGGCCTCACTGTTTTTATAGTGATGTGGCTGGTCCCGTGTTGTGCAGAGCTGAGGAGAATGTTGGGATCCTGGTGGCTAACGTGGACAGGAGAGCCCGGCTGGTATGGCTAGCAGGGTGGACTTGTCTTTGAGCCAGCGGACTTGGTAGATGGTGTCGCCGGTGGTGGTGGTAATGCTACAGCTGAGGTTAAGAGGCTGGCCCACTTCAGTGACGGGAGAAGTCGAAGCAGTCACCACAGCTGGAATGACAAATATAATTAGAAACGTGTTTGATTTTTTGTTAAAAGCAGACCTATTGTGCTTGTCTCTGCTCTATAGTTAAAATCTAAGACACCTGTGGATCATTATGTTATAATTTGCACATTTAAAATCACAATATTCATCTAAAACGACTTAATAAAAGAAACAAGTCCGCTGCCTTCTGTGATAGAAAACTGCAGTGTCCAATGAGAGCTGACGTCGGCATAAACGTCATCACAACAAAGCGCCGCGTAGCTGTCGGCGCCCCCTATGGATAGCTACAGTTTACGCTAAAGTGAACCAGAATGACCATGCGATGCTGCTGAATCTTGAGCAAATCACGGATGAAGAAAAATTGGAAAACGAAATGTCACAGTGGGCGTGTACTAGTGTAAAGTAGTAAAATTTTAGTAAATGGTGGCTAGAAAATAAGTGATTAAAGACTAATAAAACATGCACGAATCACTCCCAAAACAACTTCAGAGGGTAAATGTTGAGGGGAAACAACTATAACATGGTTCAAAGCTCCGAAAAGTCGATTTTGCAGAATAGGTTTGATTTAACGTTGTCAATAGAATCAGTCACACATAATTCTTCAACTGAAATGAACTGAAAATGTCATTCTTCTCTGAAAAGTACAATTCCTTTAAAAAGTTTGTCATGTAACTGAGTAAATGTAACTGAGAACCGCCCATCAGTCCAAAAATACCAACATCTTCATCTGCATCTGGGTACAGTCTTAAAATACATGGGCAAACTTTCAATTAATATTTTGCCACTGATTTTGAGGATTAAACTCTAAAATGTCTTTCTGCAATAAAATCCTACTGTAGGTATATGCTCCACAAATGATGTGTTGAGTGGGATTCGAACCGCCAACCTTCGGATCAGTGGACAAACGCTCTACCAACTATTGTCGCCCTGTAGATAACTTTAATGTCATACTGTGGAGCATTTCAGGAAAAGCAATACACACAGAGACAAGCAGGTAGTGGACCCCCAGGTGAGTTATTGATTGAAATGTTTTAGTAACAAAGAATTTATTTGTGCCTTTCCCCAGACTCCGTTGGATCATACATACCTAAAGTCCCAGATACGGCCAGAACCAGCAGGAAAAGCAGCAAAACAAGGGGCCAGGCTGGTGCGCACATCGCCGTCCTCAGCGAGTTACCGTGGCTACAGGAGAAAAAAAGAACAGTCGTAACCTCATTGTCCAAAAATGTCTGTGAATGTCCAAAAACAGCACAGAGGAGGAACCCTGTGGCACAGACTTACTATAATAGTGGTCCGGTGATCCGCCTACTGCCGCCACAACTGCTGCCACATTGGATTGGCAAATTCACCTCAAACTGAAAAAAATAAAAATAAACCGAAGGATGACGTTATCCACTTTGTATTCCACTGTATCCAACAGATCAGTGTGTGGATGCCAAACAATTTTCATCAGTTAACTCAGACAAGGCTGAAGTCATAGTCTTTGGCCACAGAAACATGGAGAACATGTCGGCGTCACCTCCAGTCTCTCTCTCCAAAACCTTCACCTCAAGCTAGCTAGAAAGAGTAATAATGGACTCAGACTTGAACTTCAAAGATAAACTGTCAAAACCAGACGTGGAGAGGATTTTATCCATGCATTTGTCTCCAGTAGGTTAAACTATTGTGACGTTTGGCTCACTGGCCTCTCCAAACGAGCCTTAAGACAGAACAGTACATCCAGATAGAACACTGCTGCTCGTCCTGACTAGAACCAGGAAGTACCTCACACGTGTCCTGTGCTCAGGTCTGTGGCTCAGAGAATAGACTTTAAAGCAGCTCTGCTTGAGAACAAGTCTCTGCATGAACCAGCACCAAAGAACATCTCCCACATGTTGGAGCCACATGAACCATCTCACACTCTGAGGACTTCAGGGACCTGCCTCCAGCTGTAGTCCTGTTTTAGTCTTGGTTTAGTTCTGGGTTAGTCCTTGTTACGTCCTGACCTCCTGCTTAAATATTTTCCAAACCAGGTTTAGTTTGGACTGCTCAGAAGCGCTAAACTCTCAGTGAGAAAGCAAACTAAATCTTGGTCTGGAAAAGAATGTTGCACAGTTAGCATTAAACTTGTTGAACTTTCATTCATCCAATTCCTGGGGCCTATATTACCAAAAAAATGCTTTGCTTGAGGCTGTTACGTGCTCTTCTCCAAGGCGATTGCAAAATTTTTTATCATTTTTTTTGTAACATTACAGGCAGAACAAAAATATCTTTATGGTCACATTTTTATCCAGCACTTTTGTACTTTTGTTCTGCTTTAAATCCAAGGACACAACAACAGCATTCATCTGTAGGACCTGGAATCCCATCGCCAACCTGTGGATCAGTGGCCAAACGCTCTACCATCTAAGCTTCTGTCGCTCCTTTATGAAGAACAAAAGGTTTTCGGACCCTCTACTCCAAACCGAAAGCCCCTTTAAGCAAAAACCCGAGATAAATTGTTGTTTACCAGGTGTTTCTACGATAAACAACCTCGAGGCGTCAATAAGCTACTGCTACCGGGGTCTCGTGGAGTTTTTATGACGGCCCACACTGTAGTAAGCTCCTAATAATGATGCATGAAAGCTACAGGGTCACTTTGAAGTCTAGACAATGCCAAGCCCTGAGATTACAACCTGCCCACGAGCTGGTACTCCAAAAACGTCTGACTAACCCCCATCTTACATCATTATGGACGAGTAAAGACATTGCAAAAGTATTGTGAAAAAGCAGGTGGTATCAGTGTAAAAAAGCAATAAAAAGGTGTGATAATTTTTATTAGCGCATATCAACTTACATGGAGTTTGGACTTTGGTTGAACTTAAACATGAAGTGACCAGCAGTAAAGTAAATCCAGACTCTCCTGGTCCAGACCTCTGAAACTTAAAGGGCTAATTAAATATTTATAGTGCCAACCTGGCATCTGGACTCCCACATGCTGCCGGCTCCTGTTGGGCATCGTTTAAAACACTTTACCACTTTCCAAAGAGTCCGTCTCCCACAGAGGCATAAATCAGAGCTGGTGTGGGCACAGCTGGGGCACCTTTTTTCTTCTTTTTAAACATTTACACCACCAGTAAGTAAGTTTGGACCTGCCCTCTCATTCAAAGTTAGCTCTATCTTGTTCTTTCGTTCTTTCTTTCTTTCAACAGTTTTTCATTATTTTCTTCAAAGTTGGAAGTTCTCATACATTTCATCAGTGTTTGATTCATTGCTTTTGACTTTGGTGAAACATTTTGGATTTCCTTCTACGAGCTTCTCACAATAGCTGGCTCGATCACAGCAGTTCTGTCAGGAGGACTGAAAGAAAATTCCTGCCAAGTTTGGAGGCCGTCTTGCTCGCACACGCCTTTTCAGATCTGCCCAAATACTTTCAATAGGACTGAAATCAGGGTTTTGTGATGTTCACTCTAAAACATTGACTTTGTTATCTTTAAGCCACTTTGTCACCAGTTTGGCAGCATGATTCAGGTCAGTGTCCATTTGAAAGGACCCATTTGTGCCCAAGCTTGAACTTCCTGACTCATGTCTTTAGATGATAATGATAATTTATTTATTTGTTTCAGACATTTCTGTCTTCAGTCCACAAGCAAATCAAAGTACACAAAGTCTGAAAAGGAAATAGGCAGAAGCCTGAGCTTATTACGCCTACACCTTTTGTACTAAACATAAGGAGCTGCTACATTGAACAGTGTTACACTATAAACAAAACAAAACAGAAAAAAGCAAGAAACGAAAGCATCATTCAGCATTCAGCATATAGGGATATGATTTTCTTTTTGAAACAAACTTTTGAAACGGCTCAAAGTTCTACAGTCTTTAATATTATCGTCTAGCTTGTTCCAAACATTACTCCAGCCGTTGAAATACAGTGCTGTTTTACGTTTGTTCTGACAGGTGGTTTTTTAAATACATCATGGCCTCGAAGATTATATAGGCACAATCTCGATTTTTAAAACAGATCTTGAATATGAGATGGTAGTAGTTTATTCTTAATTTTATACATAAATTGTGCTGTTCTATAATCTACGAGGTCATTGAATTCATTGTGTTTTTTTGGATAAAGAATTCATTTGTATGAGCCCTATAAAGAGAGATGTTGCTTCAGTATTTCCACAGAATGTTCTTTCCTCACGTTTACCGTTTATTTAGTGAAGTGCACACACCTGCTGCCACCCTCGTATTTCGCCGATGGGATGATGTTCTCAGGGTCCCTCTTTTCCTCCAAATGTAACAATGCTTATGGCCAAAACAGTTCAAGTCCCTGTGTGAATTGACAAACTATAATCTGGCTTTTTTATGTTTCTTTTGGAGTAATGTCTTCTTCCACTGTGGATAATGACACACTCTTACCAGCTTCAGCATCTTCACAGGAGTTCTTCTTGCACATTTCAGACCAAAGTATGTTCATCTCCGGGACACACAGAACAGTCGTCGTCTTCTTGGGTGGTATGATGGCTGGACATTCCCATGGTGTTTACTCTTGTGTATAATGTTGTTTGAACAGCTGGACGTGGCACCTTCAAACATCTGGAAATCGCACCAAGCATGAACCAAACTCGTGCAAGTCCATACTTCTCTTCTTGACATCTTGGTCAATTTATTTTGACTTTGCTGTGACATTACACAAAGAAGCAGTGTGTTTCAGGTGTTTTCTTCAGATACATCCACAGGTTTGTCTCTAATTACTCAAATTTTGTCAATAAACCAATCAGAAGCTTCATCATGTGAGTTTACCAAATTGTTTAAAGGCATAATAATCTTACTGTATGTAAACTTCTGATTTAGAAAAAAATAAAAGAAAAACTTCCGGTGTCCAAAAAAAATCCTTAACTCTGCATTATTCTCACATTTAGCAAATAGAAATAATTTTGTAATCTTAATTAACCTAAAACAGGAAAACGTTTAGTCTGATTTCATGCCAAACAGTGGGAAAAAAATATGATATATAGTGTTTCAACTGTAAAATGTAGAAAAAAAAACAACCTTGAATGAGAGTGTGTGTTGTGTTTGTCTTTAGAATGACTGATTTTCATATGTTTGTGATAAAATACGTCACATTTTAGTTCATTTTAGGCTTTTTGAGATAAAAATGTTCTTGGTATTACATTTTAAATCCATTAACTAAGGTTTATATGTGATAATTTGGGCAAAACATTTATATTTTAAAACAAGAAAATGTAATTATAAATGGTAAAAACACTTGCTAATTACTAAAGAAACACAAAAAACACACACACCAGACAACCCACAAAAACACTGCTAATAAACAACCAACATCTATTTATGTGTTGAGTGTAAACCAATATTTAATCCCACATATTACAAATGCGATGAGGAATAATTAATTAATATTTCAAAAACAAAAAAAGTGAAAAATAAAGTGTAATACTGCCATACCCCCAATCTTTAAATCCTAATATAATTGATACTACTAATAAAATGTTGTTGCTATGCATTTGTGAACTCATAAGGTTAAAATAAATATAAAACTTCTTAATTTAACACACGGCCTCAGTCTAGAAATAGACCTGGGAACATGCACCGATGGGAAATAAGCCTGGTACTCACCCTATGATAACAGATCTGCTGCCTTCACGTCCCACGAAGAGAAATCCTGCAGAAAAATCCTTGTTTCTTCACCCAACACATGCGCCCGAGCCCCCCTGGCACTGTGCGCACTGTGGGCATGGCGCAAAAGGAGCGGGTGCGGTTTAATACAGGACACTGACTCCGCAGAGGCTCATTCCCGGATCTGAGCTGGAGATGGAGCTGCCCGGAGGTTCAGGAATAGCACCATAAACCCTTCACATCAGATCACACACGCGTTCTGAATAAACACACTGACCCCTGTGGCCACTTGAGGTAACTGCAGCGGCCCGATGCGTCACGTGATTTACCGGAGAGGAGGAGGTAAGCTGCTTTTCTCTGGAAATGTAACGCAGGTGTCTAATTATCATTGGGAGTTTGAATTGGCTTCTCTTCACTCGCTCTTAAATCATTTCTGTTTGCAGGTGTGACGTGTTTAGGCCAGATTTTCTTGGATAAAGGAACAAAACCGGAATTCCTCTAAGCCCGAAGGTGGAAGAAATGGGCAGATTCAATTTGGTCAAGTAAAATACTGGAGTAAAATAAATAAATAAATAAATAAATGAATAAAATAAAAATACATAAATAGATTAAAAAATAAAATAAGTAATTAAATATTAAAACACATAAAAACAATAAAATAAAAGTATATTTTCGTGTGATACTTTTACTTAAGTTAAAGTATTAAGTACTTGTTTTAAAAAATGTAAAGAGTAAAAAGTGAAAGTATTTACAGATTTTGAGGTCTTATAAAGCTTCAAACGGTTTCAAGCTGTTTTTATTTGTATAATTTTGTTTGCTCCAAAGAAAGAAAAGAAAAAAAAAATCGGACAGTGAATGAAAGCCTTTGTCCGCATATGAGCTCGGGGACATAGTGTTTTCTGTGGAGCCCACGCCTCCCTCGGAACTGGAACTCCCTCTGTCAGGTCCTCTCAGGCTGTAGTCCAGTTTAAGACTAAAAAAACATCTCTTCTCTCTGAATCTGGTTCTAGTGAGGCAGGAATCTTGGGTGTTTTATTGTTCTTTGCCTATGTGCTGTATTGTGTGGGTACATGTTTTTCCTCTACATATGTACATTTGTGTAGAGGAAAAAACTATTTCTGGAATATACTATAACTGCAGGGAAGTGCAGTCAGGTGAGGCTGGGCCTGAGAAGAGAAACGCGCGGTGAGGCACAGGCCGTTCGTGCCTCACCGCGGTCTGACTGAGCTGTAACTAAGCTGCTGTTTTAACCCTTTAAGGGTGAGCACGTTTATAGCGGCTGTGAAAAGGCCGCCGGTAACATTAGCAACTTTAGCAATTCACTTTTTCCTTCATGTCTGGCCCAACTTTTTAAATGGAGGAAAATTACATGATTAAAGCTCAGTTTTCTAAACTGGACTTTCGGACGAAGCAGGAGGTTATAATTAAAGGACCGAGACCAACGCTAAAGGAGCTAAATGGTTTGATCCAAACACGGGACTAAAGACTCGCTCTTTTCAAACGAGAGACGTACAAAATGGTAAGAAATTTAATTACTTCAATCCACTGAAAATTGGGGAAATGTGAACATATGATGTGCAGCTGTGACCGTGGTGGCCAAAAGAAGGGCAAGAAATCAGGCATTTTCCAAAGATAATCCACAAAAAAACAAAAACATTGTCAAGTCAATATAAAAAATTTTTCTTTATTTTTTTGCGCCTCTTATCCTCTCATCGCTTCTACAAAAACAGGAGAATTATTGGGGACAAACTAAACGTTTTCGATAATTCAGTTCACATCACACCCCGTGCAGTAGGGGGCGACATGGCACAAAATATGGACAATAAAACAGGAAGTAAAACATTCATGTCCGTGTGCGCATGCGCCAACCAGCTACCACACCGTTTTTCTTGTGTTTTTTCCGAATTTTCCAAAATAAACCCGTTTTGTACCTCCATGTCGGGAATTATCCCCACCCACCCGGAGTACTCCCACACGGGCCGGGGGGAGTTTAGTGAGGTGTACCGAGCCCCGCGGAAGACTCTTTTTTACTGATAGATGCGCTGGAAAAGGATGCAGAGATGCTGATAGAAAGGGGTAACAGAAACACCAGAATTGCATCACTGTTATTCACATAGTCAGAGCTACAAAATTATGGTGAATTGTTTGTTTTTTCTAGTCCAAGTGTTTGTTTGGAGGTGGGCTCAGCGGGTCTGGAGTGGTGTCTGCGTTTTCTGGCGTCTGTGCTTGGACCTAAAGCAGCCTTGTACTGGATGTAAGTTGATATTAAGTTTATCTTGATAATTAAGGCTGCAGCTGTAACAGGAGATTTAAACCATTCTTCTAACCACTCTTACCTTTGTTTTGCAGTTGCACCAGACGTGAATATTGCTGCTGGAAAAGTGCACAGCCAAAACCCTCCTCATGTACAACACATCTCCCTACAGCCTGTCATCACTGATTTGGTGAGATTTCTGTTTAAATGTGTTTTACTTGGTGTAAAATCTTGCTTCTAAAACACTGTCTCTTTAGGTAGACGGCCTGTTGCCACGGTTGAAGAGCAAAGTGGACGTGTTGCTGTTTAACCCTCCCTATGTGGTCACGCCGTCTGAGGAGGTAAGTTCCACTGATTGCTCCAGGTCTGATCCATCGCAAAAGACGAAAATTTAAATCTGTCAGCTGGACAAAATGTAGGAGTGAAGACTGCTTATCTTCTTTAGCTCTGGTCCGATTGCGGTGGACACTGCCTTATATCTGTCTGAAGGGAGGAGCTAACTACACTGAAAACTGTAAACCTATTGTCTCCAGTTTCAGCTGAAACGACCTATTCAACCTTTAACAACCCTGCTATTGTTCTTATTATTCTGGGTCTGAGGATAGAGTTATAGCACGGGGGAGAGATTATGTAAACTTCTAGGACCTGGCGTTCCCTCATATGTGGACAACACATTTTGGGTGTTTAGAAGAAGAAGAACAGCGACAATACAAAAAGCATGTTCAATTTAGAATATTGTAAAATATTTTTTTTGTAAAGGCATATTTCTCCTGCACGCTGTTCACATGAGACACATTGTTCCAAGAAGCACAATTGTTGTTTCTCATTTTATTTTTACACTCAGAACAAATGTTGCTGTGCTCAGGCATTCATTAATAGTTTTATCAAATCATTATTCAACATGCTCTATCAAAAATGAATAAAATGTAGAATGAATGTCCTCATAACGGACATAACTTTTTCTCCAACAAACTACATAATGTAAAAAGGTCTGATTCTTGTTTTTCCACTCAGTCATCCCAAATAAACAGAGAAATTAATAAGGCATGCCTTCCAAAGAGCTCGGGCCTTAAGAGTGTGAAGGGAAGGATGGTCTTTTCCTAACAAAAATTCCCTGTGACTCTTCTGTGACTCTTCTGTGACTCCCCTCTCCAAATCAATCTTTCACTCTCTTGTATTTGAACTTTCATGTCTTCAAGACGGTGGTTAGGGGCGTTGAGATGTTAGATGTACTGACGCTAGACGTGGAGTTCCAGCGGAACTAATCCTCCATACGTGGCGCCTAGGTCTTGGTACACGCGTCTATGGAGTAGGTTTTGTTTTAGTTAGTGTCCAAAGTTCGTGTAGTTCTGGTAGATTCGGTTCCTTCAGACGAAGCGAAGAGTGCAAGGTGCAGTGAGGTTACGTACTGGTCATACATAAGGGTAAGTTCAGCTGATACACTGGAGACTACGATAGATGTTTTACAGTTCGTTTCATTAGCCCCTCTCCTTCCAGACAGATATAATGCAGTGTCCACCAGTATTCTGACCAGAACTGTAGGAAGCATCTTGGAAGAGCCGCGAACAGTTCTTCACTCATCGCAAGAAAGATTGTTTTGAATTTGCCAAGACACATTACAGCCACTTATGTCTTTTGCCTCAGCTCCTACACAGCTTATCTTTAATATCATTTTAAAATCTCAGGGGGTTACCAGTGGTAACTTTTGGTTATGTGAATTCTGCCACCTGCTTGTCTTCTTAGGATGCGATTTGCCTGCAGTTGGTCCAACACTACAGAGCATTTTACTTATCCATCTTGCATTTATTATTCAGTTTGCAAATGTTTTATTGCTATAAATATCACCTTAAAAACACATCATGCAGTTCAAACAGTTGAACTGGACTCTCGGTGTCCCCCACCGATCCAACCAAGTATACCAGTCTCTTTTTATTCCCACTGGTGGTTTTTTGAGTTTTTTCTTTGCTAAGAAGGAGGGTCTAAGGGACAGGGGTGCCGGCTCTGGGACAATTATTCATTTTGCTGATTTTCTGTTGATTCATTCTGCTTGTATGTGTTGCTCTTTCCACTGTTGGTTGATTTTCTAAACTTTCTGTTGCGTTGAAATATGTTCAGAAAAGTCCTGCAGGACTGTGCTATGCACTCAGCACACTGTCTCTGACCTTCCCAGGTTCAGAAAACGTGACGAATAGAAGTGCAATCAAGACGGGCAAGCCAGTGTGCCTTGAGTGTGCTTAACCTTTCAGAACCAAGTGCTTCCTCCTCTGACGAACCTGTTTCGCACAGGCATTCAAATTGTCGCACCAGAAAAGTTTAGGTCACTTTTTAAACATGTGGAAATAAACAGATCATCTCAAACCTTGTGGAAAATTGCCGGCTCCTTCTATTGATAAATTGTTCTTCTATAGGCTAAATACATGTTTTAATAAATGCCCACACACGTGTCGTCTTGTTCCAGCCTTATGCGTCAGTCTACCCCCAGCAAAATGACTAAATAATAAAAACAACATTATTTTTATGAACCACTTCCTTTATAGGTGATTACTTTGCTGGTTTTCAGTTGAGTGCCGTAGTTCTGGTATAGAAAGCATGTCTTGGGCGTGGACGGGGTAGCGATGGAGTAGAGGTTGGTAGGACAGGTTCCTGCCGTCGTCTCAAAGCTACTCTCACAAAAACTGAGGCTATTTTACCTGAATTACCATCATCGCGAGAATAACCCAGGTGTCGTGCATAATGGACCCTAGTTATTTTGATATTACGCAAATCTTCATTAAGGTGACGTTTGTTTTTCTTTCTCTACAGATGAGATTATGAGACGCGTTATGGGCAGTGTGGTCTGGAGCTAGGGAGAAGTCTGTTTGAGCAAAGCCGTGGAACGAGCGCTGTCAGTGCTGCGGTTCAGAGTGGAGAGAGGGAGCGTTGAGCCTT
>JAIEZT010000172.1:46316-145541 GCA_019594935.1 Periophthalmus modestus | reverse complement strand
CACATGGTGTTACACATGTGTCAACAGTGGGGATGGTTAAACATATGGAATTAATAACTATGCAAAAAAAATGTTCGCAGAGCATGCTTTATATGCGCTAAAACATAATCCACAGGGAAATTTTAAGACCAAAAAGAGGAAGTTTTCAAAACCCAAAGTATCCATTTCAAGTAATACATAGGGACTATACAATTAAACAAGAGTGAAGGGGAAAAGTATTGTTTGGTTATAATAGATGGTTTTCCAAATGGATAGAGCTATTTCCAACTAAAACACCAGATGCGCTGACAGTAGCAAAACCATTATGTAAAGATATCATACCTAGATATGGAATACCAGAAATAATACGATCAGATAATGCAAAACATTTTGTAAGCAAAGTTATCACAAAGATAGGGGAATTATTCTGCATTAATTTAAAGAATCATTGCGCTTATCATCCCCAAAGTGCAGGATTAGTAGAAAGAGTGAATGGTACAATAAAAAACAGATTAAAGAAATGTATGGAGGAAACTAAAAGACCATGGACGCAGTGTTTAGATATGGTAAAACTGTACATTAATGTACTAGGTGGACAGAGTCTTACGCCATTTGAAATGATATATGGATGTGTTTATAAGTTACCACAGTTTAAAGAAATATGGAAACACATTGTAAAAAAGTGATGCAGCATGACAGGTAAAAACATAACTTATGACATATGTATGTTTAAGCTCACTATGGCTGTGGTATTGATCACACTGGTGTTCTGGTATGGGTTAGTGCCTGCAGTACTGCCTGCTCCTTCTGTAGCACCGATGAAAACTGTAAACTCCTACATTTATGTGGGAAGTCCTATACAAACCTCTAATCTCACTAGACGGGTAAAACGAACAACAACAGACTAGTGCTCACAAAAAATGCATTACAAATTTGGAACTCAAGTTTGTCTTCCACTTGGGACTATTACTACCATTACCATTCCTATAAGTTGTCTTACAGACTGGAGAGAGGCAAGTAATGGAATTGAATATACTAATGATTATTGGTACATAACTAATGATAGTGAAAACCAAGGGTGGGATACATTAGTAGCTGATCAAGAAAACAAATGGACACCAACACAGGTTAAAACTGAGAGGGCAGGTAGACAAGCAGAGCTCCTAACCTTAGCCAGAACCGAATCTAATCTACTGGTAACTGTAAACAACATGGAAAAAAAACTAACTGATAAGGGAGATGGATGCTGGGTGTTTTTACTGAGAGCTCACGCAGCAGGGATAGATCCCATTTTTCTGTTAATAATATGTGAAAGGACTAATGGACCTTCTGAACCGACTCTGAGCCCCTGGCTAAAAGACAGTGGAGAAAAAAATTAAAGCAACAGTAACCTTTACTAAAGAACAAATATTTAATATGGCAACTGGTGTATCTGAGTTTGGAAATAACTGGTTGACCATGATAGAACAGGCATCTAAATATTTTAATAAAGACTGTGTTGCATGCATGGGGCCCAGACCGCTTCTGAGAATGGTACCAACACCTCCTGAATTGACGCCACAATGTGTGGAGGATATTGTGACCAAAACAGTGCCAAAGATGGAGTGCGCAGAGTGGGATACTGTGTACCCACTAACTTAACCTGAGAAACAGAAACCAATATTTGAGGCCAAACTGCAAAAAGGAAATTATACTTATATTAGACATTCAAACTCAAAGACAAAATATTTATGGTGCTATTGATGAAGAACTGTGTGCAAGAAATGTAGCTACGGAAGAAGCACTACCCACGGTACGCAGCAAAATCTACTTGTACTGTGGAGGGAAAATACTTAGAGCAAGAATGCCCACTGAATTTACTGTGTGCTCTAGTTAGTTTGATAATACCTGTAATGTCAATTGAACAAGAACAATTAACAGAACTGATGAAACTAATAACTAATGATGACCTCCAAATCAAAATATCTAAAAGAGAACACAAGGGACATTGGGGAGAAAATGATCCAACATACATTGATTCTATTGCAGTGCCCAGAGGGGTTCCTGATGAATATAAATTAGCTGACCAAATTGCTAGCAGATTTGAAAACATTCCTTTTTTAGCTGCTATAATACCAATTACACCAAATAAGAATGTAGACAGAATCAACTACATCCACTACAACGTACAAAAGTTGGGGAAACTAGACACAGGAGGGGTTTGAAGCAGTGCACGAGCAACTCAGCGCGACCTCACTTATGGCTTTCCAAAATCGCATAGCAGTCGACATGCTGTTGGCCAAACGGGGTGGAGTTTGTTTGATTTTTGGGGCTAGCTGCTGTGTTGTCATCCCAAATAATACCGCTGCAGATGGAAGCCTGACTAGAGCTATAGGCAGCCTGCGTGCTATGAACAGACGCCTGAAAGAGCAGTCTGGAGTAGACACGTAATTCTGGGATGACTGGCTAAGTGTGTTTGGTCGCTATAAAGCACTGGGCTCCTCGGTTGTAAGAATGTAAGAACTAATGAACTGGTAATTAAAAATCCAGGGTGAAGAGATTACATGGTGATATGTGAGATGTCACAGTTCGATAAACAGGAGGGAATGATGGATTCAATATATTTTTAACATGTTTATTGATCTCACTGTGAATCTTAAAGGTAATGTAATGTTCATTTTTATTATAATCACTATAATAATGATATGTAACCATAATATGATTTATGCACTTATGTCTGTTTTCTGAGCTTTGCAGAGAATGTCTTGTGAAAGTTGAATGACCATGGGAGATAACAGGAAACACCCTGAGAGGTGTTTGGGCGAATAAGGACTGAAAGGAATGCTTAAGCAACAATATTTTGAAATGAACTTTGTAATATGTGATTTTCTCACTGCCTCACTGTTTGTTGTCCCCCCCCCCCCTTGAGAGTGAGCAGTGATGTGTAACTAGGGATCCTAACTGAATAAAGGAGGAGAAAGGCGGTGGAGACTTCAGAAAGGGAGAGGAGGTTGTAATCTGAAGGTTTCGGCCTCCCCGTCTTTTTCTCCTCATGAGTATAGCAATAATAATCTCTCTTGTCTTCTCTCCTCTTTTGAACTCTAATTAGGTTAAGTGTGAACCTATCAAAAAAGGTGGAAACTCTTTAAACAGAAGTGACCGTTTACTGGCTTGTGTGATTTTAAATGTATTCAATTTTAATACGTATTGTTCTTTACGTCTTCTTTTAATCACACAAATAAAATCCAAATTTCAGACTCATTGCTATTAATTATCACTGTTTTATCCCTCTAATTTTGGTAGCCGCAATAAAGATAATGGGTGCAGGAGCTTTACAAACCATTAAAACAAAACAAATAACATTCACATTTTGTCTGCTGTAACTTGGAACAGCTTAACAGAGCTAATCTACAAAACTGTAAAATGTGTAAAACTGCTTGCTATGTAGCAAGATGCTGACTTTCTGCACTTTTGTACTCATCTCTTTTTTTGTACTCATTCTTTTTTCCATCCAGTCCCAGAAGCACTTTTTGGATAAACTCAAATGTGCATTCACATTTTTTAGGACACCTCATATTAAGGGCGTAGTCAAAAGAGCATGGAGATTACTCATGACCACGTCACCTTCCAGAATTATTCTGACACACACATGATGTATTTTTTTGTTTTATTGTAAATCGAACTATGTCCCAGTAAGCCATGCCTAATGGCCAAGCTACATTAGTAACAATATATAAAAGCTGGTGAACGATCCATAGTATCTTTTTTTTCCCCATCCCTTGAGATTTTCTGAAGGTAAATACAGAATGTTGCATTAATCAAAACATTTTAGTATTTACAATAGAGACCCAGCAGTTTACTGTTCCAGATCTTTTTTGTTTAATTGCTTTTGATTATGTAGCTCTATGAACATTTAACACATCTTGCTACACAAGGTTCAATATTTGTGTTCTGTGCCGAGCTGCGTTCAAATTCTTGAATTGTAATTTCATATTACTGGATTTCAGATTACTGGAACAGATTTACAGTTTGTGAGAAATTAGGATGCGCAAATGTTGAATAGTATGGAATTACGATAAATACAGTTTGTTCCTTGCAGCAAATTGGTTGCGCTCATGTGAAATAACAACATTCTATGGGGTAATAACATAACTGTAATGTAGATAGTTGCCAATTAAAATTAATATTGCTAAAATTACGAGTTTTGTTGTAATACAAGGTCTAGTCACTAGTAGAAATCATCAGGTTCAACATTTGTGAATATACCTATTGGTAATTTCTTTGTCAAATACAACATGGACCCAACCTATTCTACCACAACAAAAAAAATATGGCGGCGCGGACGGACGCAGCAGTCCTGAGCTCCCGCAACTGGGATGTTTTTTATATTATTTCTGCTATTGTGCACGCATTTTGGACTGATCGAGTCAATTCAGTATAGCCGTGCTGAACTACTCGCACTGAACATCGGAGGTACAAATCATCCATCAACGGACTTTGTTATCCCTCCGGAGATTGTCAGGCTACCCACCGGGACTCCCGCTGAGTCAGGCCGGAGAAGGAGACGCTATGAGCGGCGGATGAGAGGTAAACGGGCCGGCGTGTTAGCCAGACTCAAGGCTAACCCATTCAAGCCCTCGCTACCCTCCATCTTTCTCTCCAATGCACGCTCGATCTGCAATAAAATGGATGAGATCAGACTACGATTGACAGCGCAGAAAGACTTTGCCAACTGTTGCAGCATGATATTCACGGAAACCTGGCTGGATCACCACACCCCGGAGGCGGCGATTGAGTTAACCGGCTTCACCGCTCACCGAGCTGACGGAACAGCTGACTCGGGTAAGAAGATCGGCGGAGGTCTTTGTACTTACATCAATGACTCTTGGTGCATTAACACCACTGTAGTGGCCAGGCACTGCTGCCCGAACTTTGAATATTTGCTGGAGGAATTACATTTGCTGCTCAAATGTAGACCTTTTTACCTCCCGAGGGAATTTGCTGTCGTTTTGATCTGTGCTGTTTACATCCCCTCCCGACGCTGATGCACAGCTATACGACAGCATTAACGCCAACCTGGTTGCACATCCTGACAGTGTCTTCATCGCAGCGGGGGACTTTAATCATGCTGACCTTAAGACTGTCTTTAATAAATTTCATCGTAACGTTAAATGTGCAACCAGAGGAGAAAAAGGTGTATACCAACGTGGCTAATGCTTATAAGGCACAACAAATGCCTCACCTGGGCCTTAGTGACCATATATCGCTCATGCTCTACCCCCGGTATATTCCTAACATTAAGACAGCTAGGCCCACAGTGAAAACATCTAGGATATGGCCAAAATCGCTGAGCTACAGGACTGCTTCTACTCCACTGACTGGAATATATTCAGAGTCGAGGGATTATTAACAGCCCAGTCCCTTGATGTGTACACTAATACAGTGATGGAATATATCAACTTTTGTGTGGACAGGGTTACAACATGGATCCGGGTCTGTCCAAATCAACAACAATGGATGACACATGAACTACAGCTGTTATTTAGAGCCAGGGATGCTGCTTACAGGTCAGGGGACAGTGGGGCATACGGTAGAGCCAGGAGTGCCCTCAAGAGGGGCATCAAGTTTGCCAAAGTGGCTTATAAGAGGAGGATAGAAGCCCACTTTGCCACGTCAGCTAACTCTCGGGAGGTGTGGCAGGGTATAAGGGCACTAACAACCTGCCCCTGTCAACTGCTCTAACACCTTGGCAGTGGAGCTTAATGTGTTCTATGCCCGTTTTGACAGGGCAAATAAGGAGGCTGTTTTGCCCCCGCTGCCTTCCAGAGGTGGCACTGTACCAATCCTGGACCTACATGAAGTGAGACTCTGCCTGCGCAACATCAACCCGAAGAAAGATAAGATAAGATATGCCTTTATTAGTCCTACAGTGGGGAAATTCCAGCATTGCACCGCACACACAGAGAACAAAAGGAAAATCATGCATGCACAAGAAAAAAATAAAATAAAACAAGATAATAGATAAATAGCTAGAAATAATTTAAGAAATAGACTCAAGAATAAACTCCAATATACACATATATATACATAAAGATATACATCTCCGTAAAGTGAAAGCACCTGGACCAGACGGAGTGCTGGGACGGTTGCTTAAGGACTGTGCGGATGAGCTGGCAGATGTTTTCACAGACATCTTTAACCTGTCCCTCTCTTCCTCTTGGGTCCCTGCATGTTTTAAAGCCGCCACAATCATCCCTATCCCAAAGCAGGCCAACGTCACAAGCCTCAATGATTACAGGCCTGTGGCGTTAACCCCCATCCCTGCCAAATGCCTTGAGCGGCTGGTCATAAAGCACATCAGAAAGTCTATTCCATCAAATTTAGATCAGTACCAGTTTGCATACAGGGAAAACAGATCAACAGAGGCCGTCACTATGGTGCTTCATGGTGTAATGGAACATCTAGAACACAAAAACACCTATGCGAGGTGCTCTTCACTGACTTTAGCTCAGCCTTTAACACCATCCTGCCAAACACACTCTTGCAGAAGCTGAGCAACCTGGGACTAAACAACTCACCATGCAACTGGATACTTGACTTTTTAACCAACCGCTCTCAGCGTGTGAAAGCAGGTGAGCACATTTCATCCACCATCTACATCAGCACCGGTGCTCCACAGGGATGTGTGCTTAGTCCACTTTTGTACACACTCTACACACACGACTGCGCTGCCATCTCCCCCACTAATTACATCATCAAATTTGCAGACAACACAACTGTGCTCGGACTCATAACAAACAACAATGAGACTGCATACAGGGAGGAGGTTGAGCTATTGGTGGGATGGTGCGGCAAACACAACATGGCCCTCAACGTTAAAAAGACCAAAGAAATGATTGTGGACTTTCGGAAAACACAAAACCATGCACCACTGTTTATTAAGGGAGAGGTAGTGGAGAGGACGCCCTCCTTTAAATTCTTGGGCCTGACTGTGTCAGAGGATCTGTCCTGGGGTGAAAACATCAAGTCTGCTGTAGGAAAAGCACAGCAGCGGCTCTTCTACCTGAGGAAGCTAAAGAGAGTCAAACTCCATCAGAGACTCATGATAAACTTTTACAACTGTGCCATTCTGAGTGTGCTGACGTACGGTCTGCTAGTGTGGTTCTCCAGCTGCACTAGGGCTGAGAAACAGGCGATCCAAAGGGTGGTGAAGACTGCTGGAAAAATCATTGGGACTGACCTCCCGGAGATCTCCACTGTGTACACCTCCCGCTGC
Organism: Periophthalmus modestus; assembly: GCA_019594935.1. NCBI lineage: Eukaryota > Metazoa > Chordata > Actinopteri > Gobiiformes > Gobiidae > Periophthalmus > Periophthalmus modestus. Next base: position 138,307 of record JAIEZT010000172.1, on the reverse strand, counting down.
CTGTGCCGGACTCACAACATCATAAGAGACCGCTCACACCCAGCAAACTGCTTGTTCCACCTGTTGCCCTCTGGCCGGAGGTGTAGGTCACTCCCAGCCAGAACCTCCAGAATGGCAAATAGCTTCTTCCCTCAGGCCATCAGACTCCCAAACAAACACTGTCCCCCTCTTCCCACTCCAAACACTTAGGACACAAATTCTCCACCTCTCACTCATGCCATAACTGTGATCTGGACTTGCATTGATGCAGCTAACACACATCTACACACTGTTTACTGTTGATCCACCTCATGTCTCTCTGCTATGTTCATTGTACTGATTTATTTGCATACTGTGTGCCTTATGTTTACATTCTGCAGATTTGCACTTTACAAGTATAACTGCACTAATAATATTACTGCCAGAGTGAAGGACAGATGCTCTAATGTAATTTCGTTGTTAATCTGACAATGACAATAAATCATTGAATCTTGAAACTTGAAACACAGAATAGGCTCATGGTCAATAGGTCACTACTACGTAGAATCCCTATACTTAAAATTGAGCTGGGCGGGGTGTAATTGAAAGTTCTAGTTACAAAATGCAAACAAGATTATTCTTCTGCCTTAAACAGCGGCTATAATGATTCAAATGTAGATCAAACATTTTAAAATTGCACTATGTAATTTTTTGATGAATCTTATATTCTCAAGGGATATATTGTTTTGCCTGAAATAATTCAACAACTAAGAGAAAATAAGATTTCAAATAATGTATGTCAACGCGGTCAACAATGCACCCATATTTGCCTGCTCAAAATAAACTCTCTCAAAAACTTAATAACATTAAAACTGAATATATCAAAAGACGAGGTTCAAATCTGGTAACATTGTTTGATTACCATTGATTTGCAATCTAATCAGAACTGAAGAAGTGGCTTGGATGAGCAGCAAAACGTTTTCACTCCTACAACGATTTGTCCAGTTGACAGATTTGATCTTCAGTCTATGGATATGGATCAGACCTGGACGACTGAGGGTTTACAAAGATATTAAACTGAATACAATAAAACTTTGCTGTTACCATTTCTGAACAATGTGTGGCTTTGTGTTTATGACTTTGTGTTTGTGGTTTGTGTTTTTCTAACTCCTCTGTCTCCCACTCACAAACCTTTTTGTCTCATTAGATTTACATGCATGTTTTATTGGTCCCTGCCACAGGTTTAGAACAGATCTTTCAAACACAAAATTGAAGCACTAGTTTATCCATGAACAGCTAATCACTCGACACTTCCTTTCAAGTTTAAAAAAGCTCAAATTATTCTATGAGGACATGTAGGGGTCAGATTTTTCCCCCCTAAAGCTTTACAAAAAATCTGGGAAGGAAAACAAAATATACTTACAGAAAATACAGTAAAGTTGGGTACACCAGTTTTAACACTAAAGAGCTTTTTGTCACAATGCTCTCTCTGGAATGTACTGTAATGTCATAGTGGTAATATTCGTTTCAACTGGTGGTAAAACATATGTCACATTGATGTCATGTGCATGTTTCCTGTGAAATCAAAATAATGTTTTGGCATACACTGACTGACACTGACCAGGTGTTTGCTTTGACTCCCTGTCCAAGTGCTTGGGTGGGAAATGGGTTCCATGTAAATTAAACAAGGAAAAAAAAATGTAAATATGTAAATACATTGTAGGTGAGGAAATAGGTAAAATTATATACATTTTACTGTAAATAATTTAAGTTTTTACATTTTATACATACAATTAATCATATTTGGAAAAAAACAACAACACACATACCCACAATTAACTAGTAATGAGTAAAAGTCACTTAACAATACAACTTTTGGAATGAATTGCAGTCATTAAAAATGAATTGTATCCACTACTTTTATTCTCTTGTGCATGTGGAGTATTTATTAAATCCTTCAACCTATTTATTCATATGGATCGTTTCCACATATAATCATATTTGTTGAGGAGCCAGTCGTAGCTCCTTAACAACATTTATAAAGAGCTTAGAAAAACTCCAGCTGTTTGTTTAGCTGCTGACCGCGCTGTGTCTGCGCTGTGCATCTTTCATCTGTACATCGCGTCTGAATTCACTTCCTCTTTAAGCTCGTTTCTCCATGAATTTGAGTCAGATTGTAATAAAACATTAGCATCCTTAGCATCTTAACATTCAGAGAACATGCCCATGTAGCACTATCCTCTCTGCGAGCTGTACTTGTGTCTGCCTGCCTCCACATCTGGACCCGGGACACGCCCGCGAGTGAATGAGTGAACGAGTGAGTGAACGAGTGAGAATGAGTGAGCGAGTGAGAGAGAGGACGCGAAGGAAAGATGTACATTCTACATGGTTCCACAAAATTGAAGCATCGGAAAAACGCAGACAAAAATATAAAATATAGTCCTGCTGACACTGCTTTTCAATACATAACCTTTGACGCAGGTGGGTCGGTTGAAAAAACTGTTACATTTGGCGCAGAGACTTTAACACATCTTCGCGTAACAAACACAAGCTGGCAGCAGCGCGAGACTCTCAAATTAAACCTTTCACTCATAAAGGTATAATTCCACGCAATGTCAAAAATAAATCACTCCCATATTATATTATGTTGATGCTGAGATTTATTTATTTATTGACTATTTTATTTTATTTTTTATATCTTTTATATTTTTTTTTACTGTTTTTGCACTGTGTGTGACACTTTATATTTATTCTTATTCTTTAAATTTCTATTTCAAATTTCTATTCTGTGGTTGTGGGATCTTAGAACGAAGAGAATTTCCCCTCGGGGATCAATAAAAGTGATTCTGATTCTGATTCTGATTCTGATATTCTGATTTTCATTATTGTAATGGCTAAATTCATTAATTCAATGTGTTTCTCAAGTCTAGCAGATAAAGTTAAAACTAAATATAAAACATTTTTAAAAAAATAGCTTCAAGTAGGTGCATTTGTACCCACAAAGAAAACACAAAAGAAGACATGTCTAAATGTTATTTTTATTACCTTTCATCGTGGAGAAAGTTAGAAAAGCTGTAGGTCTGGAGGATCATGTTGTTGTAACTTGTGCGAAGCATTCAAAACACACGTGACGCAGTTTTCTTCTGCTGCGTTATTGGAGTCAAGTAAAGTTGTTGGCAGGTGCTGCCCCCTCTGTTGGAGGGTTGACTTGGCACAGCGCATGCGCAACAAAGGCACGATGAATAAATTATTCATTGGGTTAATTTAACTATTGTGAACTACTGTGGATTTGCACTAACCAAAAATGGATGTACATAAAAAAAAAAAAAAAAAAAAAAAAAAAAAATATATATATATATATATATATATATATATATATATATATATATATATATATATATATATATATATATATATATATATATATATCTATATATATATATATAAATATTGAACAGACCAGAAGTATAATTCTGTATCATTAAAATTGAAGACCAGTCAAATTTTGTTAAACAAGCCAATGGCAACAAAACACATTGAATGAACAACTGCAATGTTTCACTTTTTTTCAGTGTGAGCGGCCTTCTTGTCTCCATGGAGATTGTTATGTCTAGAATGTTTCACCATATGGTATTATTAAGCACATCTATTGCACATTTATGAATTTAAAAGCTTTTTCATTACACAAAATACTTGGCCTGGTCAATTGCTTGTGTCTATAGCGATATATAGATGAATAGATAGGTAAATTAATGTCATATTTTGGAATATTCCAGACAAAGCAATAATAATGCCATGGAGACAAGACATTTCCGGAGCGTCCCCCAGTATGCTTCCTCATACCTGAGGAAGGTCAGAGCGACCGAAACGTTGTAGAATAAAATTGTATCAAGAATGAGACAGTGTGCAGGAGTTTCCTTAATTTTTCAGACAGAGCGTCCCTCAGTACCCATGGCCTTTCTTGCTGTGAAGTGAGTGCTATCCACTCATCTATTCTGCTGACAATTTGCTGAATGTCACTCCCCACTTGTCACCCTACTTCATGCCATTTCATGTCATTCAATGTGGCAGTAGCCCTGCAGATGACGAAACAAAGGAGGTGGGGCATGGTGCTGGCAAGAGCTCTCAAAAATATTAGAATCTCACAGAATAACTACTATATTAGCACAAATACAGGTACAACTAAACAGTATCTTCATGTGAAACATGTCGGAATGTTGTAATGAAACATAACTGGAGAAGTGTTTTGTTTCATTCACACATGTTTGAGTAACACTTTATCATCTGTGTACATCTCCAAAGCTCACAATGCTCTGCTCTACCATGTGATGTCATGAAATGATAGTTTTCAAATTAACAGCTACCTTTTACCTTTAGTTCCATAGAGGCCGGCAATTCTAGATCTGTGATCATCCAAATGATTCTAGTGAAGATGTCTAGAGTTTAAAAACACAGTGGAGTACTTCCTGTATTACCATACTACATCACAAAGTGGAACAGAGTGTTTTCTCATCTATATCACACATAACACAAACCCTGCCTACATATGCAGAGTTTGTGTGTTAAACATGTGAGAATGAAACAAAACAACATTATACCATAACAATGAAACAACATTATAGCATAGAACAGAAAACAGTGTAATATGGCCATTAAAGGGGTGCTATGTCATTTTTCTGGTGGACGGCTGGCCACCTGCTTGCTGGTCTTATCCATCTCCATGCAAACAAGCAGATGATGCCACAAGGTCAAATTACAGATCAGGTCTGTGAAGGGATGAGCCTGCTCATAATCAATGTAATACCTACTGTGAAAAATTGCAGACAAAGCAATAGTCATCAAGCAGGTGGCAGAATCTTCACTAGAAAAGTTACTTAAGTAATATTATTTGTATCCATCGACAATTAAACAGTACTAAGATGATGTCTTGTGCTGTCACAATGGAGACCTAATCTGAGTGTTGGATTGTGGGTAATTGTGATGACGAGGAGGAGATTAAGGCAATTCAAAAGCCATTATAACTCATTTGTTTGCTTTTGACGGACTTGGCTTCCTCTAAACCTGCTTCTTTGTGCAAATCAGCTCTTAATGAATCACGCAGGATTATGACAACAATAAACTGTTTAGTATTATGCACAAGACAGTGGGATGTTTTTATTGCATCAGACAAAATGACTTCACTCTTGCATTTCATCATTCTGGCTCTGCTGAAATAGCCATAGACACATTTCTGGATTAGACATAAGCAAGGATAGTGATTAACTTTTTGGTCTTATTTAATTAATTTTGATTAATTAACCACTGGATTTATACAGCGCCTTAACCACTGGATTTATACAGCGCCTGTCAAGATTTGCTTTTGAAGATTTGCTTAGAAGTGCTTTTCAGTGCATTATTCTGCACTCATTCTGTGGTGGTGAGCTTCTATTGTAGCCACAGCTACGCTAGGTCAGACTGACAAGTGAGGCTGCCATGGGCCCCTCCACTACCACCAACACTCATGCACACACACCACATTCATACCAGGCAATGTGGGTGAAGTGTCTTGCGTAAGGACACAACAACCAGTGGCTACTCACTTTCAGAGTTCACTTCTCCAGTATCGCATCTGATGCAAGTTTTCTGATGAGGGGCTGCCTGCTTGTCTCCATGGAGATTTTATTGATGAGTCTGGAATGTTTCACAGTTTAGTATTACAAAGCACATTGCATTTATGAATTTAAAAGCTTTTTCAAGTCAACTGCTTGTGTCCATTACGACATAGATAGATAGATAGATAGATAGATAGATAGATAGATAGATAGATAGATAGATAGATAGATAGATAGATAGATAGATAGATTGATTGATTGATTGATTGATTAATGCCATATTGTGGATTATCAGGCAAAGCAATATTAACTCAATGGAAATGAGACCATTTCTGAACATCCCCCAGTACCCATGGCCCTTCCTGCTCTGAGGCGAGTGCTATCCACTCAGCTATTGTCACTCCCCACTCTTCACCCCATTTCATGCTTGTCCATAGACTATATAGCTGAGCAATATGACAGTAGCTCTGCAGACGACTAAAGAAAAGAAGTGGGGTATGGCGCTGGGAAAAGCTCTCAAACTGATTATGATCTTGCATAAAAACGACTATATAAAACTACTATAAAAGTACAAGTAAACAGCATCTTCATATGACAAGGTAGATTACCATTCAGTCACTCCAAAACTCCAAATAACTCCATGCTTTCTCCTTTATTTTGTGGTTGATATAAATATTTAAAATCTTGGCACTTGATTACATTAAAATTCAAATGAAAATGTTACAGCTGCTCACCATTCTGCCACAGAGGTGGTCAGACTGACTTGTAGTTGGAGCTTCATTGAGAATTTGATCACATCCCAAGTGTCTGGCTTGTCCCATGACACCCCCAGTCCCATTTTAGAAGGACAGACTCAGAACGCTCTTTTTTTCCCCTCTCACCTCCACTCCTTCTCTCTCTTCTCTCCTCCTCTTTCTCTTCTCTCCTCCATCCTCTGCTCTCTACCCCTCTCGCCTCATCTCTCCTCTCCTCCTCTTCTCCCTCCCCCCCCCCACCTACTCTCTCTTCCTCTTGCCGCCTCATATCTTGTCTTCTCTCCCACTTTCTCCTCCTCTCTGCCCTTCGTTCCTCCTCTCTCTTCCTCCCCTCCTCTCTTCTTTACCTGCTTCTCCTCCTCTTTCTTTCTTTCATCCCCAGTCCCATTTCAGAAGGACAGACTCAGAACGCTCTTCTTTTCCCCTCTCCTCCTCCTTCTCCCCCTCTCTCTTCCCCAGGACTAAACCCAGACTAAACCAGGACCAAGCCAGAAAAAAAAGTCCTAACCCAGAGTTAAACCAAATCTAAACAACTAAACAAGAGAAAATAGATTTTTAAATATTTAGAATGATGACTACGAGCCAAAGCAGATAGCTTGGAGGGCCTCATTTGCCCCCCAGCACATAATATGTTATATGTGATATAGATGAGATGTATTTATTTATTTTCAATGAACAAAAGTCATACAGCAAGGATGACATTTCAGTACAAGAAAACACTGAAATAAATTAGATGACTGAGTATCAACTCTAAGAAAAAACGGTAAAGATGAGCAAATTTAAATATCATTACCTTCAGAATTGGATATAATGAGTAAGTGATATCTTTTTGGACAGTTTCATGGTTTCAGTTATAGCTAATCGCCATTAGCTATCGACTTTTACACTTTCCAACCACAAGATGTCAGCGTCTGCACTGATCAAAACCAGTGCAGCCAACCTGAGCAGCTTAGAGGCACAGAATTAATTACGTCACGGGGGGGGGGTTACATTCAAGGTTACACAAATCGTTACATCTCCAATGAGAGAACAGACAGTTAAGGATGATCATGACGAAGGTACAATATGTCTGGAGTATAAAGTGGGGCTTAAGAAAATGAAAGAAGGGTGAAGAGGGGAGAGAGAAACAGAGGGAGGATGAAAGAGAAGGAAATTGAGAGAAAGAGTGGTGGCGAGTTTGAAATTTAGCAGAATTTGGAGGTATAAAGGTAAGGATTCTTTCTCGCTCCATGTACAGAGTCCCATAAACCACCAGGGGGCCTTGTTTGAGGTGAAGTTACGTTTCTCTATCTCTGTAATTATTGGATCTTTCTATCATCCAGTGGTAGAAGTACTCAATTCTGTTACTTAAAAAGTACAGATACTGGAGCAAAAAAGTATCACATGAAGTTTTAGATTAATTAAAGTACCCATTTAAATTGAAGTACCCATTTAACAAATATAAAATAAAAAAGTAAAAGTATTTTTTGCAGATTTTGAGGTCTTATAAAGCTTCAAATGTAGCAATTTTGATAATTTTGTGCTGAATTTCGTTCAACTGAAACATTTGAATTAAAAAAAAAAAAAAAAAAAAAATATATATATATATATATATATATATATATATATATATATATATATATATATATATATATGTGATATTATATATATATATGTATGTGTGTGTATATATATATACATATATATATACACATATATATATATATATATATATATATATATATATATATATATATATATATATATATATATATATACATATATACATATATACATATATATAATTTTGTTGCACAGTGGCTTGTGGCTCTGAGGGAAGACCACAGCAACCTCCCTGAACAGAATCCAGTCACCATCACAGTGGCAGACATCCAGGAAAGAGTTTCAGGTATGAAGAACTGGACCGCACCAGGCCCTGACATGATCCACGCTTACTGGCTAAAGAAGCTCACTGCTCTCCATGAGCGCCTGGCAGCACAAAAATTGAACCAGCTGCTAATGGATGGGACTCACCCTGAATGGCTAACCAAAGGGCGTACAATCCTGATCCAGAAGGATCCCTCAAAGGGTGTACAGTTCCATCCAACTATCGGCCAATAACCTGTCTCTCCACAACATGGAAGCTCATGTCAGGCATCATAAATAAATGGGCACATGGATCAATACATTGTTGTGGCAAAAATTACAATTCTCGACGAAAAGTAATCCATTTGCGAGGCTCGGTGAGTATTTGAAATACAGACAAGAGGTTTATTGTTTGTTACAGCAGATACAGACAGGACAGGGCCCAGGCCTGCCCTGGCCACTGACTGGCAGCCTCTCGGCGTCTCCCCCCAGTCTCCACACCAAGTCCCCCAAGCAAGTCCCTCTCCAGTCCCTCTCCAGTCCCCTCAGCATCCCAGCTCTGACTATTTTATACCAGAATGACAAAGCTACATACACTTCAAAGCAGAGTGACTTTTGTTTCACACCCATATGATAATGAACTTTTACACTTAGACAGGTAGAACAACAACCAGTTTCATGAGGGATGGAGACAGAGCTTCACACATGTTAATGTCTCGTCTGGGTCTGGCACTGACACAGATCAAATGCATTTAAAGACACAGCACGAATAAACTTAAATTTCCATCACAACATGAGCACAGCACAGAAGGGCATCGGCAAAGACACCAGGGGAGCCAAACACCAGCTCCTGGTAGACAGAACAGTCTCCCGAGACTGCAGAACCCGTAAGACCAACCTGTGCACGGCCTGAATTAATTACAAGAAAGCCTACGACTCAATGCCACACACATGTTGTACAAACTGTTACAGATTCTGCTGTCTTCACTTGTTCAGCTGTTTTCAGTTACTTTGAGCCTGTAACTCTCTCTGAATTAGCTGAAGTGATCCAGAGCTTAAAACCTTCTGATTGCCCTCTTGACAGTATTCCTCCTAAACTCTTAAAAAGTGCTTTTGAGTCGGTTGGGCCTTTTATTCTGAAATTGATAAATTTGTCCCTAAGCTCTGGTGTTGTTCCCTCTGGTTTTAAACAGGCGGTGGTTCTCTTAAAAAAGCACAATTTAGATCCTTCTGTCCTGTCTAACTACAGGCCCATATCTAAGTTGCCCTTTTTGTCAAAGGTTTTAGAAAAAGTAGTCTCTTTCCAACTAAAATCATATTTGCTTTTAAATAATATATCTGAGAAATTTCAATCTGGTTTTAAATCGTGCCATAGCACAGAAACTGCACTTTTAAAAATCATAAATTATTTGCTTTTAACAACAGATTCTGGTCAACCAACCGTGTTGGTGCTTTTAGATCTTACGGCAGCCTTTGACACGGTCGACCATGAGATTTTACTTGAACGTCTGGAAACATGTTAGAGGTAAGATCGGGCCTAAAAAATCCAGCCCGACCCGACCCGGCGGGTATTAAAGCCCGACCCGGCCCGAGCCCGACCAATTAACTTGATTTGCAGGCCCGAGCCCGAAGCAAACCCGAAATTTCATATTTTATTTGTGAGGCCTAGATGTTTGACTTTGACGATCATCAATTTTGCCAGTACAGCTGTTTAAATGCTGCTCAGCGTCGAGGTGCCAGTCTTTTTGCTCTCTTGCTCCTGAAAAACATCAGACATCTCAGTCCAGAAAAGTGCAGTACTAGAAACAGCAAAGATACTGCGCAGAACCCTCAAGCTCCCAGGCCTCTGGTAGAGGTCCCGAGCTTGGAAAAAGAGGGGGGGGGGGGGGGAGACAAAGACCACCCGCGGAGGGTGAGGAGGAGAGATTTTATATATATATATATATATATATATATATATATATATATATATATATATATATATATATATATATATATATATATATATATATATATATATATATATATATATATATATATATATATATATATATATATATATATGTGTGTATATATATGTGTATATATATATATAATTTTGTTTGTTTTTTTTTCCTATCTGATTTTATTAGTTTATTTTTGTTTTGCTCAAATCATGAACGGGTTTTCTGTTGAAAAACCTTCAGCCTTTTCAACAGGTCATAAACAATAACATAAAATACTTTTACTTTTCAGTCCTGTTGAAAAATATAGTAGAGTAGAAATACATATACCTGATATCACATATAGTGAACTAAAAGTACAAAGTATCCACTGTAAGTAAAAAAAAAAAGGAACCTTAAGTACAGTACTTTACTACTTTTACTTGGTTACATTCCACACTTGCTGTCATCTGTTGGTGCAGTCTAACTGTACTAAAAGTAGCTTTATAAGTGTTGGTATAAGTTGTGTTATTACTGACTCACAGGAGATACAGTGAGTTTGTTTATTGGAGATGTTTGACAATATAATATTCAACAATAAAACATCTTGTTAAGATTGGCTTATTTCTTTAACAAGAATTTGTCATGCTGTGTAAACAGCATGACACATTCTTGTAATATTTGGAGTGGTGGAACATAGCAAAGTAAAAGTAGTAATTTACTGCACTTAAGCAAACATTTTAGGTATCTGTTCTTTACTTAAGTAGATTTTAAAATTTATATTTTTTACTTCACTGTATTTGAGAGCTAATGTCTGTACGTTCTACTCCACTACATTTTTTTTTTAACAGGACTGAAAAGTAAAAGTTTAAAAAAAAAAAATGTATTGTCTGAGACCTGCTGAAAAGTCTAAGGGGTTATTTTTTAGCACATTCATAGTTTGAGCAAGCAAAAATGCTACGTAAAAAAAACGTCAATTTAATTGTTTCTGCTGAACAAAATTCAGCTCAAATCTTTATCAAAATCACTGCATCTGAATCTTAGATCTCACAATCTAGTGAACAATTACTTGCCTGATAAAAAACCCAGCACCTTCCTCAAAAAAAACATTGTTAGTTACAGATGCAGTGTCTGCAGTCACTGTCCTCACATCAACAAATCCAGTCATTTTAAGGATGGAACTTAAAGTTTTCACACAGGATTATGACAACAAAAATCATGCGTGAAAGCCAATTGTAATTCTACATATACAGACTAGACTGTGCCTGTGTTTGCTTCTATATCAGCCAAAACAAAAAAAAAAAAAAACAAAACTCTGAACATTTCAAAACTATGGCCCACACAAACATTAATGACCTCAAAGTCATGGTGATAGAGGTCATTGAATGGAGCCCCAGAGGAGGTGATTGGCTCAAAGGGTTACTACAAAGAGACCTTTCAGGATACATAGTCTAGGTGCTACTTTTTTTCACTTTGTATAAATTGCTCTTCCACGGTTCTGAACTGGAGTCCATCATGATGTTGTCTTGCTCACTGTTCCAGCCACTGTTTATTTGTATGTACAGTGCCTCACAGTTTCTATATTGTCATTTTCTATTATTTTCTATTCTATACATGATGCATCATGCTTCTTTTTGATAATTACTACAAAATACTATTCATTGTTTTTTTTTGTGTGTGTTTTGTATGACTCCCTCTCCCTTTCCCTTGGGTGCTTTTGCACACCAGGCCAACATTGTAAATAAGAATTTGTTCTTAATGTTTTGCCTGGCAAAATAAAGGTTATAATAATAATAATTGTGTCTTGAATATGTATTGGGTATTCTGGGTCACATGACCCCACTTAGTTAGCCCTGATGAAGATAGCGTAAAACTTTCAGAGGAGTCGAAATGCGTAGGCTGGTCCATGTCTTAATAAAGGGCTTCTCATTTTTTTCTAAACAAGGATGCCTTGGATGTTTTTTGTAAGCTAAATCTCTGCCCCTCCATGATAAGTGGCCTTGTCCTTGAAGTGTCCCAAACCTGCCTCCCACATCCTTCTATAGAGCCCCACCGAAGCACTCACCTTATCTCCTGTTTTTACTGTTTGTGAGAAGTCCTTTTACTTGTTATTCTTTAACTACATTTCCTTTAATACTTTTACTTAAGTTGTTTTTTTTACTTGACTATTTTGCTGCAGAATCTGTACTTTTACTTATATAACAAAACTGAATTCTTCTTTCACCACTGAATATTTGCGAATTCACAAACTGATGAGAATCCATCTTGGCACACTCCGTTGTTGTGATTGGATCAACTCCCACTGGGCAGACCTAAAGGGACATGTCCTCTTGTGTACGGAAAAGATGTCTGTGCTTTTCTCTAAACAGCATTAAACTAAAGTTAGATTTCTAGGTTTATTCTGATGTTGTGACGCCAATCAGATTCACATATTCGTCATGATGGGGCATGGTAGCTCAGTTTGTGGAATAATCCTGAAGGTTGGCAGTTCGATTCTCATTTTCCACAGAAACATCAATGATATAGCCATCAGATCAAGCTCCCACAGATGGATGCTGTTGTTGTGTCCTTGGGCAAGACACTTAACCCACCTCACCCCCCAATGTTTGTATACACTGGTGTATGAATGTGTGTGTGAATGGGTGAGTGGTTACTTGATGTAAAGAGCTTTGAAAAATGCTGTATAAAAACATGACCATTTACCATTTACCATTTACCATGATTCACCTTGTTCTAATCACTTTTAGAGACCAAACATAATCTCATTCCAGAGTAATAATGTGAGAACTCAAGATTAATGTCTTTGGTTTCAGGAGCAGTGCAGCACCTGGGGACTGAGCTCCCAGCCTGGGTTAAGTTTTAGTCACAATATCCTGCTTATCCTGCAGTTATAGGTACCCTCCCTTGTTTGGGGCCTTGACAGTCACTATGTTGACAGTTACTATGCTGTATACTACATGTATACCAGGGAAACTGGATAACTCGCCAAGTGAAGGGACTTTCGCCTCATTTATGCTAGCCAAATCTTTTAGATCCATTCATTTTGAGACGTTCAAAAGAGGCTCAAAACAAAACCAAAACAAAAGGCTCTTTTTGTATTTATGTATATGACAGAAGTCAAAGTGAGAACTCATTTTGTCTACAAAACACTCACAGAGAGGAATGGTTCAAACTGTATTTACCCTTTGAAATGACGGAAATCTAAATCAAACACTGCACTACAATTATCATTTTAAAATACTTAATATGATCCAAGTAAGTTTTTTGTTCACAAATCTCTAACTTGTGTCACCTGCTCTGCTTCTGAGCTAATTCTTCTGTTAGTTCAAGCTAATCATCATAAATATTGATAAAAATTTGACCAAAAAAAAGGACTCGGTTCTTTAAAAAAAAAGTGGGATCCAGTGGCTGACAGTGAGAGACAGGTGACAGAAACTTCAGTTAGGAAGTACTGTCCTCTGGGTTAAATTTACAATACAATTTCAATACACAAATCAAAACACAAATTCCATTCTTATAAAAGCTGTGTCGTCTTTTATTTTCTGTAATACGGTGGAAAAATACGTACATAGGATTTGAACTCAACAAAATAAAAAAAACATTTTGTCAGTATCTTTTTTGAATCAAAGCACACCACCCAACATGAATTAAATACACACAGGAGTCATATACGTACTGGGTGGGCACATACTATTTCCTGGAGCAGCTCATGATTTCAGTGCAAAAGAAAACTCACTTCACATAGTCATTGTCTTCTTACGCCTCAAGTTTCATTGAACATGTTGGTATATTAGCATAGTAACCCAATTGGCACTGGATAGGCATGGTATGGTTCAGTATTGTCCACAAAGGCAGTGGATAAACTTAGCTGTTGTCGTGGCCTTGGGCAAGACACTTTACTTTGTGTCTCCCACAGATTTGTTCAGTTCAGTTGTAGACCAGTGCTGAATTCCATTTATGCTCGGAGGTCAGAGGTCGGACCTCAGAGTAGTATTTTCTCCAGGTTTGAGTTCTCAGGACAGTGTTCAAATCTGCCAGAATGCTGTGCTGCAAGTAGACTGTACATATAAATGGACATGGCTAATTAAACTTGCTTTGTACAGTTTTGGATTTAGATTTTAGATAATGATTATTTGACTGAATTAATTGCTATGGAATCTGTCCTAATTTTTAATCATTCTGAATCCCATGGAGAAAAAGAAAGTATAGGCCTACCTTTTTAGTTACATTTTTTAGGCAAATTCACAGTTTGAACAATATAATGGAAAGAGATACATTTCTAATATTTTCTTCACTTTTGCAGTGCTCCTCTCCTCATCTCCTTCCCTGTCTCCTTGTTTTGTCTCCTCCCTCATCTCGCTCCCTTCTCGCTCTTATAGTTTTGACTGGTGTCTGGGTCTTTGCCAAAAGTAATCTCACAAAGCTCTGGCCTGATTTATCTCCATCATCAACACTAAACCTACATCACAGAGCCTTATTCAGGACTGGAGCAGGCAGAAGCGGACATGAGCAGATGAAAACCTGTAATGTGACACATTTATAAGTCCCTTTAATAATCCTGGGTTTCCATTAATTACTATGATTAGAGCAAGATATTTTCTTTTTTTTTAATTTTTGTTTTTTTTTTGTTTTTTGCCCTCAATAACTATTGCCAGGTGGGGCAAAACATATGATTTAGCCACAAGGGTAAAGACATATTTCTGTTGGCTTTTTGTTTCCATTGCCCTTTACAAACAGAGCAGTGATCGTTGGATCCTGTCCCCCGCTCTTCTTCTGTCCTGGGTGCTAAAAGCTATTGGAGAAGAGATTTTCACATTTGTGGTGAAAATGATATGGATATTATCACCACACACCCTCAATCTAACATGTACCATGAATGCTAAAAGTGAAACAAAAACACATGGGGGAGGGCATGGAGCTTTACACACAGCTGCCACATGTTCACACATGTTTAACACACAAATCCTGCATATTTAGGCTGAGTTCTTCTCTCAAACAGAAAACACTCTGTTACACTTTGTGATGTCATGTGGTATTACAGGAAGTGCTCCATTGTGTTTTTAAACTCCATACACCTTCACTAGAATCATTTGGATAATTTCAGATTTAATTTGAAAACTACCACTTCATGACATCACAAGGTGGAACAGAGCATTTTCAACTTTGGAGATGTAGACACACGCAACTCTATATAGGACCTTTAAGATATTGGACTGTAATTTTAACACACAAAAATAACTAATTACCCCATAGCTACATCAGGAGTAGCTTAGTCTATATCATAGCAGCTTATTTCTGTACATAAACTTGAATGAAAAAAAAAAAAAAAAGATTAAGATTAATATGCTGAAATTTTTCAATTTAGATAATTTAAAATGTGAAATTATTATTGGATCCATGCACCAGTCAAAACTTGGACACAAATACATTCCTAACATAATATAGCCCTCACATCTGCTCCTCTGCTCAGTTCAGGTTTTGATACTAAAAAAAGACTCAAAATGGATATTAGGACACTAGGGGGTGGTATTGGCTCCAAAAACAGCGAGCCTTATCCCAGCATGTACCACTGCCACCAGGATCTGGGCAGCAGTGCATGGGGCTGGCCTAGTTTGGACATATTTCAATGAGCCCATATTTTTGAAACACCCAGAAATAAGAACCATATCCCATAGAAAAGACTTTGAAATGGACTTGTACCAAAGACGGCGCAGAACAAATAAATGGAAACAACATTGAAAATAGTGATTTGATTGGAAGAAAATCTGAAAATATTATATGGTTTAATGTTATCATGTTAAAGATACAGTATGTAACTTTCTGGAGTTGGCACATCACCTGCATGAGTCCATGGAATCCACAATTCAGAACATTCTCCATGGAACTAGATACATTTTATAGATTATAGCCAAAGGAAGAATTTCCATGGAAACAAGCAGGTCAGATTTGTGGAGATGCAATCCCACTCTGTATGTGGACACACATTGTTCAGGGTCATAAACATGCTTTTATTTTAGTCTCATTCTAGGGGCTAAAAAAGTTACATACTGTAGTTTTAAATAGATCTTAAACACATGGAAAAGTATTATGGTGTAAAAGTTTAATTGTTTGTGGGGACTTGAATAGCAAAATCAACACAAGCGATGTTAATGATGTCATAAGACTGTCTGGTTTTAAGAATATAGGGTGGCAGTTGCTGTAGTTGGTTAAGATGTTCCCACTGACCCAAAGGTGCCATTTTATTCTGAATACATTATACTTTCCCATATAAATAATAGTGCAGTAATATGGAAAATCTATCTGTAGTAATATGAGATAAGTGTATAGATTTAAATGGTGCTGCTGCTGTGGTTTACAGTGACCTTGACGCTCCAAGGTCCTGCTGAATATTCGACTGGGGACTAACACGGCTCGAGTTTCATTCTCACACTATTTATTTCAAATACAGGGCAGTAAATACTGTTTTACAGCCCCATCACGGAGCCGGATTTCCATAAGCCCCGGGAAGAGGGAGATGGGGAAGAGGGAGAGAGGGAGAAAGAAGAGGAGAGAGGGGGAGAACAGGAGAGAGGGAGAGAGAGGAGACAGGGGTGAAAACATAATGATTATTTTTGGGTGTGGTGAATCTTTGGAGCAACTATTTTACTTTACGATACACTTAAAGGTTTTCCAGAGTGAGATGCTTGGTGATTGTATTGCTTTGCTTTGCCTGGGATGTTCCAATGCATGTCATTACAGTCATCACTGTAGGCGACAGTAGCTCAGTTTTTCTGCTTATCTGCTCATGTTTTTCTGCTTTTTCTGCTTATAGCAGTCAGATCCACTGACCGACTCGTTGGTGGTACGATTCCAGCTCCCACAGGTGATGCTGTCGCGGTGTCCCCATTGTCAGTGTACACTGATGGGCGAGGGGTTCATTGATGTAAAAGCACTGTGAGTGCCTTGAAGGTGGAAAGCACTATATAAAAATGTGACCATTTACAATTCCTTTTACAGTCATGACAACACTAGAGATAGTAAAGTTAAATGCCATACTGTGGAACATTCTGGTAAAAGCAATACTGTCTACATGGAGACAAGCAGGAGGCTGTTGATCAGAAAAAAAAAATACACATATTTTGTCTTTAAGGTGGAATTTACTGTTATTGAGAGAAATCTGATTTTAATATTTTATTTTGAGTTGACATTGTACTTTGTGTTAGAATTACAGCTGAAAGGGTTAATCTATTATGCATTAAAGCAGATCTTTTGTACTTGTGTCTGCCATATAGACACAAGTACTAATCACAATATTCATCTAAAACAACTTCATAAAAGAATCAAGTCCGCCAACTTCTGTGCTAGAAAACTGTGGTGCTCAATGGGAGCTGACGTCGGTGTAAACATCATCACAACAAAGCATCGCATGCTCCCAGCACTTACTATGGACAACTGTACATCACAATAGCCAGCAGCAGATTTTTATTTGTTATTTTTACCAAAATGACTACGCAATGCTGCCGAATCCTACAGGTATTACCGATTAAGAAAATAAAATTGGAAAATGAAGTACAGAGCAGTGGGCTTGTACCCAAATCACAGTAGTACAAGAAGAAGTACAACTTCAGAGGGTCAAAGAGAAGGGGAAACTCTAAAAAGCTTTATTTCGCTGAAAAGGTCTGCTTTAATCAAAAAAATTCAGACATTTTTTTTTTTTAATAGTATGAATTAAATTAGAAGCTTTCAGTCTTCAAATATGTGACATTTAAACTTCAGATGGCATGTTTTTGGCAGGAGAATAATCCATACATAGAAAAGCACATGATTAAAGGTGCTGTGCCTGACTTTTACAGTTTTGAAAATAAATGTGAAAAACAGAACTAGTTCATTTTTAACGGTTTGTAGTGGTCCAAAGTTAGTCCTCACTTACCTTATGCATTCTGAGCATCCTTATTATTCACGTTTACAAGTGTTTTTCACAACTTTCAGAGGCCAGAGCACAACTGGTATGCTAACAGTGCACTTCCTGATTCCTGATTCAATTTTTCTCAATAAAAATGCTTTATAATTAGAAACAGACAGCTCATAGCGGACATATTTTGAACTCAAGAGCTGCTTATACAACATATCTGTATTGTTGAATACATTGATAAAATCAGCAGTTAGAATTATATAGAGGTTGGAGCTTTTATGCTTAAAACATAAACATGAGCTGATGCCACTGTACCAAAGCAGACAGATTGCAACAAATCGTTATTACCCAATGTGTGGACTAGAGGAGGCACTTACTCCACATGTGCAAGTCCCACTGAGTTACACACAGCTCTTGATATGTCTTACTTTGCTTTGAGCAGAGCCACAAAATGGACACAACTTTTCTCCACCCAACAATATGTTGTGTTCATGTTCTAGAATTGGATGACATCATAATTTCAAATGGAGGGCAGGGACCTATATAACTCTATGGGAGATTTACTGTTTTTGAAAGAAATCAAAAATAGACATGTTGAACCTTATCATTATTTGTTAAGGGTAAACTTGCAATATTAATCCCATGGCTTAACAGCTGACAACAATCATGTCTTTGGGGTTGCATAATGGAACCACTTTCTTAAGCTATAGTGAAAAAAGTCTTTTCACTTTTGTTTATTTATACTGACAGAAAATATGTTGAACTTTGTGGTAGTTTTTGTTTTATATGGATAGGCTGAGTAAACAGAGATATTTACCATAAACCAGGTCAACACATTAGCTGTCTGACAGTTAAACTCCACCATAGAATTTTGACCTGTCTCCAGCTCAGTTTAAAATATAGGCATTCTATGTGTTGTGATGTCATGTGAACATGACCCATTTGAATGTCATTGTTTGAAAAAGGCATTGACCAGTCACAAGACCGGGAGTCAAGAAGAGCTTTGTTCCAAAACCATAACTAACTACAAATGAAGAGGTGATGCCAAAAACCAAAAATAAAGTCAACAGTTTTTCTTAGGCAAATACACTTTGTGCATAGAAACGGTAGTCTTCAAATCTAGGGTTGTATTTTCTTATATAACTACATTTAAGATTTCTCACATAAGTACATTTAAGATTAAAGTTAGAGCAACACTCTTGTTTAGTTTAAAATTTTGATCAAGTTCATAATTTTACTTTGTTGGACATGGGTGGCAGATATGACATATTTAGAGATAATTCCATAACTGTTACCCAGCACCATAATGTAAACAAGGGCTAAAACTATTGCAACAAAATCACATTTATTGTAAGGACAACACAATTATTTTTAGGTATAGATTATTTCAGTCAGTGACGTTAATTGTGTTTAACATGTTATCAGTAAACCTCCAGCTCCATGTCCACTGTCTACCCTAATCCCCTAACCTCTGACCCCTAACCCACCCACAGCTTCCTGTCCACTGCCTGACCCTAACCCCCTAACCTCTGACTCCTAACCCACTTGCTGCTCCCTGCCCACTGCCTGATCCAAACCCCCTAACCCAGTGCTTCTCAATTAGTTTCTGTTATGCCCCCCATGAAGAAGAAAAACTTTTGCGCCCCCCCCCCCCCCCCCCCCCCCCCCCACACACCCCCCTCTCCGCCGCAACTATAATAGTACACTTTGTCTATAAAATTGTTGTAAGTACTACATAACAACAAAACAAAAACTTAAAAATAAATATAGATCAACTACAACAAACAATGACTTCCAATGCTCGCTGGTTTACTGAAGTGACATTAACAAAGCGGGATGATTGTTGGCAATATTCATCCTGTTTTCACTTAACCCTTTAAGGCAGGGGTCTCAAACTCAAATTAGCTGGGGGCCGCTGGAGGCAGAGTCTGGGTGAGGAGCCCCCCCCCCCAAAAAAAAGGTCATTTTTATTTCCAGCACAGTATAGTATTTGGCTTCTTTCTATAATACTGTGCTTTTTTTTTTTTTTTTTTACTTTGAGAGTGTTTAAAAAAGAGAAATGTGAGGAAATGTTAAAACTTGTCTGACCCTATAATTGGTCCGGGTTACCGGGTACTGTTATTGCCGATGCACAGGTGCCACTATGTGACTTCAGACTATCTCCCAGTCCCATTTCAGCACGAAGGCAGAGGAGCACCCTTCGTTGGCCGAGCACTTTGAGCAGCACTTCTAAGTGTACTTTAAAACTGTGCATGAGGCGAACTGGGACACGGCCAATGACCGACAAATAACGTTGCAACCCTATAATTGGTCCGGGTTACCGGGGACTGTTATTGCCGATGGACAGGTGCCACTATGTGACTGCAGACTATCTCCCAGTCCCATTTCAGCACGAAGGCAGAGGAGCACCCTTCGTTGGCCGAGCACTTTGAACAGCACTTCTAAGTGTACTTTGAAACTGTGCATGAGGCGAATTGGGACACAGCCAATGACCGACAAATAACGGTGCGACCCTATAATTGGTCCGGGTTACCGGGGACTGTTATTGTGGTTGCACAGGTGTCACTATGTGACACAGACACAGGAGGAGCACTGAGCTCTTTACTTTTCTTTTATCCCACCACATAACCATCACTTTGATTTATTTTGTCAGAGAGAGACCTCATATGAACTCTCTAAGTGCCATTGACGTGCGTGTGTAAATATATGAATATATTTATGTACATTTATATACGTGTAATATCCCGCTGAACAGCAACTTAAAAACACTTTTTTGTGTTGTGAACGCAACGCGCTCAGACGAATGTCCGCGTGTGCTCAATAGAAACGAGGCACCAGGCACAGAAGAAAACACTCCATGGCAGCGCTGCTGTAACTTTCACTCATTGAGAAATGTTTCTCTGCATCAAACCGATGTCCCGCCCCGAGAGCCATATACCCCACCGTGATTGGTAGGTTCGTTCAGCTCCGCACACAACACTGTCAAGTGCCACACAAGTCAAACTCGCGGGCCGCATTAACATTAAACTTTCATATTAAGGCGGGGGCCGCAAACTACTGGCCCGAGGGCCGCAATTGGCCCACGGGCTGCGAGTCTGAGACCCCTGCTTTAAGGAATGAGCTCACTATAGACCAGTACAGCTCAAATAGACTTTTATTCTTTTTTTTCCCGTAAAATTCATTTTAAAGGAAGTGTCAGAATATACTGGATTTTTTCACACAACTACCTCTATTTTACAGATCCATCCGTATTTTTTCTTTGATGCATTGAATAAGCGAGTGGGAAAATCCCTGTGGCCCCTGCGCTCTCATTCGTCATCTTCAAGGGACAACAGAGGCAGATTAATGACGGTAAAATATCTAAAGAGCCTCATGCCTCTGCTTTGAGATGCTGTTTGAATTTACATGAAGCACAGTTGGTTGCGGAGTTACAGTAATGGACAGTCCACAACCGCGAGTCCATCGGCGACGATAGGGGTTCTCCTCTTGCGGGTTTTGTTAGAGTCAGCGTGATTTAGTGATTTTAATGCAACTGTTAAAACCTCATTACACCAGAAATGGTCGTGCTGACTGTCCGTCTGATTGGAACTAGTCAGCTACTGTTGGCCCAGAGCCAACTGCACAATAATTATAATTAGACAAAAATAAAATAAATCATAACACATTTATTTTGTTAAAGGAATGTTTAAACTTCCAGAAAAATTACTTCATTGTGCGTGAACTCAGCATGACTTTCTGTATTTTTCGATCTTTTGTTGTTTTCCACAAACTGTGATGAATATTTAGCAACCAAACCATGTTATAGGTAGGGTCATCCTTCAAAGACACTGGTTACAAACTAGTAACTTTCAGCCTAATCTTACATGGTTATACAGTATATGGTTCATTTCAAACCATCTTTGGCATATTTTCAAATATTGTCAGCAAAATTCAAGATGTTAACATGATCAAACTTCTATATGTGATAATTTATGAATGAAGATGTAGTAAATTCTAGAAAACACAAAAAACACTCCCAAAATCTTGTCACCTGTCTTCTGCTGTCAAATCCACACCTCTACCTTTGCTCTCTGAACCAATAACATCTAAGAACTCTCTCCCCTTCTCTGCCCCATATCCATCATAGCAGCAGAACCATAAGCCTC
Organism: Periophthalmus modestus; assembly: GCA_019594935.1. Lineage (NCBI taxonomy): Eukaryota > Metazoa > Chordata > Actinopteri > Gobiiformes > Gobiidae > Periophthalmus > Periophthalmus modestus. The sequence goes on along the minus strand of JAIEZT010000172.1, from coordinate 116,200 downwards.
CTCAGCCTCCCCATCTCCTCCTCTTCAGTCCTTCCCTTTGACTTTTGGTGCAGGATTAGGTACATTCAAGTTCTACTTGCCATACTGTCTTTTATTATTATTATTATTATTATTATTATTATTATTATTATTATTATTATTATTATTATTATTATTATTATTATTATTATTATTATTATTATTATTTAACTATATGTGTAATAATACATATATTATGTCTGCATTTTTTTTAAGTGTGTGAGTGTTTTGTCATGTTCAAAATAAAAGTAATCAAAGATAATCAAAAATAATAATCTGTTAGGGAATAATCACTAATGTTATTGGGTCACACTGTATGCTGGTCAAGAACACTGTATTCATGGAGCTCAACCGTGACCGCCCACCCTATAGAGTTTGCAAAATATATATACAGTATATATGTTAAAAGTTCGAAAGCTCAGGGCTAATCAGCTGCATGGTAACTACTGATTACAAGACGTATAATTTGATTTAAAATTAATTTTTGAAATGTTATAAACAGCTAAGTTGTTAAAGTTATTAAAGCATCTCACTGACTCTTGCATTTAAAATTCACTTTTTGGGCTTAAAATGACTGCATTATGGATATTAGTAGCATGTAGCTGCTTACCCTTTGTGATGGGTTTGGACTCTTAATATTTGAATTTTTAAAAAAGTCTGTGGGAAAAATAAATGGAAAATTGTCTTCAAGAACTGGAGGAGGCGGTCACTGTTGTTCCATAAAGCATACAGTTTGATCCTATAACATTAGTCATTCTGTTCTGTGTATTCTAAACTAGTTACTCTGATTTTCACACCCTACAACTCTCATCCTAGGGTGTGGACACTATTAGAGATGTATAATAATCTCTACCTGCCAAGGTCGAACCATCAGATTATCTAGTTTTTCCTGATTGCAATATTTTTGGGTTAACATTTCATATTGTTTAGCAAAACCATTTCTGATCCTAACATGGAGAATGGCAGTGGTTTACGGCATAACTTGGAACAAAGCTCTTCAAATGTCTAGTCTGCTTTATCCACCTTAAAAATCCAGAAAAAACTCACCACGTTTCAATAATAATGTCAACAAACATTTAAAAATTACCACCCAGATTTCTGAACCTTTGGTCCATGACTCCTTTATAAAAATATTATAAAATGCTTTTGAATGCCATTTCATCATAAGATATAAACATAAGAAACAAACTAACTACTGTGCAAGTGACAGGAACCAAGACTGGACACATCTGGGGAACAGAGGGAACAGATGTCAATTTTTGTACAAATCTCTGAATGAAAAAGTCCCAGCACACCTCAAATCACAAATACTGAACGCAGCAAAGTGGAAAATGCACAAATCAGCATGGTACAAAGGCATTCACTGCAAAAGAGGATCATAGCATGGGTTAAAAGGACTCAACTTGAGAACATTATCTTGATTTGAGTTTTTCTTAAAACATGAAAAACAGAACTAGTTCAGTTTAAACCGTTTGCAGTGGTCCAAAGTTATTCCTTATGCAAATAATTGATAGTTCTATGTTATTCTATGACAGTTTTACTGGCAGGTACAGGCCCTTTAACTTAGATTAAATTACTTTTGTTAGCAATTTTCTTAACTAAACAGCAGATCATTTACCTTGAAGTAAAAATCTCATTGAAAAGCTATATATGTTACTTTTTGGAGATGGCATGTCACATGCACGATTTCATGGAAATAAAAGTTAAAACTATACTTCAGAACATTCTCTATGGAGATAGATCAGTTTTATACCATGCTGTGGAATATTAGAGCCAAAGAAACAACATTGCCATGGAAACAACCAGGACCAGGTCATCCACCAGGCCAAATAAGAGCCAGTTTTGTGAAAATGGAAGCTTGCTTACTGCAAGGAAGTTTGTCGGAGCAATAAACAACCAAAATGAAAAAAAAAAAAAAAAAAAAAAAAAAAAAAAACAACAACTTTTATTTTTGGTCTATTTTTTGGCTAAAAAATGTAATACTGTGGCTTACTATATTAGAAAAAAAATAAAGTTAGCTTTCATTGTTTAGCCTGTTTCATAACACTTTTGATAATAAGCTGCTTGGTCAGGACTACTTTGGCTGGAGGATTTCACCCACAAGCTACCCTGGGACATCAGCTCACTCACCCACCACATACATAGGCAAGATGGGTTGCCCAATAGTATGTTTGGTCAAAGCTGGGATCAAACCCGCTGTGAATGCTGTAACCACTAACCACTGAACCACTGCTGCAAGTAAAAACTTCTCAAATTACGTTCTGAATTTTGGTCATTTTGAGCCATGCTAGACTTTTTTGCAGTGTGTAAATAAGGAGCATATACAGACACTTGCTACAGCTCCTTTAAGTAAAAAAAATCTCTGTAATTTTTCTTTTTTTTTTGTCATAAATACACACCCAAGATCCAAGACGGGTGGGTGGCGGGTGCGTCCATTTGGCACTCTGGTCTTTGCTGTCCTATTGAAGAACTGGTGAGTCCATTTCCATAATAAGACAACTCAAAAGTCATGGTATGAGCTGCCCCAAAACACTGCCATACATAAAACAGGAATTGTCCCAAAAATGAGGGAAGTTTTGTTGTTGGTACTGCATCATGGTTGTCAAAGAGTTTGTATTTACACATTTGAGATAGAAGCCAAAAAAAAAAAAAAGAGGGTTGCAGGTCAAAGGTCATCTGCTTGTCGCTATAGCTCCCATATAGGCATCAAAGCGCCATTTGGTTTTGTCATTGCTGGATATTGCTACTATCTACGGTGAAAACTTGTTGAATGAATTTTGGTTCAGAAAAATGAACCAAATTTCCATGCAATTTGCAAATCCTTGTATGTATTTGACATACATTTCTGTGTTTTGAGTGTGAACGTTCTTGAACAATTAACCAAAGTGGCACATTTAAGTTCTCAGATTATACAGAATGGTGCTCTAAGGGTTGATCACCGGTGCTCTGATTTTATCCTAGGCCCCCTACTGGAAGTTCAAGACAGATTTCAGACAGACTCTTTGCTGAACAAAATTATTTCTTAAACCATAACAAGATCGAAGATGGCGGAACCTCTGAAGTAGCGGTAGGCTTGCTTTCTAAAGTAAATTCTCAATAATTTTAGAACTTTTAGACATTTTTAATGGCTTATCAATTAGGGAGTTACCATTAAACCTATAATTATCATGAAAAGACATATCGGATATTGTGATGTTGATATAGTGTTATTACTGAGATTCCATAGAATAAAAAGGGTTGAGTTATTCAACTGGTAGAATACTTTGACCAGCTATGATTACATTTGGCAGATATCTTCTTGTTCCCAAAAGTCAAAGGTTGCAGATTGGAAGGTTACCATCTGAAGAAAAATTAAGTGGAAGTACTATAAAAGTTCTGGCATAACAAATTAGAGGTATAAGCAATCCAAAAAATTATGAATGATCGCCATTATTTATGTATTTATTTTTTGAAGATATGCAAAATTTGAATAAAAGACCTACTAAAAAAAACAAAACAAAGGTTTTGTTTTTTAGTAGGTCTTAATATTTTTGTGTTACATTTTTAAAATTCACTTTTTGCTGGATTAAACGTTTTCAACTATGTTTCTGCACATTTCTGATGAAGAACCATAAGATTATTTGAATATCATTATACAAATTTATGTCAAAATCAGCCATCTCTATAAAGAATAAATCCTACATAACAAAAGGCAATGCACCAGTGACACCCAGCCCCACCTCTTTGCATGACCCCCTTTCACACATGAGTCTGCATCCTCTGCGTGTGCCGGGAGGAGTAGTCCGACTGCGGAGACGAATAGGAAAAACGCGTGTTGCTTCCGTACTTCCCTAACCCCGCCTCCGGGCTTTGTTGCCCCGGTGATGGCCCCTGCCCTCCCCCCTGCCCCGTGGGGTACATCTCATACCCCTCCTCTATGGTCGGAGCAAAGCCCATCCTGTAGGTGGTGTACTGAGCCGGGTATCCATAGTTATCATATCCCATTTGAGCGGAGGTTTCCATAATTCCGCAGTCTCCCGAGTAGTCCGAAGGCGATGGGAGCACGGGTGGCTGCTGGCTTTGCGGAGCTCGGGAGTAGGTGTTGAAGTGAGCGTAGGTTGTGTGAGAGATCCGGGAGGGGGGGCGCGGGTCGTAGCAGCCTGCCCGGGATCCAGGCATTCCGGTGGGGGCCACAGCTCCGGTGGGGGCTGCCTGGGGACTGCTGGTGGAGGACGGCCCAGCTGAGGGGCCTGTAGATGGGTTGGGAGATCTGAACTCGCCCTGGTAGTGAACGGTGCGGGACTGAGGGCGGGTGTCCTCATGGGTGGTGGCACGGACGTTGTAGTAGCCGTTGGTGGGGTCCTGGGAAATAGAAGATAGATAATGAGATTGTGATCTTAGAAATTAAAGCGATTTCAAGTCCAAATATGAATTTTGATTTGAAAGACAGGTGCACTTTGTTGCCCCTATATGTCCTTTTCAATTGACCCATCCCTCAGTGCCAGTGGGGCAACCTGTCAGGGGCAGAGGGATCTTGAGGTAGTCTTGGTAAGGACTCTATTACATGGAGGACTCTCTTTTAGCTATTGTGCATGTTTTGAGTTGATGAACTGGAGTAAAACCCACCCACACAGGAAGAACATGCAAACCTGCATGAATAGCTTCAATTCAAAATCATAAAAAAATGATGACAGGACCCAAAATACCATGCTTTGAATATACTGGTGTCTTGTAATGTATGTAATGAATGATAAAATCTCACCTTGAGTTCATACTCGTCGCGTGACTCTCCTTCACTGCGCATCTCCTGTTTCAGGTCTATGTCGTCTTTGAAGGGCTGAGTAGAGGGAGAGAGGGAGACAGAGGGCAAAAACTAAAGCATTGAACAACAAGACACGGACACAAGCAGGGAAGAAAGGAACCAACGAAGGAGGAGAGAGGGAGGAGGAGAAAAGCAGGGAACGAAGGAACCAACAAAGAAAAAGAGCCGAGGAAGGAGTGCGAGTGGAAGGATTAGAGATCCAGGGAACAGACGAACCAAAAAAGGAGGAGAAAGGGAGGGGGGAGAAGAGAACCAGGGAAGGAGAAAATGAACCAAAGAGGTGGAAGAGAGAGGAGAAGAGACTTTGAGAAGAACAGACACTGCACTGGAGAGAGAGAGGGAGAGGGGCTGGGTTATCAGTGTTCTAGTAAGACGGCTGCTCCAGATGGACATCAAGGTGGACATCAAACTGTATCAGTGTTTCGGCCTTGGTCAGACTGCATTCAAAGCAACTGCAGAGACCACAAGTATTCTGACTCTCTTGTGGTAATGAGAGGAGATCAGACTAACCTCGGAGCACTGCGGAGGAGGCAAACATGCTGCTGCCCATTGGGAGCCTGTTTTAAGAGGACGCAGTAGCCCTTATTATCACACGTGGTTTCACAAGTGCAGCGTTAAAAGCCTGTGAATACTAACTTTGCACAGCAAGATGGATTCTGGAGGTATTTGTGTGTTCACAAACTCATGAACATCCATCTTAGCAGGGTCCTGCTAGTGCAATGGGGCCACTGGTTAGTGGACCTATCACACATTGTGAATAATGTGGAAGCCAAAGATTTACCAAGACAAACATGGCAGAACAGAGGGATGTACTTTTTTTTTTGCAAAAAATGCTAACTATTTTTTCTTTGAAAAACATGCAGAGGCTTTGTACATTTGTCTGTGCTTTTCTCTAAATGGGATTGAACCCAAGATGGATTTTTTCTTTGTTCCGCTGTTGTGACATAGATTCTAAAGGTTTTAAACCAGCTGACTGCATTCTTCTTTGCATTCTGATTATTTCTGATTAGAAGCTTAAAGCTGATTCACGAAGGTAGGGCTGGTCTCAGCTTTGTCTGAAATATAGTTTTGCTCCAGAGAAAACAGTTAAATAGTGAACATATTAAAGAGAAGCGTTGTTTTGTGATTGTTCTTTCAGGCTGATTATTCGAGGAACTTGGGCACTCAAAAGAACCCACCGAGCCACAGGAGCATGCTAACATCCCTACTTTTCCCCACTGTCCCCTGAATTCTCACAGAGGTATAACTCATACTCCTTTCTGCTGCCCCCTGGAGTCTCACAGAGATATAACTCATGCTCCTCCCTGCTGCACCCTGGTGTCTTAGAGGGGTATAACTTACCGAGTACATGGCCTTGACCATTCTTGTTGCCGTGGAGACGTTGGTGGACTCCTCCTCCAGACTGTGGTTCTCTTTGTTCACTGTCTCCACTTTAATATCGGGTTTGCCCAGCGTGACCCCGCGTCGACCTAAAACACAGACACCATCATACACTATAGTCAGAGGTCAACATAGTGAACCAGACAAGTGTAATGGATAAGCCAGATGCCCTTCCTGTTATAATCTATTCTTCATTCTTGTCCATGGACACAGCTGATGTGCTCATGAACAAGGCACATTGTTAATGGGAAACCCACCCAGACATGATATATTTTAAATGAACCATTTTGTATCCTGTTACTGCTACTACTAAGCATGGCCGGCCCAGCCTATAAGCGAACTAAGCGGCAGCTTAGGGCCCCGAGGCCTCAAGAGGGCCCCCAATCTGGCAACCCCCACAATACACATTGCGTTTAGTGTGCGCGCAGTACGCGCTACTGACGCATCTCCGCTGTAGCGCAGTAAGTCACTCTGTAGTGCACACATGATGTATTTGTATTGGTAATCTGGCAACCAACTGAATGACGCTACACCTGATCTTGCGATGATTGGCCAACTTTATTGTAAAAGGACGAGCAGTGTGGAATAAACAAATGCAGCACTGTGTTCCAAGTTTATTTTCATCGTCTTCATCATGTCGAAACAAAGCTACCCGTTGGGTGTGGAGAAGCGTAAATAGAAGGAAAAAGAAGAAGAGAAGAAACATCAATCTAGAGGTAATGTTGAGTGAATCTTACAAAGAGGTTAATGCAATCGTTAATGTGACAAGTTACGTTATCATCATTTTAATTCACAATGCCGCTACCCACCACTATCTCGAGTATATCAACATGTTATTAGCACTTAGCATCGCAGCGGTAGGTGTACTAGCAGGAGGCTAGTACACCTGATGCAGTCATTTTAAGCCCAAAAAGCGAATTTTAAATGCAAGAGTCAGTGAGATGCTTTAATTCCTGCCCGTAAATGATGTGTGTGTGTAGTATATTGTTGTTAGCCAGTTAGCGGGAAATCTGCTGTTCTGCATCTTTTAACATTAAATCCAGGCTAAGTCCCGCGCTGCTGTCAATGCTGAACGGTGCATATGGCGAATTGGGACATGGCCTCACTGTCGCTGCAGTGTTTGGTGCTACATTGCTTGGCTAAATTATCGAGAGCCTGAGCATGGAGCTAACGGGAGGCCCATTTTTCACATTTGTAGAAGAGCTGAGCAACATAATAGAGCCACGGTTAGTAACAGTCTTATCCAATGCCAGTTATAAACTATATATAACTATTATATAATTATAATTCATACCCCTAAACATTTTACACTTAAAATGAATGCAGATTCATAGATACAAGACTCATTGCCTATGATCCAGAGGCTGTAAAGTGTGGCTCGTGACGGCAGAAACTTTATTTAGGTGGAGGCTTTTTTTTTTTTTTTTTTTTTTTTTTTTGTATAAACTGTCCTTTTTATTGTTATATGTTATATGTGTGCTAAAAATAAATAAATAACGTAATAGTCACAAATAATAGCAAAGTGCCTGTGATAAAGCCTATAATTATTTAATTTCATAATTTTTACCATTATTCAGGAATTCAGGATTTACATTTAGTCTGTCTAACTGTGTTTTATGTGTTTTCTGCAAAGGCTCTTTAGACAGGTTCTTTGCCATTGTTGATGAAGTGACATCCATATCTCAAGATGCTGCTGAAGATGCTGAAGCTGGTAATGCCTGGTGAACTTATAAAGTCATTTATCAGAGTGTACACATTAGTAACTTTTAAATGTTAATTCTGGGAGCAGCTGAAGCATCTCCCAATCCTTCAGGTGAAGCTGATGCTACTGTTGTTGGTAAGTAAAGTAACATGTATTTGTATGCTATTTTTATGCTCACAATGACCACACACTTTACACAGTTAGGGGCGTTTTGTTATTTTTATTTCTGAATGATCAATCATTGTGTAATTGGTGACATGTTTTTTTTTTTTTTCTTTTTTGATGGCTGCAGAAGAAATCCCCATTACTCCTTCTCTAGAGGATAGCAGTGCTACTGATGGTAGGTTAAAATTAATACGCAAATGGAATTTGAAACTTGTAACAGTGTGTTTCAAATGGTGTTGCTTGCAATTGTTAAAATTATTTATCTTTTGCTCCAAAAGTGGGACATCAGAAGAGAAGCAGCCTTCAGGTTCAACATGTCCACCATGCAGTCCAATTGATCCACCACTGTGGCCAAATAAACTATCAGACCAAATAAGAACCGATTTAGTGTGGAGAGGACCACTTCAAACAACCATAATAGAATTAGTTTTGCAGTGTTACTTATATTTACTTGAATTTGTGATGTTGTTATACTGAGTATGCCGACATGCATAATTAGAGAAAACTTTTGTCTGATTCATAGCAAACCTGGATGACTGATTATTTATTTTGCACTATAGCAAGGCATAAGCTATTACATTAGTATTTTATTTATTTTTATTTTTATTGTCAGAAGTGTTTTAAGTTTATTGTGAGTGCAATCTTTTATTTAGTACTTAACGTCATAGCACTGTCATGTTTGGTCACTTTGGATTGAAGTACTTTCTTATTCTGCCTGTTGGACTTTTACTTGTGTGTTTACTTATGATGAGTACATCTTGTTGCATAAAATAATAAATAGAATATGTTTTCTATGTTTATTCTTTTAGTTTGAAAAGTGGTTTGGCACCATCTAATGTGCATTGTATTAAGTGATGATCAATTACACTCAATAGTGGTGGGAAAAACGGCGTTAAACAATAACGACATTTCTAACGTGTTGTTTTTTCCACTAACGGAGTAATTTAACTAATTACTTTTCCCAGCGGCCCAACGCCGTTACCATTACTGACAGTAAAATGTGGCGCGTTACAATTTATTCAGTTCACTCTCCCTTCATCAGAGAAGTCTCTCATCTAAAGGAGCTGCAGCGCATGTTGTGTTTCTTTGGTGAAAGAGGAGGCTCGGGGTGAGATCAATTGTTTGAGATGAGCGAAACGGGCACAGATAATCTCGTGAGAGCAAGGCCGACGCAGGCCGTGTCTCAATTAACCAAAGTGCCCTAAATGGCGCCACTTCAACGGCGCATTTAAGTCGGGCAGTGCTTCGACCCGCACTTTGAACAGTACATGGAACGGTGCATTTGGCGAATTGGGACACGGCCGCAATTTTTGAGCAAGGAGAGTGCAGTAGCTCTCCACCGACTGCGGCCGCATGCATGGACTACAAACGCTTAATGCATGATGGGAAATGATGTCTTGTCACACGTGCATTGACAGCTGATTGGGTCCGAGTTGAGTTTTGATCAGGAACGTGACGCTCTGACGCACGGTGCCTCCTCCTCCAACTTTACACAAACTACTGCAACATGTTTGATATGGACATATGTTTCAAATGTGACTGAAAGTGTCAAGGTTGTTGTCAGATATGGATCACTTGTAAACAAATGCAATATAAGTGCAATCTGTTAAAGTGAAATAAGTGTTAAAGATTCACATCTATTGTGTTTTTATTGTTTTAACATAGTAAGTAACGGCATACTTACTTTGCCTAGTAACTAGTTACTTCTCCCAAAAAGTAACTGAGATGGTAACTCTGTTACTTTTTGGGATAAGTAACTTGTAACTATAACTAATTACATTTTTGAAGTAAGATTCCCAACACTGCTCAAGTATATTTAGTGGGTCGTATGTTAAAACTGATTAAGTAAAACAGCTGTTTTTAAAAAAATAAAAAATATCTATCATATAGCTTTTACAACCTGTACGTATATTATCACTTTAGCCAATAGGGCCACATAATAATGCACCACCTATTTTGATACGTTACTATGTCTGACTTAAGATTCTTATTTGTATGGTGTGTTATGTATACAGCCTGTAATCTGTAGAGATCCGTGCAGTATCAAGATGCAATGTGGGATTTCTGTTGCTGATGTGGTGAGGGCCCCCAAGGCAAATTCTGCTTAGGGCCCCCTAAAGGCTAGGGCCGGCCCTGCTACTAAACCTACTACTATTCTTGTAGGGGTAGTAAAACAGTAGTAGTAGTAGTGGTGGTGGTGGTGGTGGTGGTAGTGGTGGTGGTGGTGGTAGTAGTAGTACTATTGAATCAAATCACACTTTGATCTTCAACACTGCGATGACTAGGGGTGTGCTAAAATATCGATATACCGATATGTATCAATATTATTAAAATCGATACGATATCGATTCTTTGTTTCCTAGTATCTATATCGATATTCCCCCCAGACGTTACTCTTTACGGGTGAAGAGACGCGAGAAGCAAGAGAAACGAAAATGCCAGAAAAAATGTTTCAACCGCCTTCCTCCCTTTCTAGTTAGAAACATGCATTAATCAAAAAGCACTTTATTGTGTTCTTTAATGTTCAATAAATGGAAGATAAATGCACCATTTAATGTTTGTTTTTTTTTTTGTAAAAATTGGGTAAGGTTGAAGGCCTTTATTTTTTTCTGTATCGTATCGATTTGAAATATATGGTATTGTATCGTATCGAAATGGCACTGTATTGAGATACTTATCGTATCGTGGACTGTGTATCGAGGTACGTATTGTATCGGCAGCTTCTTGGTGATACCCAGCCCTAGCGATGACAAGGTCGGCGTCAATGTCTGCTCCTCTACAGACTCGGATCAGATGGTCAATTCGGCAACAAACAAGTTATTTTCCTGACATAAGGCAATTAATCTTTCTGCATTGTTACTGGCATTGTCAATGATGGTGTAGCGGCCAACAACCTCTGTAGACAGATCCCTAAGCCCACTCCACATTTAAGATCTCCAGCAGTCACTCCACCGGGTCGCTCCCCTCCTTTTGGACACCCCACCTAGAAGCTCACACCTGCATACACTCCACTTGAACGAGGAGGGATTCTCTGGCAAATAACAGCATGCTAGAGTCAACCATGAGGCATAGCTTTCTTTTTTGACTGGGTTACTCGGGGCTAGGATCTACAGTAGTAGTAGTAGTAGTATTTGCATTAGTAGCATCATGACTAACATCTCTCTCCCACAAAAACAGAAATGCTTTAAAAGTGATATATTCCAAATGATCCAGCTCTTATCTCCCGGCCCTATGTTTGTCCCTCCCTCTCTTTGCAAAAGCGCGGGGGCTCAGTGACAGCGTTATCAGCCACAGAGCAGAAAATCTACTGCTCCCCCCTCCCTTCCTTCAGAAGCGATGCCAGTCTTCCCCATTGTCTCCCCAAACATATTATCTGGCTCCCAAAGAAGAACAGTGTGTGTCAGTGTGTGTGTGTGTGTGTGTGTGTGTGTCTGCGTGCGTGTGTGTGTGTGTGTGATTTGTAAATGTTGATTGACTTGCCGTGGGCTGTTGAAAAAGGAAAAATAAAACATTTAGGAACTTATGGTATGCATTATTCAAGCTACTGTAACTGCTTGGACACCTTACAGCCTGAAATTATGCATATGCATAGAAAACAAGCAGGGCTGGAAAGTATCTTAATAAAAGGAGTTGAATAATAGATAAAAGAGAAGAGTTCTGACATTGGGTTTCTCTGTATAAATAAAGATAAAATAAAATCAATAAAAGCTAATAATAATACAACTAATATAATGAATTGTATTTATGCAGTGCCTTTTTAGACACCCATGGTGGTTTACAGTGCATTATTCACTCCACACTCAGTGGTGGTAAACTACTATAGAAGAAATATCTGCCCTGCGGGCAGACTGACAGAAGTGAGGCTGCCAATCTGCTCCAACAGCACACACACCACATTCATATTGGCTAACGTGGCAGTGTCTTGCCTTAGGACACAACAACAGAACTTGGTCAGAGCAGTAATCAATCCTTTGACCTTCGGGTATGTATAATTTTAGCCATGTAATTGTAATTAGTTACATTTTAAAGTAGAAAAAGTGAGTACAACACTGTCCCAATCAGCCACAGTATGTAACATTTTAGCCAACAAAATAGATAAATAAAAAAACAACAACACTTTTTTCATCTTGGATGTTTTTATTGCACAGTGTTTCCTTAGTGGGAGCACGCTTGCATCTCTACAAACCTGACTCTTATTTGATCTGGAGGAGGGCTAGAAGCATGAGGAGTCATGCTTCTATGTTAGTTTCTTTCTTTCCACAAAACTTACCTATCCTCATGGAGAATGTTCTGAAATATGATTTGGACTTTGTATTTCAACAAAATCATACAGAAGATTTGCCACTTTCAGAGAGTTACATACTGTAGCTTTAATTCAACTTTAAACTGATTCATCAACAAAGTTTTGCATGAAAGAGTGGTCTAAAATGTTAACAAGTCTGCATTAAATCTAGTAATTTAAGTAACATTTTTCATGTGGACTGTTACGGACTAGTTTATGTTTTATTCCTTGCCTCTCCTGTTCAGATCCGCCCACCAGCTGAGCCGCACCTGGCGGGGCTCAACAATCAGCTGGTGGGGGATAAAAGCTGAAGCACCCGACCACATCGGAGACCGGTGGCGTCCCTGGCTGGCTGCAGCTACTTTGTTTTCATTCATCTAGTTATTTTGTTTGTACTTTTGAAACCCCTTTTGTTAAGAATAAATTTAAGTATCTTTTTGCTGACCACGGCTCCCCTGTCCTATTTTGCTCTGCGCCCGGTTTTAACATCTTTTTCGTTACGTGCCACCACCCCTGGACCAACCGGCACGTAACATGGACTTTTTAGTTTTACTTAAGTATAATTTTGTACTACTTTTAGTCATCTAACTGTACTTCTGCTTTTAGATCAAAGTTGCATTTTTATTCATTTCAGAATGAATAAAAATATACAATAATGACCAATGTGTAGCATATTTAATAGCTAGCCGATATATAGCAGATAAAAGCACAACACTTCTTTATTTAAATCCAACATTTCTAAGCCTACAAAGCTTGTTTTAAATGCTCTATTTTCCATCTCGGCTCCTCTGTTTGGCATCACTGTAGAAAAAGCGATTTATTACAGAAATTACCACTGGATTTGATGCGAGCTGAGAGGAAGGAGACACTGAGTGGGTGGAGGAGGAGGCGTATTCATTTCTAAACAGCTCCTTTTCATTTGTACTGCGCTCATTTGAATGCAGCTGATGTATGGAGGATGTCTATGGAGGATTTTTATGGAGGATCTAGTAGAGTAATGTGGACTGACGGATACACAGATAGAACAATTGGTTACCACATCCCTGTTTTACCAAGTGTAAACCAGGACTGAACTAGGACTGACCAAGGACTAAACCTGGTCTAAAACATGGCCAACTCTGTAATAAAGCAACACTAAAACCAGTTAAAACCCAGACAAGCAAGGACTATAACAAAACTAAACCAGGCCTAAACCAGCCCAAAACCAGGAATGCACCAGGGTTACCAGACTATACCAGATCAAAACTAGGGTAAACAGGGAATCATTATTAATGACTAGAATTAAACCAAGACTATACTAAGACTAAACCCAATCTAAATCAAGACTAAACCAGATCTAAACCAAGACTAAACCAGATCTAAAACAAAACTAAACCAGATCTAAAACAAAACTAAACCAGATCTAAACCATGATAGATAAGAACTTTATTAATCTCCAAGGGAGAAATTCAGGTGTCCGGCAGCAAACACACACTTGCACAAACACACATAATAATAGTAAGTAAAAAACAGTAAAAACTATAAAAACTATAAAAAATGATTAAATCAGATCAAAATCAAGACTAAACCAGATATAAACCAAGACTAAACTCCAGTGTTGAGTCTTCTCTATTGCACATTTTGCACAATAGTTGCTTTATGAACACTTTATGATAACTACACTATTTACAGATTGTTTAAGCCTGAGAATTAGTAATTAATTCATTCGCTGTTCTATGACATATTTTCCTGATCTTTGTGTGATCATGGGAGCTTGTTTATATTGTTCTATACATGACTTTGTTCATGAGTAATGCTTTACAAATAACATCGAACATAGCCAGGTGAAGACTGCACTCACTGCCTTTCTTCTGACGGTACAGGAAGTATCCCAGAGCCAACAACAGCAGGATAAGGAGGAGGGAGGAGCCAACCGTTCCCCCAGCGATTATCCCCACGGGGACAGTCTCTGAGGTGGAGACAGAGGAGAAAGAGATACAAAACAAGTTAAGACACAGATCTGAGTAGTTTATTTAAAGGTGCTACGTGTAGTTTTATGCCCAGAAAGGCCATGATATTTCTGCTTATTTTACCTTTTTATGAATCTATAGTTGTACTGGTGCTTAATTTAATTTTAAGTGATTGGGTCCCATTTTCCACAAAAACTGTGATGTGTTCATATGTTCTCCATGGCAACGTGTTAGAACTGTTTCAGAGTCACCACTGAAGCAAATGAGAAGATTTTTATAATTGGCTGAACGCACAGTTGCTCTTCTCAGCCCTCTGCTGTCTACAGAGGTAAGTTTCATTAGTGCATTGCCTCCTGTCCAACCTTTTCACAATAAAGCCCTTTCAGAGAATGTAAACTCTGGAACTTTTATGAGGAAAGTACCAGGGAAAGCACCCATTTGTTTATCATGGAAACATAACATCGCCGATGTGCCAAAACTTTTGCAAGATTTTATCGCTACACAGCCAGCGATAAAACAAAGCAAAAAGATGGGACAAAGATGGGGCAAAGATGGGACAGGAGGGATCGCTCCTACAGCCGCAGAAGAGGTGAGTGCAGCCACTTCAGCTCCTGATCTGCACCACTGGGGTCATCAAAGTAGTCTAGTTATTTCAATTAAGTTTTTAATGAATGCAAGGCTGGCAGAGAAAGGCAAAATAGCAGGACCCACACACTGCAAAAAAAATCCAGAACAGCACATCACTGCCCAGCACTGTCTGCATCTAATTATAAAGTGTTTTACTGTCTAAGTATCAGGAAGCGTGGTGTTAGCATGCTAATTGCATTACCGTGATGGTGAAACTCCACACCAGTCTCTGAAAGTTGTCAAAAGAGTTTATAAATTCATCACAAGTGAATAATTAGTGGTGGAATGCAGAACATAATTGAGGAATAACTTTGGACCACAGCACACACTTGATTTAAACTGCAATGTCAAAGTAAAAGTGAACCACGTGGCCACTGGGAAAACAAAGCACGTCTCCTTAGTGCACGTGTATAAAAGACTAGGGACTATTATTTCACTCATTGCTATATGCAAGACATGTATTTTTTATTCGAAAAAAAAAAAAAAAAAAAATAAAAATACCTGTATGATAAAAAAATCTATCCGAATCTGAATGTTTTTTGCCAGTAATCATGAATTATCATAAAATCACAATATTTTTTCTCAAAATAATCATAACACAAAAATGTGATATTCTGACATCCCTACACAATGATATTGGCAGCACATTGACGAGTATGAGCAGAAGTCCCTGATAATAAACCAACACCCAATACTGGTATCGATGAATTCCTAGAAAATATTTAAGTCTACAAAAATAATAGTGTTCATACCCCTCTCCTCCAGAGTGATGATCATGGTACCCGGTCCGAAGGCATTCCAGGCCGTGCAATTGTACGGAGAGTGGAAGTCTGACTCCATTACATTGTTTATGGTGAGCGTGGACAGCACAGCACCCCCTTGTGTGGGAGGTTTGCTCTGCTCCACAGTGTAGCGCTCCATCAGGGTCCCCTTCTCCTTCTCCCACACGTTCTCCTTCCACGCCCACACCTGAAACAAGTTTTGTATGCTTTTGAAATCATGACTTCATTTGGTGGGATAATACTTATTGTAAATATGTATCACTGTTTTACACCAGTGTGTGAAAAAAAAAGCAGTTCTGAGTTCTAAAATTAAACATCCAAAATGCAGGCATGTCCCTGCATTTTGGATGTGATACACAAGGAACACATTTTTTTGATAGTTCAGTTAACAAAATGAAAGTGTTTGTATTTGTATGTATTTTTATGTAGCTATTGTGTAAATTAGACAAACTTTGGCCCTTGTTTACAGTTGCTGTGAAACATGAGCTGCACCTCATGCAAGTTGTTGTTAGCTTTACCGTGACAACAGACTCCGCTCTGAACTCTGAAAGTTGCGAAAAGCACTTACAAAGTCATTGTGGTGAAAAATTAGAATGCTCAGAATGCATAAGGTGAAGAGGAATAACTTTGGACCACTGCAAACTGTTTAAAATGAACAAGTTCTGTTTTTCATGTTCATAAGATGGTAAAAATCAGATACAATGCCTTTAAGTGCTTATGTCTGCATATCTGAGTAAACTAACATTAACCATTAACCACCATGACATCACGTCCCCTCTGTAAGTTATTCTAAGTTCACCTTTGGGAGTTCATCCTGCTGATTTTATTCAAATTCTGCAGTTTAGTATGCTCTTAATGCACTCCCCACCGGAGGAACAACCCACGAGAGGCCTGGTACATTAAGACTACACCTGCAGTACAGCCAAACCGCACTCTCCTCTTCAGATCTGCTGAGTTCAAAAGGAGCCTGTTCAAAATGAACCATGGACTATCAAATATACATGTGGCCTTATGTCTAACGCGCCACTTCACCTGGTTTGGTGTCTGTACATGTAAAGAGGTGGGCAGCAGCCAAAAACTATACTCACTGAGAATATTGTTTAAAATGGTACTTCTAAAATATAGGTCAAAAGTACTGATGGACGGTCACATTTTTATACAGCACTTATCCACCTTCAAAGCGCTTTACATCAAGGAACCACTCACCCATTCACACACACATTCATACGCCAATGTACACCGACACCTGGGCGAGGTGGATTAAATGTCTTGCCCAAGGGCACAACAACAGCATTCATCTGTGGGAGCTGGACTCACACGGCTAACCTGTGGGTCAGCGGATCTGACCACACACTCAATAAAAAATAAATAAAAGTATTTCAGAAACTATAACTCAATAAATTAAAGGTCCACAAACGTTTTCTCCGTGTATCTGGGCAAAATGTGTCTTGCCCTGGTACAGATATATTGAATAAACATAATATAATCATATAATCAAAACATAATCAAGGTCAAAATATGCCCACTTTGTACTATCTGTATCTAAGTGTAAAGAGTTTTATGGTCCAATAATTCAGGAGGTGCATGCTAGCATGCTAATTGTTGTTAGCTTTGCCGTGAATAATTAGAGAGGAATGCTCAGAATGCATAAGGTACGTGAGGAATAACTTTAGACCACTGCAGATGTTTTAAATGAACTAGTTATGTTTTTCATGTTTTTAAGACAGCAAATGTCAGGTACAGCACCTTTAACAGTTTGGCCATCTGATTTATGATTCTCTGTTAACATACAGAACATCCAAAAACGTTAAATATGCACTATGTGACTTTTCTAACAGGAAGTCTGCTTGTCTCCTTGAAGATGTTGTTGCTTTGCCTGGAATGATCCACAGTATGGCATAAACATTCAATCACAGGCGTTTATATCACTTAAAAATACTTTGAAAAACATGCATTCCCACTGTAAGCAGGCTCATCTCCACAGATCCAACCTGTCCCCATGGGGACAGATGAGTTTAATGTCATACTGTGGAATCTATACTTGGATCTTACTGTATAGCAAACATACGCCTGGGTCACTTCGAGAGGAGTCCGGGTCCAGTACCTCGTCCTGACGCGCTGCTGTTTGAATTAATGGAATGACTCGTAGTGGCGTTTTGGTGATTTTAATAAAGTGGTTGAAATGAAAGTTGAGCAGGTTACCCATACAAAGATGGTAAGTTGTAGGTAACTAGAAAGAAAATAAATGCGGTGAAAACAAAGCGATAAATAAAGCAGTCAACGAAAATACGGCTACCCGGCGTCTCCCCTCTCCACCTGTAGACAAGAGGAAACCCGGTGCCTTTGTACCTCCCCGTGCATCACCCTTGCCCATGTGAACCCCGCCCCTTACGCATTACCATGGTAACACATGTGGCTCCTACATACGGTATAGTATGATCTGAATCTGAATCATCTCCTAATAGGATTCTGCAGAAGTCTACAATAACCTGGAGGATTCAAATGAAGCATTTTTAGATGCCCCTGTGCCTACTTTTTTCCACCGTGTGCTGCATGCATCTAATTATAAATCTATTTATTGTCTGAGAATCAGGTGTGTTCAATTTACAGTCATGGCTAAACTCCACTCTCATCTCTGAGAGGATTGGGATGCTTGCATGAGGTAAGTTTGGAAGAACTTTGGACCACTGCAAAACGTTAAAAATGAAATGTTCTGTCTCCATTTTTACACTCCATGGACAGGTTTTTACTGCAGGTTCTCCTCTTCATAGATCAGACCTATTACCTGGTAACATCAACTGCATGTGATGAACGTTTAATGTCTATGTTACTAAGCCTATACTATTCAGTCCCATCAGCATCAGTTGTAGTTTAGTTGTATCTGATTCCATCTCCTGATCTCTGCAGAAGTCCTAACAGGATCCTCTGTGTTAAAGCACGTGTGCTCAGAATGCTAAAGCCAGACTCTGAAACCTACTCTGACGAAGTGCAAATGGAGCATTTTTTACGGCCTCTCAGAGGGAAGACTTCAGAGCGCACTAAAACACCAGCACTGTGCTTAGACCGAGAAACTCTGAACATGAAAATACAGTGATTAGTAGTGTGAGATGGAGTGCTTAAAATGGACTTTCCAAATGCTGCTACTTCAAAATGTTCAATTCAAAAGTATGGAGGTGTTTTGACCAGTTATATTTAACTTCTACTATAACTTCTGCTTCTTCTACTACTATTGGTATACCCCTATTATTAGAATATTCAGTTGTCTCAGTAGTAGTAGTAGTATTTGGAGTAGAAGCAGTAATATTAGTAATATTGGCAGAAATAGCACTAGTAGTAGCATTTGCAGTTGTAGATAACAAGGAAAAATGATGTAGTCGTTTTGCTTAGTAGTACTGTTTTACTAATGCTATACTATACTAATGCTATAGCCCTATTATTAGAAATAGTGACGTGCGGTGAGGTTCATGGCTGGTGAGGCACTGATGTCATCACAATCAGATTTACAAACATGTAAACCAGATGTCGGCAAATACATTTGGCCCTGGGATAATTTTTCTCCCAGTAAGTGACTTGGGTCCAGAATAAAAAAAAAAAAAAAAGAATTTCAAAATAAAAGTTCCAAAGTCCGTATGAACTAGCTCTAATAGTATGAAATAAAAAGCAAGCTGGTTTTGTATTGCCAGCCTTTTCGTGTGTACCACTCTGTTTGAAAAGAGCGAGTCTTCCGTCCCATAGTCTGGAGCAAATCCTTTAGCTACGGCGTTGGTCTTCCTTTAAATATAACCTCCTGATTTGAGCGAAAATCCAGTGTGGAAAACTTGAGCTTTAATATGTAATCTTCCTACATTAAGAAAAATAGGGCCAGACAAGAAGAAAAAAGTGCACAGATTGCTAAACTTGACTTGCTAACTCTACATTAGCTTGCTGCCCCAGGAGTTGCAAGAATCCCTGGGCTCACGAGTGCTCCTACCATGAGGCCAGGTAACTACATGCCTCACTCAGTGCCTTTTCACAGCCGCTTAAAGCAGTAGCTGTCACTGCTGAGCTACAGCACAGTCAGTCCATGAGGAGACCAGGAAGGCTGGTGGCTCTCCGCATGTCTCTTCTCAGTATTTGAATGGTAAAAGTAAAAATTGAGCGATTTTGAATGAAAAAAATAA
The DNA here is from genome assembly GCA_019594935.1 of Periophthalmus modestus. Classification (NCBI taxonomy): domain Eukaryota; kingdom Metazoa; phylum Chordata; class Actinopteri; order Gobiiformes; family Gobiidae; genus Periophthalmus; species Periophthalmus modestus. Next base: position 96,334 of record JAIEZT010000172.1, on the reverse strand, counting down.
ATAAATAAATAAATAAATAGCAAAGTTAAATAGAAAATAACTTTATAGTACAAATCATTGGATAAATATAACCATTTCATTTTTTTATTTTTTTTTTTATGTCAGGTGAGGCACGGGCTCACCTGCCTCCCCTGACTGCATGTCACAGATTAGAATTCAATTGCCACAGTAGTAGCAGTATCTATTGTAAAACAGTAGTAGCAGTATTTATTGTAAAACAGTAGTAGTAGGAGTTTCTAGTTGCACCAGCAGCAGCAGTAGTAGTTGCAGTAGACATACATTGACTCACCAAAATCTTCACTTCAAAATATGCTGGTAAAGTATGTAGTATGTATGTTACTACAGTGCTTAGCAGTACTTTTTAACAACTATTACTAATACTTACTACCCTCCTACTACTACTTCTACTGCTATAGTTGTCAGCGTCAGTGATATACCTAGTAGTAGCAGTAGTAGTAGTCTGTGTAAAAGAAGAAGTGGCAGTAGCAATTATAGTAATAGTGATTCAAGCAATAGCAGAATCACCTACAGCCTGTTTAAAGTGGTAGGGCAGTAGCAGTAAACGTTGTAGTAGTAGTAATTGCAGTTATAGTTTTCCATGTATTTGAGAAATTTGTCAGATATATTGAATAAGCAGTTTTTGAGGTCAAAATATGTCCACTGTGTTCTGTCCACTGTTTCCTCTAAGCTGCATGTATGCGCAATTGCGCACTGTTTCCACTGTCTTCGCGCACAGAAAATCAATAATAAAAAAATAAAAAATAAAATCAATCCTTAATAAAATAAACACGTCATTTATTTTGGACCATTTTCCACACTGACAGAGAGTGACAGGTTACTGGTGGTCAGACAATGATGATTCACGTACGTATTCACGTAGCTAACGTCATTGATACTGTTGGCCACCTGTGTTTATGTTAGCAAAACGACTAAAGGTAAAGGACTGAGCTCATTATAGACCAGTACAACTCACCTAGACTTTTATTTTTTTCTATAAAAATCATGTTAAAGTATCAGAATATACTGCATTTTTTCACACCTCTATTTTCCAAATCCATCCATATTTTTTTTTTTTTTTTGACGCATCGAATAAGAGAGTGGGAAAATCGGGCCGTGGCACTGACCAAGCCAAAATAAAAAAGAAATGCAGTTCATCAACTTGGAAAGGCGTACAACTACTGCAGAAGTGAGAAGGACAGAAGGGAAAAATAAGGTGACATTTAAATTCTAAGTTTTGTGATTATTCTAGTGCTGATCTATTATTAATTTTAATTTATTAAGGATAATAACCATGCTTTTACTTTGAGTAGTAGAAATGCTAATTCAAACTATAATCATATATTTTACAGACAAAGTTGATGTAATTTTAACTGTATCACGTGTGCTAGAGCAGTGGTCCCCAACCACCGGTCCGTGACGCATTTGCAACCGCATTTTCTCCAAAGTGACTTTTGAAATCCTGATAGGAAATCACCACATAGATCCATTTGATATAACGACGAGTTTATTATATCTGTGCTAGATGTGTGTCCGCCGCACAACAGTCAGAGCGCGTCAGGGAAAAACAGCTCTATGTGAAATATTAAGGTTTCTTGACATTGACTCCATATTCTGAAATATTTGAAATGTTCATGAAAATAACACTTTATAAATGTATTTGTGGCGTATATGAATCTTATTTTGAAAGCTCCTATGTGCTCTGTGTCAGTGTGGCGCGTGAGTGAGAGGAGACGTGCGGGCGCATGTGGCGTGTGGTTGAGCGAAGAAGCGACGTGTGTGAGTCTGGAGTGGTACCTGGAAAAAGACTGTGGAACTGATGTGTAATTACGGTGCAGTAGAGACAATAAAGCAGCCAACTCTTGAGCAACAGGCTGGGGTCTTTCAGCTCGAACCACACTTGAAACAACTTTGGGGTAGAGAACAGGGAGTTAAACCCCGGAGGAGGAGCGACCCTTCGGCCCTGGAGAAGTGTGTTTCCCGACCACGGTCAGGGGAGCAGGAAAGGTTTAACATAAACGTTACGATAGTGACCAGTCACGAGTCAGACAGGAGCGGGACTCTTTCAGACCACAGCAGCAGGATTCCTCTCATTTAGACCACAGTAGGATTCTCCCAGAAGAACAGTAGTATTATCCCAGAAAAACAGTAGGATTCTCCCAGACCACAGTTGGACTCTCCTAGACTATAGTCAGACTCTCTTACCCAGTGCATAGCAGGATCTTCATATAAAAAATAGTAGTAGTAAATAGTTTCAATTGAATTTATTGTTGGCTTGGTTCGGTTGGCAGTTCATATTTTGTCACAGATTACTAAATATGTTTCTAATAGTGTACTAGTACTAGTAGTAATACTATTTATGGACAAGATCGTTGTCTATTTCATTGTAATTATACAAAATCCCTTATTAAAAGTACTTTGACAGAAATTACTGTTGTAATTTGATTCTTTTAATAGATCTTGTAAGTTGTTTGGATGTAATGCTCGCGTGTTCACAGTATGCACATCTGATGGTGCTCACAGTGGTCAAGAGAGCGCTCAGGGAGTTTGTGTGTTTGCTCAGATACATGAAAAATTAGAGGGAACATTGGTTCTGTCTGCATCTAATTTATTGTACGAGAATCAGGAAGTCTGTTATCAGCATGCAAGTTAGTGTTAACATTACTGATGATAAAACGCTGCTCTAGTTTCTGAAAATTGTGAAAACCACTTACAAACTCATCATTGTGAATAATTAGGATGTACATAAGGTAAGTGAGGAATAACTTTGAACCACTGCAAAACATTTAAAATGAACTGGTTCTGTTTTTCACGTTTTAAGATGGTAAAAATCAAGAACAGCACCTTTAATTTAGGCTAGTCTTATTGTTTCACTATCCACAATAAATGTCTTTAAATGTTAAATAGGCATGATCCAATTCCTTTGCACCTCTGAAATCACATGGAGCTTTTTAAAAACACAAAAGGAGCAGAATTCTCCACATTTCACTGTCGATGATCCAGAAATGTGTCGTCTTCGCCGCATAAACCAGGGCTTTAGAGGCTGCAGTGATACAGAGCCCAGAGCGGTAAATAGGATCTGATTGTTTGGGGTTTGAAATATGGAGAGGCAGTTTGCAATAGAGGAGATGAGAGAAACAAGACAACAAGACAGAAACAAGAGCTTATAATAGGCTGGCATGAAAGTGACACAATAATGTAACTTGTACTTGAGTAATATTTAGTTTTTAATTAAAGGAGCGTAACCTTATTTTACCGTCTTAAAAATGTAAAAATGTGCATCTAGGCTCGTCCAATGTTTCTGTTCAGCCTTTTAAAGGAGTATTGCGCTTGTGTCTGCTCTATAGTTATAGTCTATGATGCCCATGGATTATTATGTTATAATTTGCACATTTTAAATCACAATATTCATCTAAAATCACTTACTAAAAGAAACCAGTCTGCTGACTTCTACTTTAGAAAACTATGGCATCACCATAAACATCATCACAACAAAGCGCCGAGGACCCTCTTATGGATAGCTGCGGATCACGCTAGTAGGCAGTGAAAATAAAAAAAACAAACAAAAAACAAATAACTAAATAAATAAAATTGGAGAACAAAGTAAATAAAAAGCAGTGACTATGTACCATGGCAGTGAAAATGGGGATTGACCTGCAACATGGCGTCTTGAAAATAAGCGATTAAAGATTACTCAAACATGAATCACTTCAAATACAACTTCAGAGACGTGATTAAAGATTACTAAACATGAAAAGCTCAAAAGAATTTTGCAAAAAAAAAAAATAGCTGCTTTAAGTTTTCATGTCAGATTTGTAAAATTGGAACTTTTGGCAAAATTCACTGCGCATCTACAAGCCACATGTGTCTACCTCAAATGCAAAGACTGGAGGCATGATTTTGAGGCTTGAGAGTATAAGTTTTGGTTCCTCTTCCCACTGCGAGGACATCTATAAGTGACAAGCTTCATATTCACAATATAAAATTATTTTGTGTTGCTTACACGATACAAACTAGTGATGGGATTTTCTTTTTCTTTCTTCTTATGGGATCTGACTCTTTTTTATCTATTCATGTCAAAGAGTTGTTCAAAATACCGCCTCTTTTTATATTTATTTATGACAGAAGCCAGTGTGAGAACTCATTTTATCTGTTATTACGATGTCAAATATGCCTTTTGTGCACAACTCTCTCACTCATGTCGCCTGCTCTGCTCCAAAGCTGATTCTTATGGTGGTTCAAGGTAAAAATGCATAAAAATTTAAAAGAAAAAGATCTGATTCTTTTAAAAAATTCAATCCGATTCCAGCTAAGGAACCGTTCAAAAGAGACAAACGTCACATCTCTTGTAAAAACCTTCTCGTTATCGTGACACATGTGTGGGCAAAGTTTATTATGTAAGCATTTTGTACTCATTAACAAAAAAAAGGGGGCTTTTTTTGTCCCAATGTGTTGTCAAAACATGGGCCAAAGTATTGGGGTGCATTCATACTTGACTAGACCGGGAAGAAACCAGGACAGAACAGGACTAAACTGGGCTCAAACCATAGACTGCATATGTAAATGGACATAGGTAACCTGCTAGCCGCCATGTTCCACGGGTGCCCTTCCAGCTCCATTAACTCCGCTTCAATTCACTTTCTACTGAAAAACTGAGGCCCCTCTCTCTGTAACTGCTGCAGTCAGGCTCGTCATTTTGGTCTTTAAATGTTCATATTAATCTTTTTTTTTTTTTTTGCTTTGTTGTCTGTGACTCAAGATTAATATTGACATTAATAACCAACAAATCAGGCACTTTTTTTCATTGAGGTTGCTCCTGCTAATGTTAGCAACAAGTTTGATTGACAGTGTTGCTATGCGCTTTCTCCCTGCTAAACCAGCTATGCCGGCGGGAAGGGTTATGCATTATCTTCAACAGCCTCGCTCCTGATTAGCACTCAGTTGCTATGGTTGCTATGACACTTGCAGTTGGAATTCTTAATATGTGACTTGCTGTGGCGGGCCGTGCATTTCACCCTTGGGCCTTCAATGACGTCCCACTTACACATTACAACATCACCTCTATATAGGCTAGTCAAGCAACACTTAATTTCAGGAGCATTAAAACCAATAAGCATGCATTGCATTCACAATTAACAGTAGAAAACTAAGTTCACAGATACTGTCATAAATTTAAAATAAAAATTATTTAAAGATCTCAAAGAAAATGCCACCAAAATTACGTTATGTGAGCTTAAACAAGTCTGTCCAATAAACTGTTCAATGCCGATGTTGCACCAACCAGACAATAACAAAACAAACTATTCCTTGAAAATAAAGTAAATAGATCATTTGCATTTTTTGACAATAGTCTATACAACAGCAAATAACTGAAAATGTGGCACAGTTGAGACTGAACAAACTTTAGTGCAGTTTTAACTGAGGTGACTTCAATGTGCCACATTATTATTAACATTATAAACTCACTTTTTCATTGTGGAGCTCCGTCTCCCTGCATGCCGCTGAGCTGCAGGGCCAAATATGTATCCATTTTTAAACGCACCGTAGCTGTGTCCAGCTACGGTGCATTTGTCCACAACAACAGTACAATTTGCAGCGTTTCTCAGAAGCTGTGAGCCATGAGTACCGTTCACAGTTGCTTATCTGGAAATGACGGACAAACTCTTTTCCTTGCTGGGTCAGGTTAGCTAGCACAGAGGTTGGCCGATCTCTTCTCATAATATCCACCTTTTCGTGAAAGGCCCGTCTTGAAAATGGAAAGTATATCTGCAACATGATCAGTCTCTTCTCCATCTTTGGCCATTATGTGTTAAAAATACAACAATAGCTGTTGGATCTCCAGGTTTAGTTTGACATTCTGCAAACTGCCGCCTTTCACTCTGTAGCAGTGCTTATTATCCAATGACAGGACACAAACATGTCCAGTTTGCGTAAGCCCTTCTAGCTAGCCCTAGAATGCAGAATCAAGATCTGATTAACTATTGAAACTGACTGTGTCTGTGTCTGCTTACAGGCCTGCTGTATTTATTCTGAAGGCTCCTGGAAAATGAAATTTGCCTGACAAGCTAGCACAAGCTAAATATAAAATTTAAATACATAAAGAGAATAGAGAATAGAGGATATTTTTGTTTACATATTTATGAAAATAAAATAAATTAACTTTTCACTTGAGCATGTTTAGGCCAACAGAGAAGGCCTTGGTGGCCCTGATAGCCTGCCACTGGTAACTTGGCTCCCAATTGGCCCCTAACTGCTAGCCTTGATGAGCTTCATTTGACTGGAGCTGAATGCTATGGGTGATGTCACACTCCCTTAGTCCACTTTTTTGTACAGTCTATGGCTCAAACCCAGCGCATGGTCGAAACTAGGACTGTGTAAATGGGCCTGATCGACAGTTTAAATTTATAACGCTGAAAAATTTTAAAGTTGTCAGTATAAATCCCCATGTAACAGTTACAGAACTCACAATCTTATCTGGAGGAGGGGTGCTGGCGATGTAGCACTTAATCTCTCCTCTCTCCCCGCGAACAGCGTACTGCACTGGGTCACTGGAGATGATTGGAGGGCCTGGTCACACACACAGCAAAGAAAGCCAAAAGACAGGAAAAATAGTTCAAAATAGAGAAATAGAAGATAAGATATATAAAGATAAGACAAATGTGTAATAATCTGACTTTTAGAGCATTTAATTAACCATGTTGTTTGATGTTGGATTAAATTGTATTCTGTCACATTCTTATGGCTTGTGTCTATAATATAATACGATCTGATTATGAAATACAAGGCAGCAGATGGGACGTTTCTTTAGCAGATGTTTCATAAAGACAGTTTAATGGCGGCTAAATTAAAGCAAATGGAGAGATTTATTTTCATTTTGATTTTAATTAATCCAGCGGCATCCCCATGACTTGTTGGTCTATGGATTTGTTTGATTTAAAAAGTGCAGCATGCAACTTTTCTGGTTACATAGTGATTCTGGTCTCTCTTGTCTCCATGAAAATCTTATTGCTTTACTTTGAATGATCTGCAGTATGGAATTAAACATATCTATCTTGCATTCACTCAATAACAGGTGTTTTTATATTTTTTTTTTATTCAAGTTTTTATTAACAGGTGCTTATTTGCAGATACTTCCTTGGAAAATTCGGCTCTCCACAGATCGGACCTGTAACTTTGCTTGGTGGTATCACATGCTTGTCTACTTCAAATTTAAAATTGGACTGCGGAACATTCCAGGAAAAGTACGATGCAAATGTATATATCTCCATGGAAACAAGCAGCTGTCGTTTTCAGGGCAAGATACTGGTAAGATCTGTTTCCCTATGAAGAAGAGAAGTAGAATCTATGTTTTCAATGGATTAGCTATGAATAAAAAAAAAACTGTTATTGAATAAATGCATGACAAACAAGTTTAATATCATACTGTAGAACATTCACACAAAAAAAAAAAATAATAATAATAATAATATCTCCATGGTGACAAGCTAGTGACAAACCCAGTTCCTGCAAAGTTACACAGTGCACCTTTAAGTCATTTCTATTCTTATTCAGTTGTGAATGTTAATCCATCCATCTATCCATTTTCTCCCGTTAATCCAGGGCTGGGTCACGGGGGCAGCAGTCTGAGCAGGGATTCCCAGACTTCCCTCACCCCAGACACATCCTCCAGCTCATCTGGAGGGAACTCAAGGCAATCCCAGGTCAGCCGAGAGTCCTGGGTCTTCCCTGGGAGCCTCCTCCCAGTGGGAGATGCCCGGAACACCTCCCCAGGGAGGCGTTCAAGAGAAACAAATGCCCAAGCCACCTCAGCTTGCTCCTCTCAACGTGGAGGAGCAGCAGCTCTACTGCAAGCTCCTCCTGTGTAACTGAGGTCCTCACCCTATCTCTAAGGATGCGTCCAGCCACCCTGCGGAGGAAGCCCCTTTTCCCTGCAATCTTCTCCTTTTGGTCATTACCCGAAGCTCATGACCATAGGTGAGAGTACGTGACCTGTAAATCGAGAGCTTTGCCTTTTGCTTCAGCTCTTTCTTCACCACAATGGGCCGATACAGCGACCGCATCACTGCAGATGCTGCACCGATCCGCCTGTTAATCTCGCGCTCCATCCTTCCCTCACTTGTAAACAAGACCCTGAGATACTTGAACTCCTCCACTTGAGGCAGAAACTCCCTAGCCACCTTTTCCGGTCGAGAACCATGGCCTCAGATTTGGAAGAGCTGATTCTCATCCCAGTCGCTTCACACTCGGCTGCAAACTGCCCCAGCACCTGCTGCAGGTCCTCGCTCGATGAAGCCATCAGAACAACATCATCTGCAAACAGCAGCAATGAAATCCTGTGGTTCTCGAACCGGATCCCCTCCAGACCCTAACTGCTCCGGCAATGCAAGCACGGCTCATGCTTCAGTCATATAGGGGCCAGACAGCCCTTAGCAAAGGGCCCCAGACCCCATACTGACAAAACACCCCCCAAAGGGTAACATGAGGGACATGGTCAAATGCCTTCTCCAGATCCACAAAACACATGGGGACTGGTTAGGCAAACTCCCTCGAACCCTCAAGGACCCGATGGAGAGTATGGAGCCAGTCCAGTTTTCCACGACAGGTACGAAAACCACACTGCTCTTCTTGAATCCGAGGGTTGACTATTGGCTGGATACCCCTGTGGTTGGAACACACCCTCCGGTCCCCCTTCTTATACAGAGGGACCACCACCCTGGTCTGCCAATACAGCAGTACTGTCCCCGACTGCCATGCTATGTTGCAGAGACGTGTCAGTGACTAAAGGTACTCGGGATGAATCTCATCCACCCTCAGAGCCTTGCCATCGAGGAGCTTGCCAACCACCTCAGTGACTTCAGCCAGGGTGCTGGACGAGTCTGCCTCCGGGTACCCAGTCTCTGCTCCCTCCTTGGAAGACGTGATTGTGGGATTGAGGAGATCCTCAAAGTATTCCTTACACCGTCCAACAATGTCCCTAGTTGAGGTCAGCAGTTCTCCACCCGCACTGTAAACAGTGTGGGTGAAGCACTACTTCCCCCTCCTGATATGTCGGATGGTTTTGCCAGAATTTCTCTGATGCCCTCCGACAGTCCTCCCAACCTGCTTGGCCCCCCAGTACTCGTCAGCTGCCTCAGAAGTCCCACGAACCAACAAGACTCGATAGGACTACTTATTCAGCCTGATGGCATTCCTTACTTCTGGTGTCCAACACTGGGTTGCCCCCATGACAAGCACCGCAGACCTTACGATCACAGCTACGAGCAGATGCATTGACAATAGAGGTGGAGAACATGGCTCACTTGGAATCCATGTCCCCAACCTCCCCAGGATCCGGGAGAAGCTTTCTCGGTGGTGCGAGTTGAAGAGCCCCCTGACAGAGGGCTCCCCCAGGCGTTCCCAACAGACCTTCACAGTACGCTTGAGCCTACCAGGTCTGTCCGGCTTCTTCCTCCACCAGCGGATCCAACTCACCACTAGGTGGTATTGGGTTGACAGCTCTGCCCATCTCTTTACCCGAGTGTTCAGCCAGAGGTCAGATGACACGACAACAAAGTCGATCATCGACTTCCAACTTAGGGTGTCCTGGTGCCACGGGCATTGATGGACACGCTTGTGCTCAAACATGGTGTTCGTTATGGACAAACTGTCACTGTCTAGTACCCCTCACAGGAACTCCAAGAAGGCCGGGTACTCTGCACTGCTGTTTGGCCCGTAGGCCAACACAACATTGAGAGGACTGTCCCCGACCCAAAGGTGCAGGGATGCGACCCTCTCATTCACCGGGGTGAACTTCAACATGAAGTGGCTGAGCTGTGGGGCAATAAGCAAGCCCACACCAGCTTGCCGCCTCTCTCCGTGGGCAATGCCAGAGAAATGGAGAGTTCAGCCCCTCTCAAGGAGTTGGGTTCCAGAGCTCAAGCTGTGCATGGAGGTGAGGCTGACTATGTCTGGCCGGTAATACTCAACCCCCCGCATAAGCTCCAGCTCCTTTCCCTCCAGCGAGGTGACATTCCATGTCCCCAGAGCCAGTTTCCATGTCCGGAGATCCGGTCATCGAGGCCCCCTCCTTTTACTATAGCCTAGATCTCTTTGCTCCAGTCCCTCAAGGATCCTCCCGCAGGTGGTGCGTTCACCGGAGGACGGTCCCAAGTCGCTCCTTTGGGCTATGCCTGGCTGGGCCAAGTGGGGAAAGGTCTGGCCAGCAGGTGCTCGCTGCCGAGCACCCACCCCAGGGGGTGCTTCTGAATGTTAATGCTACACCTAATAGGAATAATAATAATAGCAGTAGTAGTAGTAGTTGTAGTAATTCTAGCAGTAGCAGCAACAGTAACTGCAGTTGTAGCTGAGTAGGCAAATGTATGTAGCTGTTATGATTTGTGGTACTGTTTTAAAATGACTATAAAATTGTAGTAGAGGTATTTGTAGTAACTTACAGAAAAGTTACATATCTTTAAAGCCATACTTGCCGCTCTACTTTCCATGTTAGTAAAGACATAGGAGACAAATTATACTGCTTTGTCTGAACAATCACTGTCTATATTACTTTTTGCTTCCCCTACTCATAAAACTAAACTTGAGTGCAGATCATTCAGAGCTGTGAACGACCTGGTTGGTTGGCTGGTTTTTTGTAGCGCAGTTTAATTTATGGAGAAAATGGCCTCTCCCTGTTCCAAATGTTCAGCTTTGACATATTTGCTTTGGCTCTGGTTTGTGCTGAGGAATGAGCCAGAGGTACAGGGTCAGAATAGGGACAAAGTTATTCAGAGCAGGTCTCTCCTCTGTGTACAGTGGTACATTTATCATGGACTGAACAACATGCAATCGACTGGATCAAAATAAGTTACTGGAGACTACAAACGTCAAGCACGGTAAAGAACGACTTACTCATAGTACATTAATATGCAGTATAGTACTGATATTCACTAAGGCTGTTAGTCCGGTGTGAGTCCTGATGTAGAAATCACCAGGACAAAAAAGATTAAACCAAGATTAAATCAAGACTAAACCAAAACTAAACTAGGACTAAACCAGAACTAAACCAGGAGTAAATCAAGACTAAAGCAGAACTAAGGCATGACTAAACCAAGACTAAACCAGGACTAAACCAGGACTAAACCTGGACTAAACCAGTAATGAACTAAGACTAAACCAGGACTTATCCAGGATTAAACCAGAACTAAACCACCAGAACTAAACCAGGACTAAGCCAGGGCTAAACCAGGACTAAATCAAGACTAAACTGAACTAAACTAGGACTAAACCTGAACAAAACCAGTTATGTGCCTTACCGTTGACAGTGAGAGTAACCTCGGTCTCTCCCACACCGATCCTTGGTACAATGGCTTTACAGACGTACTGCCCTGCGTCCGACTGGCTCACAGACTTCAGGTACAGCTGGTTATTATTGCTCAACACCTGTACAAAAAACAAGGACAAGCCATTTATTTTGAATCTATAGAAACCCAAAACATTTTGTCATTCATTGATATGACTGATCAATACATGGCTACCATTCTCTACATGTACAACAGCCTCTTCTTTCACCACCATACACACAAATGTTATTTTATTTTAGCATTTCAAAATGCAAACAAATACAAAGAAAAAGTACATTGGTGAAGTATTAAGTTCTACAGATCTTTGCCCACTTACCGGAACATTTGTGGTTTAAAATCTCAACCCACAATCCATATTACGGCAGAAGACTCATTTTGACATTTTGAAAGAAGGAGGTCTAGGTAACGCTGTTTAAAGTGTTTTGATCTATTCAATTTCAGGTGTCAGATCTTTGAGTTAAAAGAAGAGAAGGTCTAAACCAGGACGAAACCAGAACTTAACCAGGACTAACCCCGGTCTTGGTGAGGTCTTACCATGCTGGAGCCCTTCTTGGTCCAGGTGAGGGTCAGGGGAGGGTTTCCAGACCATTTACAGTTGAGAGTCACGTCTGAATCCACATCCACAGTGACGGGACGTGGCTCCACCACCAGAATCGGACCAACTGACACACAAACATATGGAGCAGATTAAAGGGGCTATACACGATATACTGTAAAAGCTGCCAAAAAGCTGCCGAAAAAGCTACTTAAAAAGCTGCCTAAAAGCTGCCGTAGTAGTACTAGTAGTTGCCATTGTAGTCAAGAAGGAAAAGTATGCAGATGTTTTGATTAGCAGTACTGTTTTAGTGTAACTTACTACTACTAAGTCTATACCCATTATTAGAGTATTCAATAGTCACAGTAGTAGTAGTATATGTAGTAGAGCAGTAGTAGTAGTAGCAGTTGTACAAGATACACATAAATGGACTCTCCAAAATCCTTCACTTCAAAATGTGCCTGTTCAAGTTGGAAAACTATGTAGCTGTTATGATTAGCAATACTGTTTTAAAATTACTATAACTACTACTACTATTACTTTTGCTATACCCCTATTTTTAGAATCAGTGTTGGGAATCTTACTTCAAAAATGTTATTAGTTATAGTTACAAATTACTTCTCCCAAAAAGTAACTGAGTTACCATCTCAGTTACTTTTTGGGAGAAGTAACTAGTTACTAGGCAAAGTAACTATGCCGTTACTTACTATGTTAAAACAATAAAAACACAACAGATGTGAACCTTTAACATTTATTTCACTTTAACAGAATGCAATTATATTGCATTTGTTTAAAGTGATTCATATCTGACAACAGCCTGGACACTTTCAGTCACATTTAAAACATATGTCCATATCAAATATGTCGCAGTAGTTAGTGTAAAGTTGGAGGAGGAGGCGCCGTGCGTCAGGGCGTCACGTTTCTAATCAAAACTCAACTCGGACCCAATCAGCTGTCAATGCACGTGTGACAGGACATCATTTCCTATCATGCTTTAAGCGTTTGTAGTCCATGCATGCGGCCGCAGTCGGTGGAGAGCTGCTGCACTCTCCTCGCTCAAAAATTTCGGCCGTGTCCCAATTCGCCAAATGCACTGTTCCATGTACTGTTCGAAGTGTGGGTGGAAGTACCGCCCGGCTTAAATGCGCCGTTCGAGCGGCGCATTTAAGGGCACTTTTGTTTGCGTCGGCCTTGCTCTCACGAGATTATCTGCGCCCGTTTCGCTCATCTCAAACAAGCCTATGATCTCACCCCGAGCCTCCTCTTTCACCAAAGAAACACAACAGCGCTGCAGCTCCTTTAGATGAGAGACTTCTCTGATGAAGAGGAGAGTGAACTGAAGTAATAGTAACGTGCCACATTTTACTGTCAGTAACGGTAACGGCGTTAAAGTAGTAGTAGTAGTAGTAGTTGGTGTAAGTAGTAGGGCAGTAGCAATTATAGTAGCAGTAATATAGCAGTAGCAATAGTAGGAGCAGTAGTATTGGTAATAGTATTGGTGGTAATAGCATCAACAGTAGTAATAGGGCAGTACCAGTTGTTGCCCAAAAGTCACTGACAGTTGAAAAAAAATTCATAACTCTTTTGTTTCAAAATATTTTTATTTTATTTTTTCAGAGCATTTATAACGACCCTTCCGTCATTAATATGAGCAAATATAGCACCGAGGAACGAACCCTCATTGTACAGTGGTACTTTGAGTCACATGGGTCAAATTCAGAAACCCTGAGTTGTTACTGTCGACATTTTAATACCAGAGATGCCCCAAGTGTTAATGTTACCATTAAAGGAATAATAAGTCGTTTTCAAAAACAGGGTGCAGTATGTGATCTCCCGAAACCTGACTAGTCCCGATTTCTTCCTGCAGGGCTATCTTAAAGAAAAGATGTTTGTAAATAAACCTCAGACAACAACTTAAAACATAATATTGAGGATCAAATAAGAGCCATAAGCCCGGAAATGCTTTCAAATGTTATGCAAAATGTGTTTGATAGGCTATTCAGTGCGAAACTGAAAATGGTGGACACTTAAAAAACATTATTTTTAAAAATCTGGTCATTTTTACTTACCATAGTTTAAGTAGTAATAAGTTCAAGTGTAAGGGAACAATTATAACCGTATATATTGCCAAAAATCTCGGAAGGTTCAGTTTACCTACTGCTAAAATTTGGTAGGTATAACTTACGAATTATAGGAGCTATTGAAGATTTAAAAGTGTCAGTAAGTAGTAACTTTTGGGCCACCCTGTAGTAGTAATTTTATGCAAGTATGTATGCATGTATGTAATAGTAGGGTTGTAACAATTACAGTAATACTTCCAGTTGCAGTTATATAAGATATACATAAGAAAACATTTGCTTCAGTAAAAATGTATTTAAAGGCCCATGTATGCTATGTAGCATGCTAGTTGGTATTCACATAACCTTGATGGCAAAACTTTGCTCTGGTCTATGAAAGTTGTGAAAGCACTTAGAAACTCATCACGGTGAATAATTAGGATGCTCAGACAGTAAGTGAGGAATAACCACTACTGCAAACCATTTGAACATTTGGCCTATAAGTTGAACTTTTTTTCATAGTTTGGCCAGCGGTGTGACTTATACTCAGATGTGACTTATATGTGAAATTATTAAAATATATAATTTCACATCTTATTGTTATTGTCACACTGACAACCGCGCAAGGACACACTAGGCTTGTGTACCAGTATTACAGGAGGAAGCAGCGCTTCATCTACTTCCGGAGTTGGCGGAGTTGTTCAGAAGCAACACCGAGGATAAAGAATTCAACGGAGTTAGTGATTTGGAGTGAGATCTAAGTAAACTTGTTAGCTTGTTTTTTATGCATTAGTTACTTGATGAACTATTAATATCTTAAATTAACATACCAGACAGTTGTCTATGATTCATGTAGTTGAATAAATACAAATGTGTTAGCGTGCTGTACTGCCATTCAGCCTGTTGTTATCTAGTTTATTGTTATTATTATAACTTGCCTTTAAAGATAAAATGTCTGTTCTTGGTCTCAGATTTTGTAAAATAAATTACTTACTTATAGTCCAGCCTCTCTTATATATGTTTTTTTCTACATTATTATGCATTTATTGGCTGGTGCGACTTATACTCCAGAGCGACTTACAATTCGGAAAATATGGTAAGCATATTTAAGCCAATGGAAGGCATTTCCAATACTCTATGTAGGTCTCATTATTTAAAAAAAAATGACATTTCAGCAGCTTTGGGCTAGGAATCAATCCCACCATTTGTATTCTGTTAAATCATCTCAATGCTGAAGTTTTTAAATATCAATTTGAACCTAAATCCAGATGCAGGACTTAACAAGAAGTAATCAGCTGGCTGTCTCTCTGACAGACGCTCATTAATCACTGGAACTTTGCTGAGTTTCTCCCAAAAACTTGAAATGAAAAACTTCTAATAGAAAGACTAATAGACTAGTGATTTTTGTGGTCTTAAAAATGTGACGAATAGAAGTAGTTCATTTTAAACAGTCTGCAGTGGTCCAAAGTTATTCCTCACTTCTTGCATTTTGAGTGGGGTTGTGCCAAAAATCAAAAGTGATCTAAACATTGGTCGATCTCGATGATACGGTGAGCACATTTTCATTGACAGACCTGCAGCCAACCGTGTGTCAGCGTGAGAGCACGTGGTGCTGAAGACGAGCCACCACTGTCTTGTTTAGGTCAAACCTCTGAGTCAGGACCACTCATGAGTCATAAGTCATGGCTCCTCAGGTGTCCCCACGTTTCACAAATTTTTACTTAAATTTGCACAATTTCACTAAAGGTCCAGTGTCTCCTTCCCGCAGCCTCTGTGTGTGCAGTGTGACCAGCCCTGCTCCCCCTGCCTTTCCTATTCCTCCTCTCTCTCCTCCTCCCGCTCCCTCTCCAGCTCCGATTCCCGCTTACTCTCCACCTCCCTCTCCAGCTCTTATTGCCCCTCCCTATTCTCCTCCCCCTCCCTCTCCTGTTCCCCTTCCCTCTTCTCCTCCCCCTCCCTCTCCTGCTCCTGTTCACTCTCCCTGCTCCCCCTCCATCTCCAGCTCCTGTTCTCCTCTCTCTCCTCCTCCTGCTCCATCTCCTGCTCCTGTTGCTCTTCCCGCTCCCCTTCACTCTCCCTCTCCTGTTCCCCCTCCCTCTCCCCCTCATGTTTCTTTCAATAGCATTCATGGCGATATTGCGCACGTGTTTCTGGCCATAACAATAATGTGTGTGTTTCTTTTCATAGCAATATTGCGCATGTGCACATGTTTCTGTCCATAGCAGTAGCACTCACATTTGAGCTTAATATACACACTGTAAATTAAATGTGGATTTTTTTTTTTTTTTATTATTGGTCTCATTAGCACAAAATAAAGACTGTAGTGATCTTGACACCCTGCTCTTTATGCCTGAAGTCCATCTGTCCATGTTTTCAATAAGATGAAAGAAGATCAAATGAAGATCGAAAATCAAGATCGATCAATATGGTGTTTTTTTTTTTTGTTTTCTCCCAGCCCTAATTTTGAGCATCCCAATTAATCATCTTAATAAGTTGTAAGCACTTTTCACAACTTTCAAAACCAGATAAAGTTAACCATTACTAGTAAGCTAACAGTGCACTTCCTGGTTCTTGAAGGATAAAAACACTTCATAATTAGATGAGAACTGTTTTGTTTTGTTGTTTTTTTTGTTTGTTTTTTTACATTAATGACTGGTTGCAGGTCCTGGGGTTTAGATAATGACCATTCAGATCAGGGAAAGTCCTTTTAGGTTTGAACCACCTGGATTTCAGCATTGAAATTGGCAACCCAAATGAATCAAGAGAATATTTTGAGGCTCATTCTGCTCTCTGATTGGATCAGCTTGAGAGCCATCCATCCACCCATTTTCTTCCGCTTATCTGGGGCTAGGTCGCGGGGTCAGCATTCAAGCAGGGGCTCTCAGACTTCCCTCACCCCAGACACATCTCCTCTGGTGGGACCCCGAGGCGTTCCCAGGCCAGCCAAGAGACATAGTCCCTCCAGCGTGTCCTGGGTCTTCCCTAGGGCCTCCTCCTGGTGGGACATACCCAAAACACCTCCCTAGGGAGGCGTCCAGAAGGCATCCTGAGCAGATGCCTGAGCCAACTCACTCTTGAGACCCAAAACACCAAATTACAACATAAACAACATGGCTGTCACATCCAATATTTTTTGTAATTAAGACTAAATCGGTTTTACTGATACTAGTAAAAGCCTTATTTGATTTGAACATGTTTAGCTTGTATCTGGGGACACATTTAGGTGATGTTTATTTAAAATCAAAATCTTACAACCTTTTCTCATAAATATAACACCCGTAGTTGTGTTTTGTTTAAGTCACACACATTTAATACACAAACCCTGCATATTTAAGTTCCTCTCTCAAACAGAAAACACTCTATTCCACCTTGTGATGCCATATGGTAATACAGGAAATGCTCCATTTTGTTTTTAAACTCCTTAAACCTTCACTAGAATGAATTGGATGATTTCAGCCCTGGAATTGCTAATCTCTACTGAACTAAAGGTAAAAAAGGAGCTGTTAACTTGATAACTATCACGTTATGACACCATAAGGTGGAACACAGCATTTTGAGCTTTGGAGATGTAGATAGTTTAATAATAAAGGGTTACTCAAACATATGTGGATGAAACAAAACACAACTCCAGGTATGTGTGTGATGAGGTAACAATGAGGTAACATAGTGTAGCCCTTTAGCGTCGGATGCTATTGTCACTGATAGACTCACAGTTGCAGACTTTTGATTACTGTAACTCCGCACCCAATTGTGCTCTCATGTAAATTCAAACGGCATCTCAAAGCAGAGGCACGAGACTCTTCAGATATTTTATCGTCATTACGGTAATCTGCCTCTGTTGTCCCTCGAAGATGACGAATGAGAGCGCAGGAGTCGCGGGGATTTTCCCAGTCGCTTATTCAATGCGTCAAATAAAAAATACGAAGAAGAATGGATATGTAAAATAGAGGTAGTTGTGTGAAAAAATTCAGTATATCCTGATACTTCCTTTAATATGATTTTTATGGATGCAAAAAGACTAAAAGTCTAGGTGAGCTATACTGGTCTATAGTGTTCTCAGTCCTTAAAGGGTTAAAGCTCACAAGAGTCAGTTTTGTGTAATATAGGACCTTTAAGGAGTGCCTGGTCAGTTTTGTATTCATAAATCCCATTAGCAGATGTGGACTTACAGTGGACGTCGACAAGGATGCTGACGTTGGTGCTGCCCACTGCGTTGAAGACTTGACAAGACACGGGCTCAGTGAAGAACGAGTGATCTGCAGTGGTCACAAACACACTCTCCCGGGCCCCCTCCAGAAGCACGCCCCCTTTGGCCCACCTGGGAATCACAGGAGACACTTCAATAGAGCATATATTGAGTTAAATTAGTATTCCTTGGTCCATGCTGCAAAATCATGACCATGTTTGAACCACTGCTATATGTGTGCATACAGATAAACATTCTACATCAGAGAGAGAGAATCAACAGAACAAAAATAGGCCTGTCTGAAAAATCCCCGATTCTCTCTTTAACTGGTGATGTAAAAATTTCAAACTCAATTTCGATACAAAGGAATACACTTAATACTCAATACTGATTCCAAGTCTTTCTTTAGACAATAGAATGTGATTTTCTGCATTAAATGGTAGTAGTTTCTTTTATGTTCCCATGTGGCCTAATAGCTGTGTAATCCCCCATAGGTGTATACCACTCTATATGTCTTATACTTGTTCTGATGCAGCTCAAGATCATTCTAAAGCTATTAAAGAGAGGTTTATTTCAGTCCTGTCAATGGGATTTTTTTAGCATCAATACCTGCTGAGTAATGAGTATCTATATAGTATAGATAGTAGTTAGTTATAGTTTCAATACTAGTTTTAGTATCAGTTAGTGTCTTATTTTTTGGTTTGTTTGAATAGAAATGAATAAATTCTGGCTCTAGATCTCTATAGAATCTCTGAGTTATCTAAGCAGCCTAACAGGACTGCGTATACTCGTGTTCTTTATGTTTTTGGTATCTGTCCAAAGGTTACATTAAAACCTCTCCAATGGACAGGCCCTATTTTATTATCATTACAAACCATCATTCTTAGTGCAGTGACTTCGAGTGTTAACAGGAGTATTTGATGAGGGGTTAACCACTCTGCTATGTCTCCTCCTCCCTCACTCCCTCTGCCAAATGTATAAGAAAACCCCATAACATCTAGCTCCGGGCCTGTTAAACGACATTTTAATACTCGCTAAATGGACAGTGGGCCTAAGCACCTGGCACCTATCCCATCGGAGGATTCACCTACTCCTAAAACAGGACTAAACTAGGATTAAATCAGGGTTAAACCAGGTCTAAATCAGGTCTAAACTTGGTCTAAACCAGGGGTCGGCAAACTTTAACACCCAAAGATCCATTTGTACACAGTTTCCACAGTAAAAAAAAGCACTGGGAGCCGCAAATCTTTTTGACATATAAAATTAAGATAAAACTGTATACATTGTTTGTTTTTGGGTTGTATTTTTTTTTGTCTTACACTTTGTGTAAACAACTATAGTGTGCTTATGACAGGGGTTAGGGTTAGGGTTAAAATACAAGTCACCATACCGCAGAATCAGTGTATCAGTGAATCAGTGAATCTTGTTTCTGTGATGAGGTGGTCACATCGAGAAGTTACGGGAGACAATGATATCCACAGCGTGTTTATGGCCAGTCTGCTCCGTAATTTCTTTCAAAAACTCTTATCTTTTAATCCAGGGTGCTTAGTCTCCATGTGCTAAAGCAGTTTTGAAGGTTTCATTGCCTCGTTCACTTTTTCCTGCATATTACACAGAGCCGACTCGGCGCGTGAGAGTCACCTGTAGCGATAAACCCATGTTTTATATAGAACTCCTGGTGTTGTCTGTTAAATTTAGCTTTTTTTTTCTTGGAGGTCTTTTTTTTTTTTGTCCCATTTTCGCGAGCTTGTGGCTCTACTTTTGGGCGACGTGTCTGATGTGTTATACGTGATACATCATCGCAGATGACAAGAGCAGATCTAGCACAGATATAATAAACTTGCCGTTATATCAAGTGGGTTTCTGTGACCATTTCCTATCAGGATTTTAATAATATATCTACGGACAAGCTTATTAGCGCGTCATGAGGGACGGGAGAAAGTTACATCGGAGAAGATGCGGTTGCAGATTAATTTTCTGTTTTTGTGCGGCCCGGTAGCAAATGCGTATCGGACCGGAACCGGTCCCTGTCTTGGTGGCAGGACCACTGGTTTATGAAATCCATGTAGTGCTACAGATTGTCCTGCTCCTGAACCTCTGCACAGCGTCTGTAAAACGGGGCTGTGTCTTTACGCAGGACTGTGAGCTGTGTGAGCGCTGTTTGTTTTTAACATAGTCATGTGAATGTGACGCTTATTTTGAGCGACGAAGAATGAATAAAATATAATTTTATTTCGATATTTCAACATTACAACAATTTTCCAATTAAAAAAAAAAAAAAGATTAACACAAATAAAATACACTTCAATTAAATACAGTTTATTTTCCCAAGCTGTGGAGCTGCAGTATAAGGCCGAAAGAGCCGCATGCGGCTCCAGAGCCGCGGGTTGCCGACCCCTGGTCTAAACCAAAACTAAACATGCCTAAACCAAGTCTAAACCAGTATTAAGCTAGGACTAAACCAGGACTAAAACCAGGCCTAAATCAGGAATATACTAGGACTAAACCCCATGTTGGCAGGGTTTTACTGTGTTGATTCACCAACCATCACTCTATCAGTGCACTGAGTGAGGGGTATTTGATGAAAGGTTAACCACTCTGACAGAACTAAACCTGGTCTCACTGTGCTGGAGCCCTTCTTGCTCCATGTGAGGGTGAGGGAAGGATTTAAACCAGGTCTAAACCAGACCCCGTCCTCTGCCAAATGTATCAGAAATAACATCTAGCTCGCCTGTTAAACGACATTTTAATACTTCCTAGATGGGCAGCAGGCCTAAGCACCTGGCACCCATCCCATCTGAGAATACCCCTACTCCTAAACCACGCGCTGTTAGCTTCTTAGGGAGAGCCAATCCATGCGTGGGACTAGCTAATGCTGCATCATAGCGCACAAATCAGCTGTTAATTGTGTCGTGGTTCAATACTGTCACTGATTCTGGTCTGTAAGCACAAATTACCCATCAGGCCTTTCTCCGGAGAGTGTTACGAGCAGACTGGAACAGACGCGAGCAGAAGTATCGCAGTTTAATGGCCGATGCTCAAAAGCGAAGAGGAGCGCAGGGACCCTACACTGACACTGCTGGAGATTAGGATCAGGACTGAGGAGGAGGGACAGTTGTGTGTTAATTGATTTAATTTTTAGAATAATTTTGATGACTTTGCATAAGTATTTCATGTCTTTATAACTTCTTATTTGACTATAACATTAATAGCTCTATTAGTTGCCATGGGTGACATTATCTGTGAGCCTTTTTCTGGTTGTATAATTTTACTACAGAAAATCATTTCTATATAGACTATGAACTCATTTTGAAGCCTCTCAGGGAAAGGGTGCTGTTGACGTGTTGGTGGACATTTTTCAATCTACTTTTAGATTTTAGCAGCCAGACTTTTCTCTAGATCTCCAATGCAACATGCATATGTGCATATCTGCACTTAACACCTTCACCAATGCTAGCATCTTAGCCATGCATCGTTTTATGCTCTAATGTCATTTTGTTCTTACTTGTGACAATATAAATTCTTGAATGTTGAATATTGCTTAACTGTAAATGCGCACACACACACACACACACACACACACACACACACACACACACACACACACACACACACACACACACACACACACACACACATGTGATAGGTTAAAACGTGCATTATATTGTATTCAATGTGTACTGTACTATTCTCATTTGTTCTCGTCATTTTACGCAAGGAATCATACGATCTGTGATCGACTACAGAGTCTGGGATCCTTTTTTTTTTAGTGACTCGTAATGCCTGCGCCCACCACTTGGGGATTTCGCGTGTTCCTCCTCATTACATTAAACACCTGTATGAGGAAACAGCTCGGAATCACTCTCGTGATTTTCTCTCATTTTCAGGTAATGTTACCAAATGTTCTGTTCTTGTGACCTGTCTCCTGTTGATAAATTCTGATATATTCCTGTTAAACGTAAGCTAGACATATGTTTATACCTGCATTTTAAAAGTTTGCAGACGTGTGTTATTTTGTATTGTGAACTGGCGCGCCGCCATCTTGTGTCCACATAAGTTAATGCTCCAATGCATAATACTGTTGATTATTACATTAAACACCTGTATGAGGAAACAGCTCGGAATCACTCTCGTGATTTTCTCTCATTTTCAGGGGTTGTAACCTGCCCCATATACAGGGGTACAACATTTGGAGGCACCGCTGGGATTGCTGTTTAGATGTCCGGTGTCCACAGCCTGTGCACCGTACTCCAAGTCAGCTAAACCCCCCCCACACCCAGGCAGACTGCAGCGAGGAAAGTGTTGCTGTTAAGGAGAGCTGGCAGCTGTGTCCCAGTCAACGCGTCCTGAGGCCAATCAGAGATCATCAGGAGCCGCAAAGACCATACAGCTCAGCGTCACCTGTACCTGCAAAAGTTCCTCCTGTCTACTGCCAAGATGTCAGCGTTGGAGCAGCTACAAGAACAAGTTGTGCGTGAAGTGCACTCCTTACCCAAAGATCATCTATTGTCCATCTGTGAGTTCCTGGGCATAGCAGACAAAATAAAGGCAAACACGAAAACACGCCTGTCTCTGCTCACACACATCCAGTTGCACATTGAGAGAGAAGAAATGGAAGGGCTTGAGGATGAAGGAATGTCAGAACTGTTGTTGCTAAATGATAAGATTGCTGAAATAAGTAAAGTTGACAATCACTTACCTGAAGAAAATGTAAATGAAAGAGGCGATCCAGTGCACAAAGAGCCGCCAGAAGCTTCTTCAGTAATAGAGACAGCTAATGTAGTAAACAACACAGTGGCTCATCTCCAGCCCCAAATAAGTAGCCGCCCTTTGAGTAGCATACCTAGTCACCAGCAACCAGCCCCCTATTGGCAAAAGGAATTCAAAATATCAGGCCAAA
Organism: Periophthalmus modestus; assembly: GCA_019594935.1. Taxonomy (NCBI): domain Eukaryota; kingdom Metazoa; phylum Chordata; class Actinopteri; order Gobiiformes; family Gobiidae; genus Periophthalmus; species Periophthalmus modestus. Next base: position 73,323 of record JAIEZT010000172.1, on the reverse strand, counting down.
TAGGTGAGCCAGGCCAAAAAGATAAACTGACATTTTCCAGTCTTGCTCATCAGATAGAAAATGGACTGAGCAGAGGCTACGGGGAGCTTGACATTGTAGATGCTGTCATCAGAGCTATTTTGCCAGGTCTCCAACTACGCAGTTACCTGGAGGGGAAGGCCCAGCTCACCTTGCCCACTCTCCGCCGCATCCTCCGCTCTCATTTCCAGGAGAAGAGTGCCACTGAACTGTACAAACAACTTGCTTCAGAGGTACAAAACCCCAAAGAGACTGCCCAAAGTTTTCTTATGAGAGTTTTAGATTTAAAAGCAGAAAGTCTTGTTTGCATCCCAAGAGTCAGAGTCAGGACTTAAGTATGACCCAGCACTAGTTCAGCGTATGTGCTTACACACCATACTCACAGGCCTGCAGAGTGACAGTGTCAGAATAGATATGCAGCCACTTCTGTTAGACTCTGAGACACCAGATGAGCTCTTGTTAGAGAGGTTAAACATGGCTTGTGCCAATGAAGCAGAGAGAAAAAACAAGAAAAGGGTTTTTTAGCCTCACAAGCAGCTACTAGTGTGAGTACAGTTCAGTCAGAGGATGTAGTACCTGTTAAGAATCCAGTGAAAGAGGTGAAAGCTAAAATACCTCCTGAATTGTTTACCCAGCTAGCAGAACTTAAAACAGGTGTAGCTTCCCTGAAAGGACTCAGTGCAGAGATAGCCCCAGATTAAAGAGACGCTACAGCAGCCAGTGTCCAGCCCTCAGTCATATGCCCCGCCACCAGTTATGCAGTATGATAGGGAACCTCAACAGCAGCTCTATAGCTATCAGGCCCCCCCCGCCAAAGACCACAACCCCCTCAATATCAAATGCCGCCCTATTCAAACCGCCTAGCCCGAGAGAGGGAGGTGTGCCACGTCTGCCAGCAAACTGGAGCCAATGAACGCTGCACCCCATTGCTATCTCTGTGGGAGCGGAGAACACTTTCAAGCTGGATGTAAAAAACAGGGGCCCGAGACCATCTAAAGAGAGACATTTAAACAGACAATGGTTACCACTGAGGGACGAGTGTTAACCATCGGCCACAAACAGGTCCCAACAATGTGCCAATTGCAACCAAGAAAATCTAGATAAGAACCTGAGACAGTGTTCAGCATGTAAAAAAGACACTTTATTGTTCTCCAACATGCCAGAAGAAACATTGGGAACAAACACAAGAGACAATGTGCAGAGTTTAAGACAAACAATGAGACTGTCCATATCCCATTGCCACCAGCCCAGGTGAACACCCCTCACAAAGTCACATCTCTAGTGGGTAGACAGTGCTTGGTGGAGTGTCTCCTGGATGGCCACAGACTCCAGGCTCTGTGGGATTCAGGCTCACAAGTGTCAATCATTGATGAGAGATGGAAAGAGGACTATTTGCCAGATATAAAGCTGAGAGATGTTGCAGAGATCCTGGACTCCACTGAACTGAATTTGACTGCAGCTAATGGGACTAGCATGCCGTACATCGGATGGATCGAGACAACTTTCCAGCTTGTTTTCTGAGACAGAACAACCGGAGAAAAATGGTCATTCCCATGCTGGTAATGAAAGGTTATTACCTGCCACACCCCATTATAGGTTATAATGTCATTGAATATATTCTGAATAAGACTGCAAAAACTAAGGTATTTAGTATAGTGAGAAAAGCATTTCCCAGCCTCAAAAGAAACAAGGTGAAGGCTTTTGTTAGAGCTGTCAGTGCAGATACAGTAGATGGGTTTAAAGTAAAAACAAAAAGAGACTGTATCACTGTACCTAAACAAAGTTACATCCAAGTTGAGTGTCGTGTAGTTACACAGCCATTTAAACAAGACATGACTATTCTATTTGAGCCAGATTTAATTCCTCAGTGGCCAGACAATCTTGAGTTATTTGATACCCTGGTTACAGTTAAGAAGGACACTTTACCAGTCATAACTGTAGATGTCTCTAATCCCACTGACCATGATATTGTCCTTGTAGGTCGTACAGTAGTTGGTACAGTGCAGACTATTACTGCTGTTTTACCAGACCAAATGTTTGAAAAAGCTACTGTAGCTGCAGTTAATACCACAAGTACACAGCCACCATGTAGCTCTAGTGAAAAGTGGGGACCCACCTGTAGATCTCAGTTACCTCAGTGCAGAACAGAGAGTATAGTCAAACAAATGCTTAGAGAGGAATGTGACTCTTTCTCTAAAACAGACAATGACATAGGCTGTATTGAAAATTTAAAAATGAAAATTTCCCTCAAAGACAATGAACCTGTCAGACGCACCTATATGTCAGTGCCACGCCCCCTCTATCAAGAGATGAAAAGTTACTTACATGATTTAATTGCACAAGGCTGGGTCAGAAAGTCAAACTCTTCATACTCCTCGCCAGTCGTTTGTGTTAGAAAGAAGGATGGTACTTTAAGACTGTGCATAGATTATAGAGACTTGAATAGAAAAACCCATCCTGACCGCCAGCCCCCATCCCTCGTGTTCAGGACATTATGGACAGTTTAGGTGGTAACTCCTGGTTCTCACTATTGGATCAGGGGAAAGCGTACCACCAGGGGTTCATGTCGGAGGAAAGTCGCCCACTCACTGCTTTCGTGACCCCCTGGGGACTGTATGAGTGGATACGCATCCCCTTTGGACTAATGAATGCTCCTGCAGCATTTCAACGCTGTATGGAGGAGTGTCTGGATGAACTCCGTGACAATATCTGCATCCCCTACCTGGACGACACATTGGTCTACAGCAAAACATTCGAAGATCATGTGGAGGATGTGAGAAAAGTTCTCCAGCGATTAAGAGAGTATGGTATCAAACTCAAGCCAAGCAAGTGTGACATTTTTTAAGTCTGAGGTGCGCTACTTAGGCAGAATAGTGTCAGCAGAGGGCAGTAGTAGAGTCGATCCGGCAGATTTTGAAGCAGTAAGAGCACTTAAAGACATCAAACCACAAAATGTTGGTCAGCTCAGAAAAATGTTAGGCCTTCTGTCATACTACAGGCAATATATAAAAGACTTCTCCAGAAAAGCAAGCTGCCTGTATGAGCTGTTAAAAGCCGACCAAGATACAGAGAACTTAAAAATGACAAAAGTGACAAGGTCAAAACAAAAGAAAGCCAGTCCAGTCGTGTCCTCAACAAAACCAATAGAATGGACTGACGAACATCAAAGTGCACTTGAGGAACTAATAGACTGTTTGCTCAACCCACCAGTGCTCGGCTTCCCAGATTTCACCCAGCCATTCATTGTACACACTGACGCTTCACACAAGGGACTAGGAGCAGTGCTGTACCAAAGACAAAACGGTAAACTACGTGTTATTGCTTATGGCTCACGCACATTAACAGCAGCTGAGAAGAACTATCATTTCCATGCAGGCAAGCTAGAATTTTTAGCTTTAAAGTGGGCAATCACAGACAAATTTAGGGACTATTTATACTATGCCCCAACATTCACTGTATTTAGTGACAACAATCCACTAACATACATTTTGTCCACTGCCAAACTGAACGCAACAACATCAAGATGGGTCGCAGAGCTTGCTGACTTTCACTTCACTATTAAGTACAAACCAGGAAAAGAAAATGGTGATGCTGATGCTTTATCAAGAATGCCCCTTGATGTAGAGACACTAATGAAAGACTGTTCCGAGGTACTCCCTCCTGACTCCATCATAGCTGTAGCTCAGGCCATCGAAACCCAAAAGGACACCCCTGCTACCTGGACCTTATCAGCAGCAGCAGTCAGTCACAGCACAGCAAGGTGAGTCAGCTGAAGCATCACTCACACCCATACCAAAAGAGCAGTTAAGCCAAGCCCAAAAGACTGACCCTGTTATAAGTCCTGTATTACAATGTAAACAAATAGACTCAAAGCCACTGGCCAGAGAGCTCAAAACTTTCAATTCAAAAGTAAAATGTCTGTTCAGAGAATGGGACAAGCTAGTGCTAGATAATGATGGCATTCTGTACAGAACCACTTCTGCCCGCAAACAGCTGGTCCTGCCAGAACAGTTTAAAAAGACAGTGCTTGAAGAGCTGCACAATAACATGGGCCATAAGGTGTTGACCGCACAGATCTTTAGTACGTGACCGCTTCTTTTGGCCATACATGCAGTCAGAAATTGAGCATTATGTGACCAGAGTTTGCTCCTGTGTCAAACAGAGAAAAAACCCAGTCGTGACACAAGAGCCCCTTTGACAAATATTGTGACGACACAGCCCTTTGAACTTGTGTGCATAGATTTTCTTCATCTTGATAAATGCAAAGGTGGTTATGAATATATTTTAGTGATAGTTGATCACTTCACACGCTTTGCCCAAGCCTATGCCACTACCTCAAAGTCAGGAAAAACAGCTGCTAACCTCATCTTCAATGACTATGCCCTGAAGTTTGGCTTTCCTTGTCGCATTCACCATGACCAAGGTGGTGAATTTGAAAACCAGTTATTCATTCAGCTCAAGAAACTCAGTGGCATGGCCGGCTCTAGAACAACACCCTATCACCCGATGGGAAATGGTCAAGTCGAGCGCATGAACAGGACATTGCTGCAAATGCTTAAGACACTAACTGAAACTCAAAAGTCTAACTGGAAGGACTCCATCAACAAGCTGATGTACTCTTATAACTGTACACGCTGTGAAGTGACTGGTTATTCCCCATTTTATCTACTGTTCGGGCGGTCACCCAGGTTGCCAGTAGATATGCTTTTTGGACTGTATCCAGATTCAAGTTTCAGTGACTACAGAGACTATGTTGACAAATGGAGAAAAGGCATGGAAGAAGCATATGCCATTGCAAATGAGAATGCAAAGAAAGCAGGCGAAAAAAGCAAAAGACATTATGACACAAAAGTGAGGAGTTCTGTGTTACAGCCTGGCGAGAGAGTTCTGGTCAAGAACCTGACTCCAAGAGGAGGCCCCGGTAAACTTAGAGACTATTGGGAAGACACTATTCACACAGTAGTCAGACAAATGGGTCCTGACCTACCAATCTATGAGGTGAGACCAGAAAGAGGCAAAGGACGCTCTAGAGTGCTACACAGAAACCTGCTCATGTCATGTGACACCTACCTTTTGAACCAGACCCAGAAAAAGACAATCCTGTAAAACGGAAAAAAGAGACAAACCTGCTCCTGATGTTCAAGTGTCTGATGATGAGGAGAGTGGTGAGAGTACAGCTATTATTGTGCACCACCTCAGCCTGTTGCTCCCCAGATATCAGACCTTCCTGTTGAGGCAAGACAGGAACCTGCAGTGGTGAGACATCAGGCTCCAGTACCAGCCCCTGCCGTACCACCAGAGCCCCCTGGTGGAGATCAACTGGATGCACCTCATCCTGCTGCTGAGGAGACGACTCGTGAGGAGACGGATTCAACTGCTGGTGATCCACCGGCCCCTCCATCGCCTGCTGCGCGCTTGAGAGACCCGAGGAACCAATGCCCCAGCGGCCTCAACGAGAGAGACACCCGCCGAGACGGATGACGTATGACCACCTGGGCACCCCAACCTGCCTCAGTGGTCCAGCCTGCACCGCCGATGCTGCCTGCGTATCCAGGTTTGGTCCCGTGGTTTCCAGCTCTACAGCCATACTACACTCAGCCCTTTGGTATGTATGGACTACAGCAAATATAAGTTGACACTTTTCCAGAGACTGAACTGTGCTTACAGACTGTCATCAAGACTTTTCCTTTATGGATTATAAACACAGACAAAAGACTGAAATTGTGAAGAGATCACATGGACTTATTATTGACTATAGTCGTCAGTCTTCAGATCTGGACTGTGGTGAAGTATTGGTTAAGATTAGCAGATATGGTTTGCTCTTGAGTTTATGGACTGATGAGTAAATATGGACTTTAAAGAAGATTAATGTATTGGTTAGTATAATGTCGGGACGACATTCTTCAAGTGGGGGAGAGTGTGATAGGTTAAAACGTGCATTATATTGTATTCAATGTGTACTGTACTATTCTCATTTGTTCTCGTCATTTTACGCAAGGAATCATACGATCTGTGATCGACTACAGAGTCTGGGATCCTTTTTTTTAGTGACTCGTAATGCCTGCGCCCACCACTTGGGGGATTTCGCGTGTTCCTCCTCATTACATTAAACACCTGTATGAGGAAACAGCTCGGAATCACTCTCGTGATTTTCTCTCATTTTCAGGTAATGTTACCAAATGTTCTGTTCTTGTGACCTGTCTCCTGTTGATAAATTCTGATATATTCCTGTTAAACGTAAGCTAGACATATGTTTATACCTGCATTTTAAAAGTTTGCAGACGTGTGTTATTTTGTATTGTGAACTGGCGCGCCGCCATCTTGTGTCCACATAAGTTAATGCTCCAATGCATAATACTGTTGATTATTACATTAAACACCTGTATGAGGAAACAGCTCGGAATCACTCTCGTGATTTTCTCTCATTTTCAGGGGTTGTAACCTGCCCCATATACAGGGGTACAAACACACACACACAGACCTGTGATGGGTGGGTTGTTGTGGGATCAGTTGTTTACCTGTACTCCATGATGGGTGGATTGTTATGGGATTGGTTATTTACCTGTACCCTATGATGGGTGGATTGTTATGGGATCGGTTATTTACCTGTACTCCATGAAGGGTGGGTTGTTATGGGATTGGTTGTTACCTGTATCCCATGATGGGTGGGTTGGCGGTGGCCTGACAGGTGAAGGTGACTCTCTCTCCCTCCAGAACAGAACGTGGCTCAATGGACAGGGTCACAGTAGGCGGGTCTGAAAAGCAGGAGTGACTTTTTGAAAGTAATGCACTGTATACTATATGTCTATGTGCTGTGTGCAATTCTGCTCCGATTGTGGACACTTGCATTGCCTGGGAGACACAGGGGTGTAGCAACAAATTCTGGGGCCAAGGTAAAAATCATCTTGGGGGGCCCACACTACAAACTGTCTCATGAAAAATGCATATTACAGACTTTGGGAGGGTCCCCTCCCTACACTGGGCCCTGGGTAAACAGTACCTTTTATCCCTCCCAGTCTGACGTCCCTGTCACAGACACATTGGTGAAATTGGTCAAAACAAAAGTACCAACTTTTAGTAATTTTAGTCACAAAACATGTATTTAAGGCCGTTTTATCTAGTTTTATTTAGCAAAAATATGACATTGCCATGTCAGAACTAGTGACAAAAGAACATATTTTTACTGAACACTGTAACAACACAAAACACTAGAGTGATGAAGTAAATAGTGAATATACTCACGGTGCACGTTGAGCACAACGGAGGTCCTCTTGCCCATGGGCACAGCTGGGTTTGAGGAGATGCAGGTGAAAGTCCTCCCACTGTCGGTGTCAGCTGGAGAGATGGGCAGGTAACTCCGAGTGGTCACACGCTTTCTGTCAGCCAGCACCTCCTGAGGATTAGAGGTGAACAATAACAAAATATGCATGATATCATTTTCTGTGTGAACCATAGACTGTATAAAGAGGTAGACTAAGCAAGTGTCACATCACTCATAGCATTTGGGTCCAGTCAAATGAAGCTCATCAAGGCTAGCAGTTATGGGGGCCAATTTGGAGCCCACTTCCATATTAAAAATTCTGACCTTGAGTATCATTGCAACCAAAGAGCCAATCCAGAGCGAGGCTGTTGAAGGTTATTCCCCTTCCTGCCCGCATGGCTAATGCTAGCAGGAGCAACCTCGGGGGAAAGAAGGCACCTTATTTGTCTGTTATTAATGTTCATATCTTGATTTTATGAACACAGAAGGGAAATAAAAACACCATGATTATGTAGATACTACTATGAACATTTTAAGACCACAATTCTGACGATTATGACAGCAGCAGTTACAGAGAAAGGGCTGAAAGTTTTTCAAGGTCCAGTGAATTGGAGCCAGGTGGAACTGGAAGCTTACCCGTCTTTGGAATGTGGCCCCTAATAGATTAGCTATGTCCATTCATATGTACAGTCTATGGTGTGAATGTGAATGTTCTATACGTGCTCAGTGTATGTGTCAGATTATTTTGACAGTGGGACTCTTTTCAATTTGAGGGAAATTGCTGCAGTGGGATCCAAAACAGATTCCCAACAGAAAGAATCCAGAGCACCACAGCCCTTCTAGGCCTGTCAAGATGATCACTACTGTATATCGACTTCGCTCAGTATATGAAAGATGGAACTATATTTTTTGGGGGGTCAATATATAATATATATCATGTGTACGTTTTGTTTTTCTTTTTGTTTTTTTTTTTTGCACTATTGGGATATTTTTGGTTATTTTTTGGCTATATGATAATATTTAAAGGCTGAATAACTTGAGTATGACTCATTACAGATGTAAACTAACAACTTAAGTGTTTCATTCTGCTGTTTATTTCAGCCCATGATTTTTTAACAGTATTGCAGATTTAGAATAGTTTTTGTGGTTTAAATCTGCTCTTGTGTTTTTGTGTTAGTGACATAAATTAGTGTCAATATTATCATTTATTGTCCATATTTAATTAGGCGATATATTGAACTTCAAAATATGTTATAGTGGCAAGCCTAGGCTCCTCCGCCAGCATCACTGCCAGCACCACCGCACTGCACGTAGTGTGGCTTAAGCCTGGGGTAAGAGTCAGGTTCTGTGTGTATGTATGGTTTTATATGCATCAAGGAAGGCAAAAGCGAGAAGAGGTGTGAGGGAGAGAGAGGTGAGGTGAGGGAGGTCCACATAAATCAGGCTGTATGATGTACGGAGCTGTCAGGCCCAGAATGCATTAGCTGCATTAGCGGTTTGTGAGAAAAAACACTTAATCTGTTTTACAAGCATTGGAGGAATTATATGAAGTCAATGGGCATGAAGAGATGCTTGCATACCACAGCTTGAGAAACACTACAATAATATATTAGGAAACTATGTATGAAATCTATGTATCTGAGCAAGTGCCATACAGATATATTGTACAAGTAAGTCAGAATAGGTTTGGTGCATGCTGTCTGTGTCTAAGTAGAAAATGTTTTCATGTCTGATAATCAGGAAATACGCCTTAGCATGGCTGTTGTTGTTGTTAGCTTTACTATAATGGAAAAAAAAAAAAAAAAAAAGCAAACTCCTGCCTGGTCTCTGAGAGTAAAAAAAAAACACCTATAAACTGATTGTGAATAATTAGGATGCTTGGATTGCATTAGGAAGGGAAGGAATATGTTTGAAACAAACTAGGTCTGTTTTGAAGACCTCTTTTAAGACTCTAGAACAGTGGTCGACAACGTGCGGCCCACAGGAAAAAGGTTGGCCCTTTGCCAATTTTTTTTGGCCCACCAGAGGATTTTGGATTTTTTTCTGGCATTGATTCTTTAATACCAAGTTGTGTGGGCACTGCTAAGGGCATTCCACTGCCCATGATGTGCATGCAACACAACATTTAAAGCAAACAATGAACTGGTGTGTACATACACCTTCACCAGTCAAAATCGTGGCTAATTGTTTTTGGACATCTGGTGAGGCAAGCGTGCAGACTGCACGCAGCTCAAGGAATGTGCACCAGTTATAGCCAGTGTTGGGAATAACGGAGTTAAACTATAACGGCGTAATCTAACTCATTACTTTTCCCAGCGTCCCAACGCGTTACCATTACTAACAATAAAATGTGGCGTGTTACTATTACTTCAGTTCACTCTGCTCTTCATCAGAGCATCTCTCAGCCGAGGAGCTGCAGCGCTGTTGTGTTTCTTTGGTGAAAGAGGAGGCTTGGGGTGAGATCATAGGCTTGTTTGAGATGAGCGAGGTGGGAGCAGATAATCTCATGAGAGCGAGGCCGACGCAGGCCATGTCTGAATTAACCAAAGTGCCTTAAATGCGCCGCTCGAACAGGGCATTTAAGTCGGGCGGTACTTCGACCCGCACTTCGAGCAGTACATGGAACAGTGCACTTGGGACACGGCCGCAATTTCTGCGCAAGGAGAGCGCAGCAGCTCTCCAGCGACTGCGGCCACCTGCATGGACTACAAACGCTTAATGCATGATGTGAAATGGTGTCCTGTCACACGTGCATTGACAGCGGGTCTGAGTTGCCTTGACGCACAGCTGCCTCCCCCTGCAACTTTACACAAACTACTGCCACATATTTGATATCAACATATGTTTTAAATGTGACTGAAAGTGTCCAGGCTTTTTTGTCCTTTTGATAGTGTATGTTTTGCTAAGACTTTGTAACCCGCGAAATCTGTCGTTGGGGAGAAGGGGGTGGGGGTTGATTCTTGTAATTTATATTATTTAAACGTATATTTATTTTTAGGTGACTTAAAATGCATGTAATTCATATATAAATATAAATATATAAATAATAAATATATGTAAGCCATATTTAGCCATCCATCTGGCCCGCCACCTGTGGGCGCTGAAAAAAATTGGCCCGAAGCCAAGCGAAGTTGCCGACCCCTGCTCTAGAATGTGTCCATTGAAGGCACATTTGTCAAGTCTGTAAAACACAACTCAAATGTAAAGCATTATTTTACATTCTACTATCCTCTAATGATGAGAATGAATCCAAAAATATCATACAAAAACTGATTTGATCTTTTTAGTATTTCAAGTTTTCTAAGGACAAAAATATATATCTATTCAAATGTGCAATCTGAATGAATAATAGCACATATGTAAAGCTTGATATCACTCAATGCCCAAATGCTGCTTTGACAAACGCTGTTCAAACGCTCTGTGTGTGTGTGTGTGTGTGTGTGTGTGTGTGTGTGTGTGTGTGTGTGTGTGTGTGTGTGTGTGTGTGTGTGTGTGTGTGTGTGTGTGTGTGTGTGTGTGTGAAAGAGGAGGGGAGCGCTGGCTTTATCCTCCTGCATCGCCCACAGCCAAACACATAAACAAACAAACCCACATGCTGAGACCGCTGCGCTGATATCACTCATGTTCAGTAAACGCACCACAACAAGATTCTACTGCAGGCAAAGTGGCACAGTGATGAAGAGATATGCCATGCTACAAGATGATGACAGGTTTGACTCCCAAAAAGTGTCTACGTTTACATGCACACCCAATTTGGGTTATCTGATTAGTCTAGTTGTCTAATTTTTACTGGCCTTTTAAATGTACCAAATGTATCTAGTGTTAGCCAGGGTTTTTCTAAAGGAGTTTGCATGTTTTCTTCATGTCTGCCTAGGTTTGTAAATGGTATCTGCTTAATGGTGGTCACAATTTTACACAGCGCCACTTTCAAGGAACTCAAAGTGCTTTACATCAAGGAACCACTCAGCTTTCACACACATTCATACACTAGAGCAGTGGTCCCCAACCACCGGGCCGGGGACCGGTACCAGTCCGTGACACATTTGCTATCGGGCCGCACAAAAAAAGTAAATAATTTATCAGCGACCGCATTTTCGCCGAAGTGACTTTTGCCCGCTCCTCATAACACGCTAACAAGCTCGTCCATAGATATATAATGAAAATCCTGATAGGAAATCGCCACATAAATCCATTTGATATAACAGCGAGTTTATTATATCTGTGCTAGATGTGTGTCCGCCACACAACAGTCAGAGCGCGTCAGGGCAGAGGGGAGAGGAGAGAGGAGACCTCGTGAGTCTTAGCACAAACAGCAGAAGCTAAAAAAAAAACACAGCTCTATGTGAAATATTAAAGTTTTTTGACATTGACTCCATATTCTGAAATGTTTGAAATGTTCATGAAAATAACACTTTATAAATGTATTTGTGGCGTATCTGAATCTTTTGAAAGCTCCTCTGTGCTTTAGTTCAGTGTGGCGCGTGAGCGTGAATGAATGAGAGGTGACCGTGCGCGTGCATGTGGCGCATGTGGCGTGTGGTTGAGCGAAGAAGCGACGTGTGAGAGTCTGGAGTGGAACCTGGAAAAAGACGGTGGAACTGATGTGTAATTACAGTGCAGTAGAGACAATAAAGCAGCCAACTCTTGAGCAACAGGCTGGGGTCTTTCAGCTTGCACCACACTCCAAACAACTTTGAGGTAAAGCACCTGTGTTTCCCGACCACGGTCAGGGGACCGAAAGGAAAGGTTTAACTCCCCCCCCCCCCCCCCCCCCCCCCTTGGGCCGCAGTAAAATTGACAAACGTTGACCGGTCCGCGGAGAAAAAAGGTTGGGGACCACTGCACTAGAGTATGCAGAAGCTGGGAGCGTGGTGAGTTAAGTGTCTTGCCCAAGGACACAATGGTAACATTCTTCTTTTGGAGCTGGAATCACACCTCAACCTGTGGGCCAGAGGATCTGATCAAGAGTGGGATTCAAACTGCCAATCTTCAGATCAGTGGACAAACACTCTATCGACGGAACTACTGTATACTTTATCTTCCATGTCTGTACCTGGAGTTGTATCTAAAGCACAAGCGCATTTTGGCTGATCCTTTAGCTAGGTACTCCTGACCACAATCCTGTCTAAAGATCTAGAGATGGGTGATAACTACTCCTAACTTAACCTCAGCAACATTCATGTGTCAAATGCAGAGCGTAGGTATGTTGTAGAAAAAAGTCTACCTTAAAGGGTCTGTACCTGATTGCTTCCCATGTATCTCAGCAAAATTTGCAGATATATTGTACAAGCACCTCTTGAGATTGAAATAAGTGTACTGTCTGCATCTGATAAAAAAAACTGTTTTATTGTCCGAGAATGAGGAAGTGCACATTAGCGTCCCAGCTACTAGCTTCACCAACATGACAAAACTCTGCTCTGAGCTCTGAAAGCTGTGAAAAGCTCTTCTAAACTCATTGTGGTGAATAATTAGGATATCCTGAATGCAACTTACATGCATTCAGGATATATGAAGACAACTGCAAACCACTGCAAATTGTTTAAAATGAACTAGCTCTGCTTTTCTTGTTTTTTTAAACCAGGTACAGTGCTTTCAAGCAGACTTTATAATTATGCTAAAACTGAACTAGACAATTATGAAGTACATGTTGTTATTTGTTGCAAAGCGAAGGAACATCATGAAACTGCAGTCACTCTCAACGTGTTCCTGTTTTTTCAACTAAACACATTCTCATAGCTTCTTGTTTTAATTCAGTTCAAAGTTTGTGGAATGCTAAGTTGTTGTTTTGGGGTTTTTTTTGTCATAATTGAGACAACATATTGTTTATTTTGGACTGGTGGGTGGAGAGAATGCTGGAGCTGTGTTTCTATGTTAAATCCTAATGACAGTGGAATTGCGTTGTTTCTTGCAGCTGGCACCTAGTTTTAATTAAACAATTGTGGTTTGCTTTTAGGTCGAATTTCATGAGTAAACTGTGAATTTCTGAGAATTTTTAACAAAGAGGAAGTATTGTTTGTTGGAAATGTAATCAGCTGATTCTACAGTTAAAAACGGTTTGGCTAGAGTTACTAGTAGTAACAGTAGTAAAATGAATAGCTCAATATTTTGTGGAGTATCCCGATAACTATACTCCGACTGTATTGTGCCAATTCAACAGAAATCCTAACCCACTAGCTGCTACGTTCCAAGTAGTAATCATGGGCGCACTTCGGCTACGCTCACTGCAACTGCTGCAGTGTCACTTTGGTCTTAAATGTTTGCATTTACCCGCTCTACGTGATCTTGGTGTTTGTATTTCACTATTGTGTTGTAAATATGATTATTAATAACAGACCAATAAGGTGAGAGTTTTGTTTGTCTATTATTATTATATTTTACTGCTCAATGTGTTTAACCTGCCCATTTGTTAGTATATGTGAGTATACGTGAGTATACATGAGCATATGTGAGTATAGATGAGTATACTTGAAAATTTGTGAGTATATGTGAGTGTTTGTAAGTATATGTGAGCGTGCATGAGCATTTGTGAGTATATGTGAGTATTTGTGAGTATATGTGAGTATATGAGAGCATAACACCTTAACCGCCACCTTAACATGGTGGAGGGGTTTGAGTACCCGAATGATCCTGGGAGCTATGTTGTCGGGGGCTTCATGCCACTGATAGGGTCAGCCATGGAAAACAGGTCCAGGGGGACGGGTCAGACTAAGAGCAGTTCAGAAGTCTTCCATGGACACTAGAAGATCAAGGCCCGTGACGTCGCCCACACTGGTGTTACTGGGGCCCCACCCTGGAGCCAGGCCTGGGGTGGGTGCTCGCCAGCGAGCGGCTGGTGGCCGGACCTTTCTCCACGGGGCCTGGCCAGGCTCAGCTCGGAGGAGCGATGTGGGGCCGTCCTCCCGCGGACCCACCACCTGCAGGAGGAACCGTGGAAGGACAATTCAAAGCGATCTGCGCGCCAGTCGAAGGTGGGGGCCTCGACGACTGGATCTCTGAACATGAAGACTAGCTCTGGAGACATGGAATGTCACCTTGCTGGGGGGAAGGAGCCTGAGCTTGTGCGGGATTTTGAGCGTTACCGGCTAGATATAGTCGGCCTCACCTCCACACACAGCTTGGGCTCTGTAACCCAACTCCTTGAGGGAGGCTGGACTCTCCATTTCTCTGGCGTTGACGGTGGGGAGAGGTGGCAAGCTGGTGTGGGCTTGCTCATTGTCCCACAGCTCAGCTGCTTCATGTTGGAGTTCACCCCGGTGAACGAGAGGGTCGCGTCCCTGTGCTTTGTGAGAGTCCTTGTCGGGGACAGGACTCTCACTGTTGTGGCGGCCTACGGGCCAAACAGCGGTGTAGAGTACCCAACCTTCTTGGAGTCCCTGGGAGGGGTACTAGACAGTGCACCGACCGGGGACTCCATTGTTCTCCTGGGGGACTTCAATGCCCATGTTGGCAACGACAGTGACACTTGGAGGTGCGTGATCAGGAACAACCGCCTCCCTGATCTGAACCCGGGTGGTGTTCTGTTATTGGACTCACCGTTTGTCCATAAACACCATGTTTGAGCACAAGGGTGTCCATCAGTGCACATGGCGCCAGGTCGGAGGGTGGTGATCGACTTTGTTGTCGTGTCATCTGTCCTCTGGCCACGTGTCTTGGACACTCGGGTGAAGAGAGGGGTAGAGCTGTCAACCGATCACCAACTGGTGGGGAGTTGCATCAGCTGGACACTGGAAGTAAGTGATGCCGTCAGGCTGAAGAAGGAGTCCTATTGAGCCTTGTTGGCTTGTGGGACTCCTGAGACAGCTGACGAGTACCTGCATGCTGCGGCTCGTGCTGTCGCATTGGCAAAAACTTGGGGTTTGGAGGAGTTCAGGGAGGCCATGGAGGAGGACTATTGGACGGCCTCAAAGAAATTCTGGTAAACCGGCTGGCGCCTCAGGAGGGGAAATCATTGCTTCACCAACACTGTTTACAGTGCGGGTGGAGAGCTGCTGACCTCGACTGGAGATGTTGTCAGACGCTGGAAGGAATACTTTGAGGGCCTCCTCAATCCCACCGTCAACATTGTCACCAGGCCAATATTGTAAATAAGAATTTGTTCTTAATGTTTTGCCTGGCAAAATAAAGGTTATAAATAAATAAATAAATGTCTTCCAAGGAGGAAGCAGAGACTGAGGACCCAGACTCAATGAGGTGGTTGGCAAGCTCCTCGGTGGCAAGGCCCCAGGGGTGGATGAGATCTGTCCCAAGTACCTTAAGTCTCTGGATGTTGTGGGGCTGTCTTGGCTGACACGTCTTATGCATTATCTCTGCGGTCGGGGACACTGGTAGACCCGGGTGGTGGTCCCTCTGTATAAGAAGGGGGACCAGAAGGTGCGTTCCAATTACACTACTCAGCCTTCCCAGTAGGGTCTATTCCAGGGTAATGGAGAAGAGAGTCTGTCTGATAGTCGAACCTCGGATTCAGGAGAAGCAGTGCGGTTTTCGTCCTCATCGCGGAACACCAGACCAGCTCTAGACTCTCCATCGGGTGCGCCCAACCAGTCCACATGTGCTTTGTGGATCTGGAGAAGGCATTTGACTGTGTCCTTTGGGGGGTGCTCCAGGAGTATGCGGTCCGGGGCCCTTTGCTAAGGGCTGTCCGGTCCCTGTATGACCGGAGCAGGAGCTCCGTTTGCATTGCCGGCAGTACGTCAGACTTGTTCCCGGTGCATGTTGGACTCCGCCAAGGCTGCCCTTTGTCACCGGTTCTGTTTATTATATTTGTGGACAGAATTTCTAGGCGCAGTCAGGGGCCGGAGAGGGTCTGGTTCGGGAACCACAGAATCTGATCTCTGCTGTTTGCGAATGATGTTGTCCTGATAGCTTCGATGAGCCAGCAGCAGGCACTGGGGCGGTTTGCAGCCGAGTGTGAAGCGGCTGGGATGAGAATCAGCCCACCCACCTGGTGGGGAGGTGGGGAGTCTTTGCCTCAAGTTGAGGAGTTCAAGTATCTCGGGGTCTTGTTCACAAGTCAGGGGTGGATAGAGCGTGAGTTTGACAGGCGGATCGGTACAGCGTTGTAGTGATGTGGTCACTGTATCGGACCGTCATGGTGAAGAAGGAACTGAGTCGAAAGGCAAAGCTCTCGATTTACCAGTCAATCTACCTTCCTACCCTCACCTATGGTCATGAGCTCTGGGTAATGACCGAAAGGACAAGATAGTGGATACAAGCAGCCGAAATGGGCTTCCCCCGCAGGGGGGCTGGGCGCACTCTTGGAGATAGGATGGGGAGCTCAGTCACACGGGAGGAGCTCGGAGTAGAGCCGCTGCTCCTTCATGTTGAGAGAAGCCAGCTGAGGTGGCTCGGGCATCTGTTCAGGACGCTGTACGCCTCCCTAGGGAGGTGTTCCGGGCATGTCCCACCGGGAGGAGGCCCTGGGGAAGACCCAGGACACGCTGGAGGGAATATGTCTCTCGGCTGGCCTGAGAACGCCTTGGGGTCCCACCGGAGGAGCTGGATTGTCTGGGTTGAGGGAAGTCTGGGAGTCCCTGCTTAGACTGCTGCCCCCGCAACCCGGCACCGGATAAGCGGAAGACAATGGATGGATGGACGTAAGTATACATGAGTATACTATACATGAGTATATGTGAGTACAAGTGAGTATTTGTGAGCATATGTGAGTATACGTATTTGTGAGAATACATGATTATATATCATTATATGTGAGTATAGGTTGACTCACAGTGGACTGGTGCGCTCCCTCCACTGGCACCCCGTCCTTGGTCCACTGGATATGTGCCGCAGGTTTAGCTCCTCGTGTCACACAGCTCAGGTTATATGGTGTCCCGGCCATCAGCAGCAGCTCAGGGGCGCCCTCTAGGTGTGGGTCCTCCGGTGGTACTGCACACACACACACACACACGCACACACACAGCACACACAGGGTAAAAGCAGCTGTGTGAATGATTTGTCAAAATTTGCGTGATTTCTTTGCCACAATTTTGAGTTCAGCTAAAGTTCAATACCAATAAATGTAATTGTAAAAAAAAGCAGGTTGTCACATAATTTACATACGCAGAACAGCAACAAGTGGTGGAAGAAGCAGTTAAATAATTTAGTTAATTATGTTACTTAAGTAAAAGTACAGATACCGGAGCAAAGAAATACCTAAGTAAAAGTCGAAGTGTCAAATTAAAAAAAATAATAATAATAATAATTAAGTATTAAAGTACCCTTTTAAAAATGTACTTGAAGAGTAAAAAGTAAAAGTATTTCACGCAGATTTTGAGGTCTTATAAAGCTTCAAATGTAGTTGTTCAACAGACACAATAGATTTTTTTTTTTTTTTCTAGCTGTTTTAATTTGTATATTTTTTTTTTTCTCAAAGTACGAATGTGTTAAAAATAAACTCAAACTCTTTCAGTAGGTCTCATACAATAATAAAAATACTTTTATTTTTTCAGTCCTGTTAAAAATGTAGTGGAGTAGAACGTACAGATACCTGCTCTCAAATGTAGTGAAGTCAAAGTAAAAAGTATGCACTTTAAAATCTACTTAAGTAAAATACAGATACCTGAAATGTATCTTCAAGTACAGTACTTTACTACATTTACTTCATTGCATTCCACCACTGGCAGCAACAAACTAATATTTTAGTAGTAGTCAGAACAAAACAGGTTCTCAGTAGGTTGAAATAGGATGATTATAATGATCAAAATATGATAATAAATGATAGTTGACAAGTCTCGTGACTTGTTATTCTGATGAATTGCTGCAGTCCTAGTTTCAGGCACAGAAATGTTTGGGCCAGAGGAGACATGCTAAAATTGAGCTTTGAAGTGATGCAGTTATTTGCTACACCAGCATTTTCCACAGACAAGATGTCAATACCTAATATTAGTTTAGACACTTACTTAAATACATCTGTTTTTTGTAGTTGTGTTTAAAGTGCATTAAACTCACTGAGCACGTTGAGCTTGGCCCTCCGCGAACGCAGAGCTGCCTCCGTAGCCTGACACTCATATTGTGAGTCATCAGACAACTCGGCATGAGAAATCTCCAGGTTAAACTGCCCGGTGTCCAAAGCACGCAGGATACGGTAACGTGGCCATGCTAAAGAGACAAACAAAAAATATATACATCAACACAAGTTTGATCAAAGTAAAACCGGTTTAACACGTGGCTTACAATAATGAAAAATATGCTAAAAGGAGATACAACAAAAAACATACATTATACATTGCACATGATATGGGTACCATGCAATTAAAAAAAAAAAAAAACATATTATTTGGCATCGCAAGAAATTGGCGTGCAACACTTTTTGAGATACAGGAAGAAAAAAACTCCAAAAAGGCCTAACCCTGTTAAATCCAAAACAGATATGACATAGTGTAATTGATGGTTAGCATAAAAATTTATCAAAATTGTGTTGATATTGTGCCACATGTATTGTGAGTCTCCCATGAAATAATGAGAAACTGTATTGTTGCTCATGTGTCTATGTCTCCTGGTGTAAGTCTATTTGAAGAGTTATAACAGAGCTGCAGACTCAGAAGGTCATCCCTCAGAGCAGCACAAATCAAACTGTGTGGGTTTGATCTGTTTAAATAAAGTTTTTCAATTCACTCCTCGTCTGCCAGATGTTCACCTCTATGTTACAAACTACAGCTTTTTCCTGCAACAACGTTGAGGAGGAAAAAAATACTGAAGATACGAAAACAATGAAAGAGTGGATTTGATGTGTTTTACCAAAGCATTTATCTATGTGGCAATATGGTTAATGTTTTACCAGGGATGTAGTATGCGTAATAGTTTTCTAACAAATGAAGGAAGCTAACATTATTCAAAATACCAATGTTTTGACTTGGGTTATGGTTAATATATCTGTAAAGCTTAATTCTACAAAACTGTCTGGAAAGTTCAGAATTATATGCCTGTGTATTTTCATACACACGGTCTCACTCTAGATGCAATTTTATTCTACATTTTATTTGCTCTGACCTTCCTCAGGTATGAGGACATCCCCTTTGGCTCCCCTTATATAAGTTAGTAAGGGACCACCCCCTTCAGTTTAATCAACCAATAATACTGAAGACACATACATTCATGATCAGACCCCAATATACCCACAAAATTGCGCATAATTCACTGTGCAAACATTTTTGTGAGTTAAAATGCATGGATAATAACTAGAAAAATATAAAGATTATTATTAATCAGAAAAAGTAGCAGTTATATACTATAATTTAACATAAAAAAAGCCCCAAAAAACAACATAAATGACATAACTGACACCACCAACAAGTTCACATACATCTCCCTCATAGCTCAGAGGGAGGGAAAACAAATAGCACCCTACATCACCGCAACACAACATTACATTAAACAATAGTTCATCATTTAAGCCTTTTGGACTAAGAGTTTGTGAGATAAAAAAATCCAGTAGGCTTCGCGTCTTTTTAACACGCAGCCGTGGTCACCCCCCCCCTCCACGGAGCAGGCACCTGCTCAATCCCGCAGAAGCGAAGAGAAGAGTCATGTTTTAACTGGTTAAAATTAACAGCAACAGGAGAGTCCGCATCTTGGCGTTTAATTCAACAAAACTGTTTGCCTGGAAAGTTCAGAATTATTATTTATTTTATTTGCTCATAGCTTCTGCAGAAATCCACAATGCTTTTCAGTCCCTTTTTTTTCTTTTTTTTATATAAGAAGCCATATTTGTTTTGATACAGGCAGACCATGCATGTCCCTGATTGATTAATTTACCTGTCAATCATGCCCATGTGAACTTGGGAAGTTTCACTGGTGACTAGACTCACATCTTTGTAAAATATGGAGTGACCTGACTCACATCTTTGTAGAGTATGGAGTTCAAAATTGACCCTAGTTCCGGAAGAAAATTTCTCATTCATTTTTCCCCATAGATTTTCTAAAAAAAATGTAAAGTTTGAAAGCTCAGGGCTAATCAGATCTGGGGCAACTAATGACCACAAGACATATCATTTTATGTAAAATGTGTTTCTGAAACTTTATAAACCGCTGAGTTATTAAAACATTTCGCTAAATTGTGTGTTTTAAAACATACTTTTTGAAAGCATGTTTAAAAACACCTAAAAAAAAAATCATTATGGATATTAATTAACATGTAGCTGGTTAGCCTGCATGATGCCTTTGAAGCCTTAATATTTGAATTTTTCGATAAGTTTATGGGAAAAAATTAATGGAAAATGTAATTCTGGAAACCGAGAGGGACTGTTGAGCTCCATTGACTAAGTGTATATTCTGAATCCCAGGCAAAAAACAAAATTGACTCAAATTATGATATTAACACTGTTTTTCTGATCTATGTTATGATGTTGTTTCCTCAGCAAACATACCAGGAGTTTTTGTTTTGTTTCATTTACACATGTTTAAACACACAAACCCTGCATATTTAGACTGAGTTCTTCTGTCAAACCGAAAACACTCTGTTCCACCTTGTCATGTCTTGCAGGAAGTGCTCCACTGTTTTTTAAAACCTCATACACTTTCACTAGAATGATTTGGATAGTTTCAGACCTGGAACTGCCAATTTCTGCAGAAGAAAGGGCAAAAGGTAGCTTTTAGTTTGAAAAAGGTCTCTGAAAAGTACTGAGTACTAAAAGTGAGCATTTTGAGCTTTGGAGATGTAGACAGACTAATAATACAGGGTTACTCAAATGTGGTGAATGAAATAAAACACAACTCCAGGTCTGTTTTCAGGACAACATTATAACATGACTTAAACTCACAAGAGTCAAGGTTGCATATTATAGGACCTTTAAAATTGTGATTAAAAATGTAATCAGATTACATTACACTGGGTAGTAGATACTTAAAAATAACTTGACCCAGTGGAAATGCAAATTGCTGACTACGAATTGTGGCTAACTGATTAACAAAAATAAAATAAATAGTGTGGTCTAAATGGCCAATGCGAGGAATCCAGGAAACACAATAGTAATTAAGTAAATGCACTAACTGGATGAAAAAGAATAGCCACATGTGTCAATCAAGTCTCTCTTCACACTGACTTCAGATGAACAGCTTTTACTCAGAGGTGT
Organism: Periophthalmus modestus; assembly: GCA_019594935.1. Taxonomy (NCBI): domain Eukaryota; kingdom Metazoa; phylum Chordata; class Actinopteri; order Gobiiformes; family Gobiidae; genus Periophthalmus; species Periophthalmus modestus. The sequence continues at coordinate 51,978 of JAIEZT010000172.1, read as the reverse complement.
AATTAAGCATATGGCCTCACTAGGGGGCAGTATGCGCTCCTGGCACGCCCGGTGGCTTCGTATGGCAGAGAAGCAGCAGGCGGGTGAAGAAGAGGAGAGGGAGGGCAGACAAAAGTATTATGGCACATTACATCATCCTCGGGCAACAGCGCACAGCATAGCAACCAGAGGTGAGAGCACACCAAGGGAGGCATGGGCGAGCAATAAAAAGCACTGGTGCATGTGCAGGTAGAGCGCAAAATGAGTTATAGCATGAGAGACTATATATAGATGGTAATTGAACCCGCAACCTGAATGTTAATATGAAAGCTCAGAATGATGGTATTATTATTAAAAAAAAAAAAAAAAACATGATGCAAAGTCACCAGTATGACCAAGGTCAAATAGATACCTAAACCTTGATATTTAAAAAAAAAAAATGTAATATGGAAATGTAAATCTACTCTCTAGTGCTGATTTTTTAAATTATTATTTTTTTTTATATGTGTATAAATTTCTCATATTTTTTTTAATTTCTCATATTTTTTTTTATTTTTTTTTTATTGAAAGCATAAATCAAGATTAATACAGACTCCAGAAGACACTTTTTTTTGGTTAAAAAACACAGGAGGTGACAATGAGAAAAAATGAGGGCCTGTTTTATAATAGTACCTATTTCATACCATATCATCTGTCTAAGTCTAAGTCTAAGTTTTATTTGTTGATATAGCCTATTTATTGAATTTCATTTTATTAGATTTTTTTTTTTTTTTTTTTTTTTTTTTTTTGTGATTTTAGAGACAATACAAAACAATAAAAGACATTATACATTTTGACTTGATGGAACAGGGAGTGTATACATCCAGGTTTGAAAGGGGTGACGAGACGATAAGAATGGCATCTGTTCTTCTTATATGTATGTGTGCGTGTGTGCCTGAGTGTGTATGAGTGAGTGTGTGTTTGTGTGAGTGTGTGTGCGTGTGTGTGCATGTGCCCGTGTTCGAGTCCGAATAAATGTGTGTGTCAGTGTGTATGTGCCCAGGTTCGAGTCTGACTAAATGTGTGTGTGCGTGCCAGGGTTCGTGTCCAAATAAATGTGTTTGTGCGTGTGCCCGATATGTATATGTATGTACAGTATGTGTATGTCTATATGTGTGTGTGTGTGTGCGGCAGCCCGGTCAGCTCAACTGGGAAGTCATCTGACTTTCACATGGGGGGACCCGAGTTCAAATCCAAATAAATGTGTGTCTCTCCAGAGTGTAAATGCCCTTCTATCGCTACACAAGCCTGTGACCTCCTGGCTATGAGGCCTACACTAAATGAAGGCATGGTGCAGCTGATCTGACAGGTCCATGTGAGCTCTGGTACATGAAGACCTCCTTGTTTTCTAAGTGTTCAGATGGAGTTTTTGTGTGGGAGTAAAAACAGGTATGAGTCAGGTTCACTGTAGACGCCCACACTCCATCAAAACACTGCTATCATCTGAACACATCTTCAGCTCCGTAACCTCCACATAAGAAGAGGGGAGTCTACACTGGTACTGTACAATGTTACAGTGCAATGAAGATAGTGAAATTATTAGCTTTTCTGCTCAAGTGCGTGAAATGTTTTGCTCAATGGTACAATAGCAGGTTGCAATGTGAGAATGATTGACTACTAACTGAACTCCACAGTTTCCTGGTGGCCTCCCAGCAACAAGGTTAAACTCCAGCGATGCCTGGGCCTTTCTGTGTGGAGTTTGCATGTTGTCCCAGTGTCTTGGTGGGTTTCCTCCGGGAACTCCGGTTTCCCCCATCAACCCAAAACATGCATAATAGGTCATATCGTCCAGCTAAGGTAGTCCTGACCAAGACTAACTCAAGATCTGGAAATGGGTCACACTGTTCTTTAGAGGTTGTCCCAGTGATTTTGAAAGATGGGTCAAATGCAGATAACAAATTTGTACTTTAAGCTCCTAGTACATACTTTGGACTGATGACACAGGAGGAACATGCAAAACACACAACAACAGCCCATAGCCTTTAAGAATTTGGGATCCCATAGACTTAGAGAAGATCTCGGAGTGGAGCTGCTGCTGCACCTCCATGTCAAGATAAGCAGCTGAGGGGGCTCGGGCATTTGTGCCAGATGCTTCCTGGATGCCTCCCTGCTCATTTCCCACTCCACTGATCTGTCCTGTAACTTTGACTGGTGGTGTTGCCTCCAGAGATAGATACGTTTAATGCATGTCCAAGGAAACAAAGGAGATGGAGAAATGTTCCATAGTGAAGCTTTATATGTAAAACTGTTGGTGTTTAAATGCCCTGTTTGGCTTTGACTTTTGGCTAACACAATTCCATCATCTAAAGCGGGAAAACAGCAGGTGACAGCAGCAAGCCTGTGGAGGAGGGAGGGAGGAAAGAGAGGGACGAGTGAGGGATGCAGGGAGAAGTGAGAGATGGAGTGATGGATGCGGAGAGGGAGGGTGAGAGGAAGGGAGGAAGAGACAGGAGAGACAGGACACAGGTTTAAAAAATGGACACACTCTAGTGATGGATGGAAAACAAAAGAAAAAACAGACAAAGAAGGTAGATGAGTTTATCAGGCTGCAAGGACAATGGGGCCATCAGGAGAGAGGGAGAGAGAGAGAGAAGAGGGAGGGAAGAAGGTAGGGAGAGAGGGAGTGAGTGAGAAGGAAAGAGATGAACGGCGTGAAGGAGGGAGGGCGAGAGAGGAGAGGTCCAGTAAAGATGTAGGAAAGAAGGAGGGACAGGAGGGAGGAGGAGACAAAGGAGAAAGGAACAAGAGTGGGAGGAATGAGGGAGGGTGGAAGAGATGAGCTAAGAGATCTAGAAGAGAAGAGATGTAGAGGAATGATGCAGGAAGAAGAAAAGAGAGGAGAGGTATGGGAGCAGAAGAAGAAGAGAGAGGGTAAACAAAAGGGAGGAGAGAAAGATGGAGAAGAAAGAAAGGGAATAAAGAGAGGTGTGGATCCAGAATATAGGAAGAAGAAGAGAGAAGAAGAGAGGGAGAAAGATGAATAAAGAGAGGAGAGATTGATAGAAAAGAGTATAGAAGTGGGGAGAGAGGAAATGAGCAACTAAAGAGAGGAGAGGTAGAGGAGGAGGAAGAGTTGACCTTCAGTGAGTGATTGGGAGTTCTTTTGTTTAATAGATTTGATGACACTATGGACGGACAGAGTGGAGGTCAAATGTAACACTCAGGACAAATAAAGGCTTTTGAATATTCATTATGGGGTGAAGCGGCTCAGTTGGTGACAAAGGTTGGTGGTTCAAAACTTGCTCTCGGCATATAAACACCATTGCAAGAGAGGTCTGATCCACTAAACCACAGACTGATTCCTACTCCCACAGATGAATACTGCTGTGTGTCCTTGGGCAAGACACTTAAACCCACCTCACCCCCAGTGTCTGTGTACACTTGTGTATGAACCGTGTGTGTGAATGGGTTCCTTGATGTAAAATCCTCTGAGTGCCTTAAAGGTGGAAAATGCACTATATAAAAATGTGACCCATTTCCCATATAGGACTGACAAGGGCTGGACCACAGACTGTATAAAGAAATGGACTAAGGGAGTGTGACGTCATCCACAAATCTCATCGAAACTAGCAGTTATAGGGGCAAATTTAGAACCGAGTTTCATATTTGGAATTCCGAGTATCATAACAACCAAAGAGCCAATCCGGAGCAAGGGGGTTAAAGTAACCCCCTCTCCTGTTGCACCCGTTTCCTGCTAAACCAACGGTGCTTAGCAACACTGTCAATCAAACCTGTTGCTAACACTAGTGGGGATGACATCTGGGAAAAAAGGCACCCGATTTGTCTGTTATTAATGTTCATAACTTGATATACAGACAAAATAGTGAAAAAAAAAAAAATAAAAAACAAACAAAAAAAACAGGATCATGTTAGAGCGGGTTAATATGAATATTTTAAGACCAAAAGAGGTTACAAAAACACCATTTTTGTCCATTTATATGCAGTCTATGGGTTGGACACTAGATTTTGAATATAAAATATATAAAACATTTTGGTGTGTAACAATCATTAAACATTATTATTCACATACACTGTACGTCTCTGTATATTTACTGGACACCACACTCATTAGCCAACAGATTTGCATGGCTATAACTAAATTTTAAAGGGTGGAAAATAGAGAATGCTGAACAGTGAAATGCATTCATACACCTTTAAAATATTTTCTAAAAAGAATCAACCGGGGCTAGCATTCACGCTTCACAGTAAGAAACCTTTGGGTTTGATTCCCTGGTCACCCGGGCTTTTCTGTGTGTGCATGTTCTCGATGTATCTAGGTGGTTTTCCTCCAACAACCCAAAGCTCAAAATCTGGAGATGGGTTCCACTGCTCCTCACAGGTTGTCTCAGTGGCACTTGAAGGATCGGTCAAATGCAAATGATGAATTTCCCTCATAAGGGTTTAATAAAGTGTGCATTGGTCACATCTTTATATAGCGCTTTTCCACCTTCAAGGCACTCAAAGTGCTTTATATCAAGGAACCACTCACCCATTCACACACCGATGTACACAAAAATTGAAGTGGAAACAATGGCAGCATCGTCTGTTTGAGCTGGAATCACACCACCAAACCTGTTGGTCAGTGGATCTGACCACTAACCAATGAGAAAATTTAAGTAAAATGTCACATTTGGCTAAATTATTAGTTAAAATGAAACATGACTCATGAGTGGTTAACCAAGTATCAGTAGTACTTTAACCCTATTTACAAATTCTGGTCCAGTTTTATTTCAACTTAATTTATCCTGCAGTTTGCTCCGGATCCGACCACCTCTCTGCTCTCAGCACTGCACCAAAACCACCCTCCAAAAACAAAAACTGCAAGAGCCCTGACAAAAGCCATCAAAGCAGAAATGTTTACATTAGCTGAGAGAGCAGAGGCGAGCAGTGGAACAGGAGGCACAGGAAGGTACAGCAGGAGGTGAAATACATAGTAAGCACTTGTGACTAAAACTACCTTTTAAAAATACATACTTACCTGAATAAAACTAATATTATCGGTCAACCCAAGCCTCCTACCCTCAACTATGGTCATGAGCTTTGGGTAATGACCGAAAGGACAAGAGCACGGATACGGAAGCACGGAAGTGGCCGAAATGGGTTTGCTCCGCGGGGATGGTTGGGCGTTCCATTAGAGATGGGTTCTCCTTTTTTTTTTTTTTTTTTTTTTGGAGCGCTCGGGCACATGGAAGGAGCTCGGAGCAGAGCCGCTGCTCCTCCACGTCGTGAGGAGTCAGCTGAGGTGGCTCAGGCATCTGTTTTGGATGCCTCCCTGGATGCCTACCTAGGTAGATGTTCTCTAGGGAGATGGGGAGGAGGCACCCTTGGAAGACCCGTGGAAGGACTCTGGTCTTTCAGCTGACTTGGGAATTGCCTTCAGATTCCCCCGGAAGAGTGGAGGGAAAGGGAAAAAGTTTGGGCCTACCTGCTCAAAATGCTGCCTCCACACGCCCAGCCCCAGATAAAGCGGAGCAAAAATGGATGGGCCATGGATAAAACAACTATAAGATTTTTGGCAACTAGTAATAATAATAAAGAATAAGAAAAATAAAAAAATTACTAAAGAATGAAAAAGAAACAGGTTGAAAGACAACAAACTCCTAAACCAAGAACATGGAACCAAATGCCATAAATCTGGTTGAGT
>JAIEZT010000172.1:0-46216 GCA_019594935.1 Periophthalmus modestus | reverse complement strand
GGACAGAATTTCTAGGCGCAGTCAGGGGCCGGAGAGGGTCTGGTTCGGGAACCCACAGAATCTGATCTCTGCTGTTTGCGAATGATGTTGTCCTGATAGCTTCGATGAGCCAGCAGCAGGCACTGGGGCGGTTTGCAGCCGAGTGTGAAGCGGCTGGGATGAGAATCAGCCACCCACCCTGGTGGGGAGGTGGGGGGAGTCTTTGCCTCAAGTTGAGGAGTTCAAGTTATCTCGGGGTCTTGTTCACAAGTCAGGGGTGGATAGAGCGTGAGTTTGACAGGCGGATCGGTACAGCGTTTGTAGTGATGTGGTCACTGTATCGGACCGTCATGGTGAAGAAGGAACTGAGTCGAAAGGCAAAGCTCTCGATTTACCAGTCAATCTACCTTCCTACCCTCACCTATGGTCATGAGCTCTGGGGTAATGACCGAAAGGACAAGATAGTGGATACAAGCAGCCGAAAATGGGCTTCCCCCGCAGGGGGGCTGGGCGCACTCTTGGAGATAGGATGGGGAGCTCAGTCACACGGGAGGAGCTCGGAGTAGAGCCGCTGCTCCTTCATGTTGAGAGAAGCCAGCTGAGGTGGCTCGGGCATCTGTTCAGGACGCTGTACGCCTCCCTAGGGAGGTGTTCCGGGCATGTCCCACCGGGAGGAGGCCCTGGGGAAGACCCAGGACACGCTGGAGGGAATATGTCTCTCGGCTGGCCTGAGAACGCCTTGGGGTCCCACGGAGGAGCTGGATTGTCTGGGTTGAGGGAAGTCTGGGAGTCCCTGCTTAGACTGCTGCCCCGCAACCCGCACCGGATAAGCGGAAGACAATGGATGGATGGACGTAAGTATACATGAGTATACTATACATGAGTATATGTGAGTACAAGTGAGTATTTGTGAGCATATGTGAGTATACGTATTTGTGAGAATACATGATTATATATCATTATATGTGAGTATAGGTTGACTCACAGTGGACTGGTGCGCTCCCTCCACTGGCACCCCGTCCTTGGTCCACTGGATATGTGCCGCAGGTTTAGCTCCTCGTGTCACACAGCTCAGGTTATATGGTGTCCCGGCCATCAGCAGCAGCTCAGGGGCGCCTCTAGGTGTGGGTCCTCCGGTGGTACTGCACACACACACACACACACACACACACAGCACACACAGGGTAAAAAGCAGCTGTGTGAATGATTTGTCAAAATTTGCGTGATTTCTTTGCCACAATTTTGAGTTCAGCTAAAGTTCAATACCAATAAATGTAATTGTAAAAAAAAGCAGGTTGTCACATAATTTACATACGCAGAACAGCAACAAGCGGTGGAAGAAGCAGTTAAATAATTTAGTTAATTATGTTACTTAAGTAAAAGTACAGATACCGGAGCAAAGAAATACCTAAGTAAAAGTCGAAGTGTCAAATTAAAAAAAAACAAAAAAAAATAATTAAGTATTAAAGTACCCTTTAAAAATTATTGATTAGTAAAAAGTAAAAGTATTTCACGCAGATTTTGAGGTCTTATAAAGCTTCAAATGTAGTTGTTCAACAGACACAATAGATTTTTTTTTTTTTTTTTCTAGCTGTTTTAATTTGTATATTTTTGTTTTTCTCAAAGTACGAATGTGTTAAAAAATAAACTCAAACTCTTTCAGTAGGTCTCATACATAATAAAAATACTTTTATTTTTTCAGTCCTGTTAAAAATGTAGTGGAGTAGAACGTACAGATACCTGCTCTCAAATGTAGTGAAGTCAAAGTAAAAAAGTATGCACTTTAAAATCTACTTAAGTAAAATACGATACCTGAAATGTATCTTCAAGTACAGTACTTTACTACATTTACTTCACTGCATTCCACCACTGGCAGCAACAAACTAATATTTTAGTAGTAGTCGGAACAAAACAGGTTCTCAGTAGGTTGAAATAGGATGATTATAATGATCAAAATATGATAATAAATGATAGTTGACAAGTCACGATTGATTGTTATTCTGATGAATGCAGTCCTAGTTTCAGGCACAGAAATGCTTGGGCCAGAGGAGACATGCTAAAATTGAGCTTTGAAGTGATGCAGTTATTTGCTACACCAGCATTTTCCACAGACAAGATGTCAATACCTAATATTAGTTTAGACACTTACTTAAATACATCTGTTTTTTGTAGTTGTGTTTAAAGTGCATTAAACTCACTGAGCACGTTGAGCTTGGCCCTCCGCGAAACGCAGAGCTGCCTCCGTAGCCTGACACTCATATTGTGAGTCATCAGACAACTCGGCATGAGAAATCTCCAGGTTAAACTGCCCGGTGTCCAAAGCACGCAGGATACGGTAACGTGGCCATGCTAAAGAGACAAACAAAAATATATACATCAACACAAGTTTGATCAAAGTAAAACCGGTTTAACACGTGGCTTACAATAATGAAAAATATGCTAAAGGGAGATACAACAAAAAACATACATTATACATTGCACATGATATGGTACCATGCAATTAAAAAAAAAAAAAAAAACATTATTTGGCATCGCAAGAAATTGGCGTGCAACACTTTTTGAGATACAGGAAGAAAAAAACTCCAAAAAGGCCTAACCCTGTTAAATCCAAACAGATATGACATAGTGTAATTGATGGTTAGCATAAAAGTTTATCAAAATTGTGTTGATATTGTGCCACATGTATTGTGAGTCTCCCATGAAATAATGAGAAACTGTATTGTTGCTCATGTGTCTATGTCTCCTGGTGTAAGTCTATTTGAAGAGTTATAACAGAGCTGCAGACTCAGAAGGTCATCCCTCAGAGCAGCACAAATCAAACTGTGTGGGTTTGATCTGTTTAAATAAAGTTTTTCAATTCACTCCTCGTCTGCCAGATGTTCACCTCTATGTTACAAACTACAGCTTTTTCTGCAACAACGTTGAGGAGGAAAAAATACTGAAGATACGAAAACAATGAAAGAGTGGATTTGATGTGTTTTACCAAAGCATTTATCTATGTGGCAATATGGTTAATGTTTTACCAGGGATGTAGTATGCGTAATAGTTTTCTAACAAATGAAGGAAGCTAACATTATTCAAAATACCAATGTTTTGACTTGGGTTATGGTTAATATATCTGTAAAGCTTAATTCTACAAAACTGTCTGGAAAGTTCAGAATTATATGCCTGTGTATTTTCATACACACGGTCTCACTCTAGATGCAATTTTATTCTACATTTTATTTGCTCTGACCTTCCTCAGGTATGAGGACATCCCCTTTGGCTCCCCTTATATAAGTTAAGGGACCACCCCCTTCAGTTTAATCAACCAATAATACTGAAGACACATACATTCATGATCAGACCCCAATATACCCACAAAATTGCGCATAATTCACTGTGCAAACATTTTTGTGAGTTAAAATGCATGGATAATAACTAGAAAAATATAAAGATTATTATTAATCAGAAAAAGTAGCAGTTATATACTATAATTTTAACATAAAAAAGCCCCAAAAAACAACATAAATGACATAACTGACACCACCAACAAGTTCACATACATCTCCCTCATAGCTCAGAGGGAGGGAAAACAAATAGCACCCTACATCACCGCAACACAACATTACATTAAACAATAGTTCATCATTTAAGCCTTTTGGACTAAGAGTTTGTGAGATAAAAATCCAGTAGGCTTCGCGTCTTTTTAACACGCAGCCGTGGTCACCCCCCCTCCACGGAGCAGGCACCTGCTCAATCCCGCAGAAGCGAAGAGAAGAGTCATGTTTTAACTGGTTAAAATTAACAGCAACAGGAGAGTCCGCATCTTGGCGTTTAATTCAACAAAACTGTTTGCCTGGAAAGTTCAGAATTATTATTTATTTTTATTTGCTCATAGCTTCTGCAGAAATCCACAATGCTTTTCAGTCCCTTTTTTTTCTTTTTTTTTATATAAGAAGCCATATTTGTTTTGATACAGGCAGACCATGCATGTCCCTGATTGATTAATTCACCTGTCAATCATGCCCATGTGAACTTGGGAAGTTTCACTGGTGACTAGACTCACATCTTTGTAAAATATGGAGTGACCTGACTCACATCTTTGTAGAGTATGGAGTTCAAAATTGACCCTAGTTCCGAAGAAAATTTCTCATTCATATTTCCCCCATAAATTTTCTCTAAAAAAAATGTAAAGTTTGAAAGCTCAGGGCTAATCAGATCTGGGGCAACTAATGACCACAAGACATATCATTTTATGTAAAATGTGTTTCTGAAACTTTATAAACCGCTGAGTTATTAAAACATTTCGCTAAATTGTGTGTTTTAAACATACTTTTTGAAAGCATGTTTAAAACCCAAAAAAAAAAAATCATTATGGATATTAATTAACATGTAGCTGGTTAGCCTGCATGATGCCTTTGAAGCCTTAATATTTGAATTTTTTGATAAGTTTATGGGGAAAAATTAATGGAAAATGTAATTCTGGAAAACCGAGAGGGACTGTTGAGCTCCATTGACTAAGTGTATATTCTGAATCCCAGGCAAAAAAACAAAATTGACTCAAATTATGATATTAACACTGTTTTCTGATCTATGTTATGATGTTGTTTCCTCAGCAAACCATACCAGGAGTTTTTGTTTTGTTTCATTTACACATGTTTAACACACAAACCCTGCATATTTAGACTGAGTTCTTCTGTCAAACCGAAAACACTCTGTTCCACCTTGTCATGTCTTGCAGGAAGTGCTCCACTGTTTTTTAAAACCTCATACACTTTCACTAGAATGATTTGGATAGTTTCAGACCTGGAACTGCCAATTTCTGCAGAAGAAAGGGCAAAAGGTAGCTTTTAGTTGAAAAAAAAAAGGTCTGAAAAGTACTGAGTACTAAAAGTGAGCATTTTGAGCTTTGGAGATGTAGACAGACTAATAATACAGGGTTACTCAAATGTGTGAATGAAATAAAACACAACTCCAGGTCTGTTTTCAGGACAACATTATAACATGACTTAAACTCACAAGAGTCAAGGTTGCATATTATAGGACCTTTAAAATTGTGATTAAAAATGTAATCAGATTACATTACACTGGGTTAGTAGATACTTAAAAATAACTTGACCCAGTGGAAATGCAAATTGCTGACTACGAATTGTGGCTAACTGATTAACAAAAATAAATAAATAGTGTGGTCTAAATGGCCAATGCGAGGAATCCAGGAACACAATAGTAATTAAGTAAATGCACTAACTGGATGAAAAAGAATAGCCACATGTGTCAATCAAGTCTCTCTTCACACTGACTTCAGATCCAGCTTTTACTCAGAGGTGTAATTAAGCATATGGCCTCACTAGGGGGCAGTATGCGCTCCTGGCACGCCGGTGGCTTCGTATGGCAGAAGCAGCAGGCGGGTGGTGAGAGAAGAGGAGAGGGAGGGCAGACAAAAGTATTATGGCACATTACATCATCCTCGGCAACAGCGCACAGCATAGCAACCAGAGGTGAGAGCACCCAAGGGAGGCATGGGCGAGCAATAAAGCACTGGTGCATGTGCAGGTAGAGCGCAAAATGAGTTATAGCATGAGAGACTATATATAGATGGTAATTGAACCCGCAACCTGAATGTTAATATGAAAGCTCAGAATGATGGTATTATTAAAAAAAAAAAAAAAAAACATGATGCAAAGTCACCAGTATGACAAGGGTCAAATAGATACCTAAACCTTGATATTTAAAAAAAAAAAATGTAATATGGAAATGTAAATCTACTCTCTAGTGCTGATTTTTTATTATTATTTTTTTTTTTTTATATGTGTAGCCGATTTCTCTTTTTTTTTTTCTCATTTTTTTTATTTTTTTTTATTGAAAGCATAAATCAAGATTAATACAGACTCCAGAAGACACTTTTTTTGGTTTAAAAACACAGGAGGTGACAATGAGAAAAAATGAGGGCCTGTGTTTATAATAATAGTACCTATTTCATACCATATCATCTGTCTAAGTCTAAGTCTAAGTTTTATTTGTTGATATAGCCTATTTATTGAATTTCATTTTATTAGATTTTTTTTTTTTTTTTTTTTTTTTTTTTTTTTTTGTGATTTTAGAGACAATACAAACAATAAAAGACATTATACATTTTGACTTGATGGAACAGGGAGTGTATACATCCAGGTTTGAAAGGGGTGACGAGACGATAAGAATGGCATCTGTTCTTCTTATATGTATGTGTGCGTGTGTGCCTGAGTGTGTATGAGTGAGTGTGTGTTTGTGTGAGTGTGTGTGCGTGTGTGTGCATGTGCCCGTGTTCGAGTCCGAATAAATGTGTGTGTCAGTGTGTATGTGCCCAGGTTCGAGTCTGACTAAATGTGTGTGTGCGTGCCAGGGTTCGTGTCCAAATAAATGTGTTTGTGCGTGTGCCCGATATGTATATGTATGTACAGTATGTGTATGTCTATATGTGTGTGTGTGTGCGGAGCCGGTCAGCTCAACTGGGAAGTCATCTGACTTTCACATGGGGGACCCGAGTTCAAATCCAAATAAATGTGTGTCTCCAGAGTGTAAATGCCCTTCTATCGCTACACAAGCCTGTGACCTCCTGGCTATGAGGCCTACACTAAATGAAGGCATGGTGCAGCTGATCTGACAGGTCCATGTGAGCTCTGGTACATGAAGACCTCCTTGTTTTCTAAGTGTTCAGATGGAGTTTTTGTGTGGGAGTAAAAACAGGTATGAGTCAGGTTCACTGTAGACGCCCACACTCCATCAAAACACTGCTATCATCTGAACACATCTTCAGCTCCGTAACCTCCACATAAGAAGAGGGGAGTCTACACTGGTACTGTACAATGTTACAGTGCAATGAAGATAGTGAAATTATTAGCTTTTCTGCTCAAGTGCGTGAAATGTTTTGCTCAATGGTACAATAGCAGGTTGCAATGTGAGAATGATTGACTACTAACTGAACTCCACAGTTTCCTGGTGGCCTCCCAGCAACAAGGTTAAACTCCAGCGATGCCCGGGCCTTTCTGTGTGGAGTTTGCATGTTGTCCCAGTGTCTTGGTGGGTTTCCTCCGGGAACTCCGGTTTCCCCCATCAACCCAAAACATGCATAATAGGTCATATCGTCCAGCTAAGGTAGTCCTGACCAAGACTAACTCAAGATCTGGAAATGGGTCACACTGTTCTTTAGAGGTTGTCCCAGTGATTTTGAAAGATGGGTCAAATGCAGATAACAAATTTGTACTTTAAGCTCCTAGTACATACTTTGGACTGATGACACAGGAGGAACATGCAAACTCACACAACAGCCCCATAGCCTTTAAGAATTTGGGATCCCATAGACTTAGAGAAGATCTCGGAGTGGAGCTGCTGCACCTCCATGTCAAGATAAGCAGCTGAGGGGGCTCGGGCATTTGTGCCAGATGCTTCCTGGATGCCTCCCTGCTCATTTCCCACTCCACTGATCTGTCCTGTAACTTTGACTGGTGGTGTTGCCTCCAGAGATAGATACGTTTAATGCCATGTCCAAGGAAACAAAGGAGATGGAGAAATGTTCCATAGTGAAGCTTTATATGTTAAACTGTTGGTGTTTAAATGCCCTGTTTGGCTTTGACTTTTGGCTAACACAATTCCATCATCTAAAGCGGAAAACAGCAGGTGACAGCAGCAAGCCTGTGGAGGAGGGAGGGAGGAAGAGAGGGACGAGTGAGGGATGCAGGGAGAAGTGAGAGATGGAGTGATGGATGCGGAGAGGGAGGGTGAGAGGAAGGGAGGAAGAGACAGGAGAGACAGGACACAGGTTTAAAAAATGGACACACTCTAGTGATGGATGGAAAACAAAAGAAAAAACAGACAAAGAAGGTAGATGAGTTTATCAGGCTGCAAGGACAATGGGGCCATCAGGAGAGAGGGAGAGAGAGAAAGAGGGAGGGAAGAAGGTAGGGAGAGAGGGAGTGAGTGAGAAGGAAAGAGATGAACGGCGTGAAGGAGGGAGGGCGAGAGGAGAGGTCCAGTAAAGATGTAGGAAAGAAGGAGGGACAGGAGGGAGGAGGAGACAAAGGAGAAAGGAACAAGAGTGGGAGGAATGAGGGAGGGTGGAAGAGATGAGCTAAGAGATCTAGAAGAGAAGAGATGTAGAGGAATGATGCAGGAAGAAGAAAAGAGGAGAGGTATGGGAGCAGAAGAAGAAGAGAGAGGGTAAACAAAAGGGAGGAGAGAAAGATGGAGAAGAAAGAAAGGGAATAAAGAGAGGTGTGGATCCAGAATTATAGGGAAGAAGAGAGAAGAAGAGAGGGAGAAAGATGAATAAAGAGAGGAGAGATTGATAGAAAAGAGTATAGAAGTGGGGAGAGAGGAAATGAGCAACTAAAGAGAGGAGAGGTAGAGGAGGAGGAAGAGTTGACCTTCAGTGAGTGATTGGGAGTTCTTTTTGTTTAATAGATTTGATGACACTATGGACGGACAGAGTGGAGGTCAAATGTAACACTCAGGACAAATAAAGGCCTTTTGAATATTCATTATGGGGTGAAGCGGCTCAGTTGGTGACAAAGGTTGGTGGTTCAAAACTTGCTCTCGGCATAAACACCATTGCAAGAGAGGTCTGATCCACTAAACCACAGACTGATTCCTACTCCCACAGATGAATACTGCTGTTGTGTCCTTGGGCAAGACACTTAACCCACCTCACCCCCAGTGTCTGTGTACACTTGTGTATGAACGTGTGTGTGAATGGGTTCCTTGATGTAAAATCCTCTGAGTGCCTTAAAGGTGGAAAATGCACTATATAAAAATGTGACCCATTTCCCATATAGGACTGACAAGGCTGGACCACAGACTGTATAAAGAAATGGACTAAGGGAGTGTGACGTCATCCACAAATCTCATCGAAACTAGCAGTTATAGGGGCAAATTTAGAACCGAGTTTCATATTTGGAATTCCGAGTATCATAACAACCAAAGAGCCAATCCGGAGCAAGGGGGTTAAAAGTAACCCCCCTCTCCTGTTGCACCCGTTTCCTGCTAAACCAACGGTGCTTAGCAACACTGTCAATCAAACCTGTTGCTAACACTAGTGGGGATGACATCTGGGAAAAAAGGCACCCGATTTGTCTGTTATTAATGTTCATAACTTGATATACAGACAAAATAGTGAAAAAAAAATAAATAAAAAACAAACAAAAAAACAGGATCATGTAGAGCGGGTTAATATGAATATTTTAAGACCAAAAGAGGTTACAAAAACACCATTTTTGTCCATTTATATGCAGTCTATGGGTTGGACACTAGATTTTGAATATAAAATATATAAAACATTTTGGTGTAACAATCATTAAACATTATTATTCACATACACTGTACGTCTCTGTATTTTACTGGACACCACACTTCATTAGCCAACAGATTTGCATGGCTATAACTAAATTTTAAAGGGTGGAAAATAGAGAATGCTGAACAGTGAAATGCATTCATACACCTTTAAAATATTTTCTAAAAAGAATCAACCGGGGCTAGCATTCACGCTTCACAGTAAGAAACCTTTGGGTTTGATTCCCTGGTCACCCGGGCTTTTCTGTGTGTGCATGTTCTCGATGTATCTAGGTGGTTTTCCTCCAACAACCCAAAGCTCAAAATCTGGAGATGGGTTCCACTGCTCCTCACAGGTTGTCTCAGTGGCACTTGAAGGATCGGTCAAATGCAAATGATGAATTTCCCTCATAAGGGTTTAATAAAGTGTGCATTGGTCACATCTTTATATAGCGCTTTTCCACCTTCAAGGCACTCAAAGTGCTTTATATCAAGGAACCACTCACCCATTCACACACCGATGTACACAAACTTGAAGTGGAAACAATGGCAGCACTCGTCTGTTTGAGCTGGAATCACACCACCAACCTGTTGGTCAGTGGATCTGACCACTTAACCAATGAGAAAATTTAAGTAAAATGTCACATTGGCTAAATTATTAGTTAAATGAACATGACTCATGAGTGGTTAACCAAGTATCAGTAGTACTTTAACCCTATTTACAAATTCTGGTCCAGTTTTATTTCAACTAATTTATCCTGCAGTTTGCTCCGGACCGACCCTCTCTGCTCTCAGCACTGCACCAAAACCACCCTCCAAAAACAAAAACTGCAAGAGCCCTGACAAAAGCCATCAAAGCAGAAATGTTTACATTAGCTGAGAGAGCAGAGGCGAGCAGTGGAACAGGAGGCACAGGAAGGTACAGCAGAGGTGAAATACATAGTAAGCACTGTGACTAAAACTACCTTTAAAAATACATACTTTACCTGAACTAAAACTAATATTTATCGGTCAACCCAAGCTCCTACCCTCACCTATGGTCATGAGCTTTGGGTAATGACCGAAAGGACAAGAGCACGGATACGGAAGCACGGAAGTGGCCGAAATGAGGTTGCTCCGCGGGATGGTTGGGCGTTCCATTAGAGATGGGGTGAGGAGCTCGGGCACATGGAAGGAGCTCGGAGCAGAGCCGCTGCTCCTCCACGTCGTGAGGAGTCAGCTGAGGTGGCTCAGGCATCTGTTTTGGATGCCTCCTGGATGCCTACCTAGGTAGATGTTCTAGGGAGATGGGGAGGAGGCACCCTTGGAAGACCCGTGGAAGGACTATGTCTTTCAGCTGACTTGGGAATGCCTTCAGATTCCCCCGGAAGAGCTGGAGGAAAGGGAAGTTTGGGCCTACCTGCTCAAACTGCTGCCTCCACGCCCAAGCCCCAGATAAAGCGGAAGAAAATGGATGGATGGATAAAACAACTATAAGATTTTTGGCAAATAGTAATAATAATAAAAAAATAAATAATAAAAAAAAATTACTAAATAATGAAAAGAACAGGTGAAGACAACAAACTCCTCAACCACGGAACATGGACCAATGACATAAATCTGGTTGAGTAAAAGAGGGGGCATTAGGCAAAATCAGTTTGAGTTTTTTACCACGTTATAACGTTCTCTCATCAAACATGCCTGAAGAAGTTTTAGATGTCATCCATGCTTGTTTAAGTATTTCAGTGATCTCTCCCTGACCTTATTTGAACTCTCCTTATAGTTAGCTGTAAGATTCTGTTCAATGCTCTACCCACAATCCTATGTCACCCATGCTCCCACACGCCAATTCTTCATAAATATACAAAAACATGATACAAACCCATAGACAATGGTGTGTGGATAGATGAGAGGCTGGTGGATGGGTAGGTGAGGGGTTGATGCATGGGTAGGGGAGGCGCTGGGGGGGTGAGGGGATGGTGTGTGGGTAGGGGAGAGGCTGCTATAGTAGTGGGCTGGTGTGAGTGTGAGACCCTGGTGTATCATGCTGAATTAGAGCAAATCCCCTCTCTGCTGACAAAGGCACAGCTTCACACATTTACATTTTAATCCTGAGCCAAAGAACGAACAGCTCTGAGGGCAAAAGTGTGGACACAGGTTCATGTAAAAGCAGGAACAAAATATGTAGAAAACGTAACCTTTACAGCCGATGTTATAGTCTTTCCAAGCTGTATTTTAAAGGTACAACGTGTCCCATTTCTGATGGAGAGCTTGCCACACATAGCTGGATCTAAACTTCAGGGGGCCCTAAGCAAAATGGGGCCCTCGCCACTTCTCAGCTGAATACATTATTCACATGCCACAACAAGGCCTGTAACGCTAACATATTTTAGTCAGTGGCATAAACTAATTTATGCCACTAACATAAAAACCCAAGAGCAGATTCAAACCACAAAAATCTACAAAACTGTTAAAACATCATGAGCTGAAATAAATAAACTGCAGAATTAAACACTTAAGTTGTTAGTTTATCTGTAAGACATATTACATATATATTATTAATCCAACCTTGTACGGCTTAAATCTTATCATATAACCACCAGTAGTGCAAAGATGTTCACATGATAAATACTGACCCCATAAAAATATAGTTCCATGTTCCATATGCTGAATGATAAGTCAATATAATGATCATAGTGGTAGGCCTAGCCACAACATAATGCACAGCTGTCAACATCCACCTAAATCTGTATTACTCACAGTAACAGAGTGAAGGGAGAGAATAATGTGAATATTAATAGACATTTGTCCTGCTTTCAACATAATACTTTATGTCCTTTAGGCCTACTCATTCTAAACACACACACATACACACATACATACACACATACATACACATACATACACACACACACACACACACACACACACACACACACACACACATCATATATATATATATATATATATATATATATATATATATATATATATATATATATATATATATATATATATATATATATATATATACATATACAATCTCCTGCTCACCCTGCGGTCTCACCCCCTCTTTTTTTTTCCACGCTCGGGACCTCTACCAGAGGCCTGGGAGCTTGAGGGTTCTGCGCAGTATCTTTGCTGTTCCTAGTACTGCACTTTTCTGAACTGAGATGTCTGATGTTTTTCCTGGGATCTGCTGTAGCCACTCCTCCAGTTTGGGGGTCACTGCCCCGAGTGCTCCGATGACCACGGGCACCACTGATGCCTTCACCTTCCAGGCTTTCTCCAGCTCTTCTTTGAGCCCCTGGTATTTCTCTACTTTCTCATGTTCCTTTTTCCTGATGTTCCCATCGCTTGGTACTGCGATGTCCACCACAGCGGCTTTACTCTGTTGTTTATCCACCACCACTATGTCCGGTTGGTTCGCCATCACCATTCTGTCAGTCTGTATCTGAAGACGCACAGGATCATTCTCTACTACCTTTGGAGGTGTTTCCCACCTTGACCTGGGGGTTTCCAGTCCATACTCTGTAAAGATGTTTCTGTACACTATGCTCGCCACAAGGTTATGCCGCTATGTATGCTTTCCCTGCCACCATTTTACACTGCAGTTATGTGCTGGATTGTCTCAGGGGCTTCTTTGCACAGCCTACACCTTGGGTCTTCACTGGTGTGTGTGTGTGTGTGTATTTATATATATATATATATATATATATACATATACATATACATATATATATATATATATATATATATATATATATATATATATATATATATATATATATATATATATATATATATATATATATATATATATATATGTTTTGAGTTCAGCCCTCCTCTTATTTGCGTTCAATAAATGCAGGAAAACTTCAAATAAATATGTGACTAATTAGCGGGTAATTAAATGTATTCATCTGTGTATAATATGCACGCAAATGTAAACATAGCATGCAATAACTATGCCTGAAAACAGCAGTCAAGTGTTTTTATTGCTTTATACCTTGGAAAAAATACATTTTTAGTGTGACTGCATTTTCCATCTCTACTCACAGTAAGAATGCATATTTTTAAAGGGCCCATATTACACTATTTTCTGATCTATGTTCTAATGTTGTTTCCTCATCAAAAACGTATTTGGAGTAGTGTTTTGTCTAACGCACAAACCCTGCATCTTTAGCCTTCTCTGTTCCACCTTGCGATGTCATGTGGTAATACAGAAAATGCTCCACTGTGTTTTTAAACTCCATACACCTTCACTAGAATCATTTGGACAATTTGGAACTGCAATTCCCCACTTAAGTTGATGTGAAAGATATCTGTTTACTTGAAAAGTACTGTTTCATGACATCACAATGTGGAACAGAGCATTTTGAGCTTTGGGGATGTAGATAGCCTAATAATAAAATATCAAACAAATCAAACATGTGAATGTGTGAGTGAAACAAAACACAACTCCAAGTAGGTTTTTTAGGAGTTAACAGCATTAAAACATGGCTAAATGCTCACAAGAGTCCATTTTGTGCAATATAGGACCTTTAAAGTTATTTTGCGCCATGACAACACCTGTAATTGAACAAATCCAAACAAAATAATTGTAATGCCATACTGTGGAACATTCTAGACAAAGCAATAGCATCTTCACTGAGACAATCAGATGACAGACCCTAGACCAGAAAAGTTCCACAGTGGAACTTTAAATTCCCCTCTCTGTGTATTGTATAGTATTGCTCTTTTGCTGGTTGACAGAAAAATACTACACATTTGAAGGGTGATTCACCTCAGTATAAAGTGGCATTTTTCAGTTGTGAAATGCTTAAGTGACAAAAGGAGGGAAAAAGTCAAGCTGACATTGACTGGTTCATACACAATAAGAAATGAAAGGCAGCAGCGATAATATCACCGCTCCACAAAAGGACCGAACAAATCATGCTATGTGAGAATTCAACCAAGAATAGTCTATTTCTTCTTTGTTATACTGTTAACTAATCACAGCCTTCTATCTTCACCTCTCAACCAATCAGCTCTCAGGTCACTCGAATAAGTACACTCTCTCTTCCTTCTATCGTGCCTTTTCAACTACAGTTATGAAGGAACACTTCTAGTCACCATTACTGGGTACAAATATGAACACTACAGACTGTATATAGAAGTGGACTAAGAGCAGAGTTCCATGTTAGGAATTCCGACTACAACATTCATAGCAACCAAAGCCTACACCGCTGGTTCAACAGGGAGCAGATGAGAAGCAATGATGTCAATCAAAACTGCTGCTAATGTTAGCAGGAGCAACCTTGGGGAAAGGAGGCACCTGATTTGTCTGTTATTAATGTTCATCTTGATTTACGAGCACAATAGCAAAATAAAAACATCATGTAAAGCGGGTTAATGCGAACATTTTCAGACCAAAATGATGAGCCCGACAGAAGCAGTTATGGAGAGAGGGGCCACAATTTTTAAATTTAAAGTGAACTAGAGCCAGAGTCGATGGAGTCCTAAGCTAGCAGGTTAGCTATGTCCACTTATGTGTCTACAGTCTATGATGTATATAGATATATTTGATGTGGAAACTGCAATCTTAAAAGCTCACACATGAGAATTAGCACAGTATCTAGGGTGGCTCAATTATAAAATACCATTTTTTAAAGGGCCTGTATAACACAGTCTTTTAAATCTATGTTCTAATGTTGTTTCCTCATCACAACATACATGTAATTGTGTTTTGTTTCATTCACACATGTTTAACACACAAACCGTACATATTTAGGCTTAGTTCATCTCTCAAATGGAAAACACGCTGTTCCACCTTGTGATGTCTGTGTTTTTAAATTCCATACACCTTCGCTAGAATCATTTGAATAATTTGAACAATGTAGTGTATGGTAGAATTGTTGAGTTCAATTGATACTATAGATTGCTATTGACTATGACATGGTGGAACAGAGCATTTTGAGCATTGGAGACACTCCAATGAGGTTCATCTGGTCTTTCATTAATTTACTATGACTTCTTCAGGACAGTGTCTCAGATGTGGGGACCTTAAAGCAAGAAGAGGGGGGCTTTTTATTCTCACACACCTGGGATACTGCCCTAAAGAAGTCAGACTGCAGATGGTGCTGTTGCCCTGCCTCCACTGGTAGGACAAGAGCGCCAAAACCAGCTGACCAGCTGACTGGACACATCACAGCAACATCATGTGACCACTCTGAGGAAGAGTGCTAGTGAGCAGTCAGAGATGAAAACTAACCTTGGTCTGAAGATGCAGACAGCCTAAGAATTACTCAAACATGTGTGAATGAATATAATAATATAACATGCCCAATAGCTCACATTCTTATTCTTTCCATTCTGCGTAATATAGACCTTTAAATGATAACTGAAATCATGATTATCCAAGAGTGAAGGCAGCGCATCAGCATGCTGAAAATGAAGAGAACGGATCAGATAAAATGAAATGAAAGCAGTAAAAAGTAAAGTTAAAAAATTACTACTCCTCAAGGAAACATGAACATGAACATTTAGCACACTGAAGAGTTTCTATAATAATAATCTGTTAATAATAATCATAACTGAGATTTGATTAATTGCACGTCCATAACAGTATGAGACCTTATCTGATAGTAAACATAAAGCAAACATGTGTAGTTTGCTGTGTCACCTCTGAGCCCCTCCCCGATGCCCAGAGCCAGTCCATCCTTCGTCCACTGCACGATGCCGCTGTAGTTAAAGACCACACAGGAGAGGACCACCCGTTCTCCGAGGACCACCGACTGGTCTGCAGGCTCTTGTGAGAAACGCACGCTCCACGCTGAAAAACAAGAGAACAAAATGGTTAGCTTCACATTTTTTTTTACAATAAAGTCATATTTGTCTTGCCCCAGTGCAGATATATTGTAAAAACAGCTCTTAGAGTCAAAATGAGAGCACAGTGTACTGTCTGCATTAAATAAAAAAAATAAAATAAATAAAGTTAGAATGCTAGTTGTTGTTAGCATTAGCATGGCGGCTAAACTCCATTCTGGCCTCTGAAAGTGAAAAGTGCTTATAAAATTAATGCTGAATCATTAGGATGCTGGGAATGCATAAGGTAAGGTAAGTGAGGAATAACTTTGGACCACTGCAAACTGTTGAACTTTTTCTGTTTTTAATGTTTTTCACATATCAGTTCATTCAACTACTCCACCCATTTGTGCGTTGAAATGATAAATGTCATATTTTTATGTAGTATTTTCCACCTTCAAGTCTCAAAGCGCTTTACATTAAGGAACCACTCACCCATTCGCGCACACATTCACACACCAGTGTATGCAGACAGTGGGGACAAGGTGGGTTAAGTGTCTTGCCTGGGGACACGATAGCATTTATCTGTGGAAGCTGGAATCGCACCACCAACCGCCACCCTGTGGGTCAGTGGATCTGGCCACTCTACCAGTGATGTTTTCAGGTCAAGAGCAGGATTCAAACCACCAACCTTCTGATGAGTGGACAAACGCTCTACTGACTAAGCTACTGTGTTAAATCCTCTTTCGTTGAATTCCATTGACCACACTGTGAGCTGTCCTCTTCATATTGAGCTGTGAGGTCCCTCCTGGACACTTCATCGACCTGTTCAGACCCCCCTCCCCATCCTGCTGATTTGTAGACTACTTTTATTGCCCTTATAGTACTTTTACTGTCTCCTTTACTATGTCTGTGCATTGAGTATATTTGAATAAAACCAGTGGAGTGATAGAGGGAGGTTCTGCTGAATTTGATGAGTGTAAAGGGAGACTCTCGGCGCCATACAGAATAATAAGACGGTATTGGCTTGCATTGTAACTTGTGGCTATAGAAAAGAACAAGAACTTAGCTTTATTATTCTAGCCATTTGGATCGGACCGGAGGCAGCGCGTGCGGCTGGGGAAGAATGTCTCGGACACTCGGACAATCAGCACAGGATCTCCACAGGGCCCCCTTCCCCCCCTGCTCTTCTCCCTGTACACCAACTGCTGCATCTCCAGCCACGACTCCGTCAAACTGGTCAAGTTTGCGGATGACACCACCCTCATCGGGCTCATCCCGGACGGGGATGAGTCTATTTACAGGAGGGAGGTGGATCGGCTGGTGTCCTGGTGCAGCAGCAACAACCTGGAGCTCAACGCCCAGAAGACAGTGGGGATGATTGTGCACTTCAGGAAAGTCACAGCCCTCCTGCCTCCCCTTGACTTGACCGACTCCCCCATCACCACCGTGGACTTCCTGGGCACCTGCATCACCCAGGACCTCAAGTGGGAGCCGACCATCAGCTCCCTTATCAAGAAAGCCCAATAGAGGATGTACTTCCTGCGGCAGCTGAGAAAAGCCAAGCTGCCGGTTCAGATGATGGTGCAGTTCTACACGGCCATCATTGAGTCCATCCTCACCTCCTCCATCACTGTGTGGTTTGCTGGGGCCACTGCCAGGGACAGACAGAGACTGCAGCGCATTGTGCGCTCTGCCGAGAAGGTGATTGGCTGCAGCCTTCCATTTCTCCAGGACTTGTACGCCTCCAGGACTCGGGGGCGAGCAGGTCATATAGCAGCTGACACTTGTCACTTCTCAGCCACTACCCTCTGGCAGGAGGCTACGGTCCATCAGGACCAAAACCTCTCGTCACAAGAACAGTTTCTTCCCCTCTGCTGTTTGTCTCATGAACACTTTATAATATCTGCACTAAACTGGACACTTTATAATACTGGTCACTAAATACCCCATGTTGCACTGTTGTAGTTTTGATGCTGCTGTTGTATATATTTTCTACCTGCATGCCCTTATTTGTATTTGTATTTATTCAGTGTGTTTTTTTGTTTGTGTTCTATGTGCACTTTATCACCAAAGTAAGTTCCTAGTCCGTGAGCTCTGCCATTGTCCGTGAGCTCTGCGGCAAACTCACTCCTCATTTTTGAATAAATACAAGATAAATAAGGTCAATGCCGCACTGTGAAAGATTCCAGGTGACATTTGTAAAGTTTCTAGAATATTGAAGCTGGTTATTTTTGCAGATGACACAAATTTATATTGTTCAGGATTTGATGTTGATCAGTTAATTTCACAAGTTGAAATAGAGTTGAAACAATTTAAAAAATGGTTTGATTTAAATAAGTTATCACTGAACGAAAAGAAGACAAAATTCATGATTTTTGGATCTAATAAGGTAAATTCTAATGTAAAATTGTTTTGGAATGGAATTGAAATAGAACGGGTTTATGAGACGAGGTTCTTGGGAGTGATTATTGATCATCAGATCTGCTGGAAACCACATATACAGTACATCAGGAGTAAAGTATCAAAAACTGTTGGTATACTTTATAAAACCAAATCTGTATTGAATAAGAAATGCCTGCATATATTATATATTCATCACTTGTGCTTCCGTATTTATCTTACTGTTCGGAAATTTGGGGAAATGCTTTTAAAACATATGTAGATCCTATAATTAAATTACAGAAAAGGGCAATAAGAATCATTAATAAAGCAGGATTCCGTGATCCGACTAATGAACTATTTATAAAATCAAACATATTAAAATTTACGGACATAGTTAAGTTAAAAATTTTGACAATTCTATTTTGTGTTGTGAATAAAGATGTTCCTGTAGGAATTCAGTCCTTCTTTAAAATAAGAAGTAGTTACTATAATTTAAGAGGTTTGCTTCGGTTTGAATCCAGTAAAATAAGAACTAATGTGAGGCAAAGATGTGTATCGGTTTTAGGAATAAGACTTTGGAATGATCTCACTGATGAATTTAAGTTAATTAAAAGTCTGTCTAAATTTAAAAAAAAATTAAAGCATGAATTCATTCATGCATATACTTTGTAGTAGGCCATATGGGCCAAGATATTGTGTTCAAGATATTGATTGTGTTATGTTACTGTATTGTGGAGTTATCTGTTGTCAGGGTGGGCTTACATAAGCACGCAGCTTCAGCCCAATCCTTTTTTGTTTGTAATTAATGAAGGAAATGTTTTTGTTTTGTTTTTTTGTTTTCTTTTTTCAAAAAAGAAAAATGTAAACAACCAAAATAAAATGTATTCATTCATTCAGGTGATAACATCTTCATGGAGAGCAATATTAATTAATTAGCAGTGCTAGTAGCCACACTTGCCATGGGGCAGACTGCTGGACACACAGCTCCTGTTCTGCTCCTATGGCCTCTGGGACCATTAATCATTCATCATTCAATTTAGTGCCTTGCCCAAGAACATAATCACAGCGTTTACATTTATGAGCAATTTTACAAATATTTCAAACTGCAACAACTTTTTTCACATTAAGTTCCTCTCTCAAATGTATACAGTAGGGGACACAATGGGACAGTGGCTAGCACACTCACTTCACAACAAGGCGGTTCTGGATTCAGCTCCCGTTCTGTGAAGATTTTGCATGTTTCGGCACTTCGGTTTCCCCCATCAACCCAAAACAAGCACAATCTATCTGTCTGTCCATCTCTCTCTCTAGCCATCTTATTTAAAAGGCCCCACACAACTCCAGGTATGTTTTTGATCATGTAACAACTTTATAACCTGATTAAAAGCTCACAAGAGTCTATTTTGCTTAACATAGGACCTTTAAACATCATAGCCCTATAGGCCCGTGCACTCCACATAACCTTTATACACACACACACACACACACAGATGCATATTGATCTCTGTGTTTCATGTGTCAGTGGATCTGTGCCTCTTCAGAATCATGTGTTTCTACTGCTTTCAATCAATGAGCTCTGATCTGTAAGTCAACACTTCCACTGCTCTTGTGTGAGCTGGAATTGCACCACCAACCTGTGGGCCAGTGGATAAATGCTCTACCAATAGATACTGTCACCCCATTTCAAATCCAATCATTTGGATGGTAAAAGGCACTGTTAACTTGAAAACTATCGCTTCACTTTAGAGATGTAGACAGACTATTAATAAAGCATTACTAATAATAAAGGATAACGTGTGAATGAAACAAAACACAACTCCAGGTATGCTTTTGAGGAGGCAACAGCATTATATGGAACATGGAATAAAGCTAGAGAGTCTATTTTGTGTAATATAGGATCTTGAAATGTCATTATTATGCACACTTCAAATGAAGGTAAAAACATTTTCAAATGAGGTTGCAATTCACTCTTTGGACCCCTGTAGATCTGGGCCTGTTTCAAGGTCTCATACTGTACAGTTCTTTATCAAAAATATTCAAAAGGGATGGTCAGATATGGAGTTTGTGATACCGGACATATAGACTAAATATGGAAGGTTTACTCGAATTTACCCAAATGAAATAAAACACTATTCCAGTAGATGTAGGACATTAGCTCAGACACAGAGAGAACATGTAAACACACGTGTGTGTTTGCCCACTGATCTGAAGTTTGGTGGTTCAAATTCCATTCTCAAGACAAACATCATTGGTTGAGTGGCCAGATTCACTGACCCACAATTTGGCGGTGCAATTCCACCTCCCACAAATGAAGGCAGCCACTGTGTCCTTGGGCAAGACACTTAGCCCACCTCGCTCCCAGTGTCTGTGTACACTGGTGTATGAATGTGTGCATGTGAATGTGAACATTTACCAAATTCCAAATAGCAAGATTCCAAAATCTGGGGATTGAACCTAGGACCATCTCAGTGTTGGGCAAGAGTGCTAACCAGAATGCAGAATGATTGAATAATTAAAAGTTACCCCATTATTTCAATGTGTTTTTCATATTTTACAAAGGATATTTTTAGGATTAGCGTAAGTCACAGTGTAAGAAGTGAGTAAGGGTATGCCAGGTTAACAGAGACAAATCAGGTAGGAGCAGAGTGTACAGTGAGGTTTGCAGAGCTTTGCATCATCTCATTTAGTTGTTTCATATTCACACAGGAGGGTTGCACTGAGGCTGAGCTAATTAAAAAGAGGAGACATAAACAGGAGCTGTGCATGACAATGAACTCACCAAAAAATATTTCATTGATCAAAGAAAATTAAAGAGAAAGGTAGAAGTTTAGTACAGGAAAAAATAAACCTATATGTGCTAAAGAGAGGTATGCTAACAACAGTGTAATGGTTTTAAAGACCCTGTGCCTGATTTGTTTTTTTTTTGTTTTCATGGATTTGAGTAAAACGTGCCCTGCTCCAGTACAAATATATTGTATAGTCAGTGTTGAGTAACTGAATACATGAACTGAAAATACCATAGACTGTATACAGAAGTGGACTAAGCGAGTCTGATGTCACCCACAGTGTTTGGCTCCAGTCAAATGAAGCTCATTGAGGCTAGCAGTTATAGGGGCCAATTTGGAGCCAAGTTCCATATTTGGAATTCCAACCTTGAGTATCATAGCAACCAAAGAGCCAAGGCTGCAAGGCTGTTGAAGGTGTTCGCGCCTGCACCACTGGTATTTTCCATAGAATGTTTGTATATCCATTCTATGGAAAACATGTATTCTGAATACTAATTTTGAGTAACTACACTGCCAGGCCAAAAAAAAAAAGAAAAAAAAAAAAAGTCACCACCTGGATTTAACTAAGCAAATAGGTATGAGCGTCCTCCAGTTGGTCAGATCTATGTTAAGCAACAGTCTGTCCTTAAAGAATGAGGTCAGCTGACTACCTGAATATACTGAATGACCAGGTTATTCCATCAATGGATTTTTTCTTCCCTGATGGCATGGGCATATTCCAAGATGACAATGCCAGGATTCATCGGGCTCAAAATGCGAAAGAGTTCAGGGAGCATGAGACATCATTTTCACACATGCATGCAATTGTGAATATACATTTGCATGCAGTCCAGACATTAACCCCATTGAGAATCTTTGGGATGTGCTGGAGAAAGCTTTGCACAGCAGTCAGACTCTACCATCATCAATGCAAGATCTCGGTGAAAAATTAATGCAACACTGGATGAAAATAAATCTTGTGACATTGCAGAAGCTTATCGAAATAATGCCACAGCGAATGCGTGCCGTAATCAAAGCTGAAAGCAGTCCAACCAAATATTAGAGTGTGTGACCATTTTTGGTGGCGACTTTTTTTTGGCCAGGCAGTGTATATTCCGGTACACTTTCATTTGGTGGTATTAAGAATACAGTTACTTTCCTAAAATTAAAACGAATACATGATGACATTTTATCCTGTATTTTTTTTACTTGGACTTTGAACTGCACAGTATTAGTGTGAGGAAAAAGTGTGATTTCTCATCTCTAATTCAACATAAATAAATGCATAACCAGCAAAAGAAAGCTGCTTGTAATCACATGTCATGTTTTTTTACACTATAATATAATGCAACTCCATGTAAAAGTATTCCAAATATTCAGAATACAGTAACTCTGATTGGACCACGTAACGGAAAACAGTACAAAAATAAATTTTAATTTCGGTATTCGGTATATTCTGTAATACATTTCATCATCATCATCAC
Source organism: Periophthalmus modestus (assembly GCA_019594935.1). Classification (NCBI taxonomy): domain Eukaryota; kingdom Metazoa; phylum Chordata; class Actinopteri; order Gobiiformes; family Gobiidae; genus Periophthalmus; species Periophthalmus modestus. Next base: position 23,556 of record JAIEZT010000172.1, on the reverse strand, counting down.
TGTGTATAAGCAGCTCTCGAGGTCAAAATAAGACCACTGTGTATTCTCTGCATCTAATTAGAAAGTGTTTGTTTTTTTGTTTGTTTTTTTTTACATTCTAGTTGTTGTTAGCATTACCTTGATGGAAAAAAATTCACTCTGGCATCTGAATGTTGTGAAAAGTGCTTATAAACTCATCGTGGTGAATCATTAGGATGCTCTGAATGCATAAGGTAAGTGAGGAACTTTGGACCGCTACAAACCGTTTAAAATGAACTAATTCTGTTTTTCTTGTTGGAATGTTCCACAGTATGCCATTAAAGTATCTGCATGGAGATAAGCATGTGACATCACCAGGTCAGCTTACATGCCCGATCTGCAGAGAGGCGACCCCGCGCACAGTAGATCAGTACGTTTAATATCTTACTGTTCCACGCAAACTCATTACACCTTTACATCCGCAGGCCGCCAATCGAAAATGTGCATCTCTAACACATTTACACACTGCCTGTACATCGAGAATACATCATTATTGAGTCTATATGATTATTTGCCTGTACACTTGCCACCAGCTCTCCCCGGTCAGATCTGTGGGTGGTCATCTTGCGGGTCTCTGTTCTGGATCTTGTATTAAACAGCCCCGTTAGCAAACCACCACGGCTAATTAGAGCCCAGCATCTAATTAAAGAAGCAGTGCTCTCTGCTTCGAACTGGAGATTTGTCAAGAGATTACACCACCTGCCATGTTACTGTATGCACCCTCCCCCCAAATGAACAGTGTGATTTCACATCACAGCAAAAGGAACATGTATTAGTTTCTTCATGGGGATTCATATTCTTAAGCATGATTTATGTATTCACTTTTGTTTTTTAAGCCAAATACTCTTCCAACTGAGTTGGATATGGCTTAAATCAGGTCTATTATGCAAAACAGAATTTTCAGAGCTTTTAATGTTATAGCTGCTCACCATTTACTCACCCGAAGTTGGAGTGATGGTTGTGCATGTTTGAGCAATTTTTAATGGCTTATTTTCAAGACACCATATTGCCAGTCAATCCATGTTTTCACTGCCACTGGTACATGCTTACTGTTCTGTAGTCAAGTTCTCCAATTTTATTTTCTTAATCATGATACATTCAGAATTCAGCAGCGTAGCTTAGTCATTTTGGCACTTGAGTAGTTATCCATTTATTTTATTTAAAATATGCAAATTATAACATAATGATCCACTGGTGTCAGAGATTAAACTGTAGAGCACACAGAAACACAATATGTCTTCTTTAAGTGAAAAGCCACTCACACCATCTCTCTGACTTGTGGTCAAATGTTCTTCAGGGTAAGTTTCGTCCAATTAGATTTTGTTTTAAAAGTTTTGTTTTTTAACATTTATTTACTTTAAAGGTGCACTATTTAACTTTTCAGATGGGGGTGTCTGCCATTAGTTTGTCTCCATGGAGATAATATTGCTTTGCCTAGAATGTTCCACTGTAAAACATGAAACTTATTTATCTTGCGCTTATCCAATTAAAGGTTGCTCAAAACACATATTCTTATTATGAGCGAGCTCACTTCTTCACAGATCTGACCTGTAACTTGGCCTACTTGTCTCCATAGAAATATGTTTATATTCCACACTCTGGAACATTCTAGGGATAGGTACAACATCTACATCTCCAAGGTTATTTATTGATTAAGGTGTATTGTGTAATTTTTCTGGTTTACTTTCTTGTATCCATGGCGATGTTATTGCTTTGCCAGTAATGTTCCACACAGCACTTATATATCACTTATATATCTCTATGGAGATAAGCAGGTGATGCATAGGTTAAGTTACAAGTCATATATGAATAGAGGCTTACAGTAGAAACACTTAAGTATTTTTTGAGCAATAAAAACAGGCCTAACTGAATAAATGGAAGATGTTTAATGCCATACTGTGGAATATTCCAGGCAAAGCAGTTACATTTGCATGGACACAAGCAGGTGACGGACCCCCTACTCATTAAGTTACATAGTGCACCTTTGAGTTTTGTCCGCTTACAGGGGCCTAAAGGGACAAACTGACTGGCAAAGCTGACAAACAATGAAAACATATATAAAAGGTGTTTGACTTCACTTGTAAAATACAATATTGCTTTTCGTTTTTCACACCACATTGGTCCAAACTAAATGAGCAGGTTTGACCCTCTTGAAAAAGGTGCAGAGCACAAGGACAGGATTTCCGTGGTGACTTGTGTAATTTGACATGTGGACTGAAAGACTGGGATTGTTGTATAAAACCTGCTTTGTTCAGCGACTTTTCAAACAGTGATGGATGTGTGCTCATTTTGTACACCATCAGTCCAAATGTTTTGCAGCTTTTTAAAATACATCGGATATCTTTGCAGTAGAATTATAAGGGATGGAAGTCAGCATAATGATGTCTATGTATGGAAATTGAATGTATTTTTCACTGTTCTGAATAGAATACTTGGATTAGGTGTCTGGTTAAAGCATAAAATGTATATATAAATGGATCTAGTTAACCTGCTAGTCATTGCATTCCAAATAGGATGACATCATGAGTGCACTTCCATGTCTTATAATGTTCATATTAACCTACTCTACATGATCCTGGTGTTTTTATTTTACTATTGGGTCCCTAAATTAAGAAATGAACATTAATAACACACGACTAAAGCGTGTTCTTTCTCTGAGGTCACTCCTGCTAGCATTAGCAGCAGATAGGTTAGATAGTGTTGTAAGGGCCCGAGCCGTGCTAAACCAGCAATGGAGGGGGCGTTTCCTTCATCAGCCTCGCTCCGAAGTGACTCTTTGGTTGCTAGGATACTCACGGTCAAAATTCCAAACATGGAATTCTGCTCCAAATTGGCCCCTATAACTGCTAGCCTCAATGAGCTTCATTTGACTGTAGTCAAAAGCTATGGGTGACATCACACTCACTTAGGCTACTAAGTCCACAGACTGTTAATAAAATGACGTGTTTCATATTGACGGCAACTTTTTTTTTCTTTTTTTTTTCTGGGCAACAGCTGTTAAACGATAAAATTGGCTGGTGGGACTAAACCCAGAATAAAACTCAAAACTGGACTAGAACTGGACCAAACCTACTCTACAGCAGATCTTAAAAAATATCTCAAACCAGGACCAAACCAGCAGTGGTGGATAAATAATTTTGTTACTTAAGTAAAAGTACAGCTACAATACAGCATGTGACACTTTTGCTAGGGTAAAAAGTGACTATAGTTAAAGTATCACATGAAAAAATCTACTTAAGTAATAGTATTTAAGTACCCGTTTAAAAATGTACTTTAAAAATAAAATATAAGTATTTTAAACAAGTGTTCATTGGTTAAAGGGTAAATGTAGTGATATAGATTAAAAATTATTTATATTTTTGTAGACAGTAACAATATGAACCAGTTTCTTCAATGTTCGTATGCATTTTGTGTATTTATTTTTGTTTGCTCAAAGCTTGAACTTGAAAACAGGTCAGGAACATGGACATGGTAAAAATAACACCTTAAGTGATATGAAAAGTACCTGTTCTCTAAGGGGTAAAACATATTCACTTTAAAATGTACTTAAGTAAAGTAAAAAAAAGTAAAGTAAAAGTTCATTTTTTTATGAAATTATTACATTCTAACAAGTGTGAACCAAAATGTTACAACCTCAGGTGTGATTCTGGGGTGGAAACTGCATTTAAACACAACAATAAAATCTACCTCAGGATTCTAAACAGGTCATTTACCTCTTTAGGCGATCCTTTATTAAGTGATGCAGTCTATGCTATAATAATGAGATAATCCAAATACAAAGGCACTGCTCCACTACACTCTTTTAAATACCACTATGAGAACAATCACCGAAACACAATCATCTCTTACTTATAGAATTGCCACATCAAATCAATAACATCTGCAGCTTTTTACCATCTAAAAATATTGCAAAAAACTAACTGTATACTGTCTAAACCAGACTTGGAGAGACTTATCCATGCATTTGTCTACAATAGGTTAGACTACTGTAACGGCGTGCTCACTGGCCTTTGCAAAGAAGCGTTAAGACGCAGCAGATGCTGCTGCTCGGGTCTTGAGTAGAACTAGGAAGTACGAGCACATAAGTCCTGTGCTCAGGTCTCTGCACTGGCTCCTGTGGCTCAGAGAATAGACTTTAAAGAACAAATATTATGTTTTTATGACATAACAAAACATGTATGTATGGTGTATAATACTTGTAATATTAGAGCCTATGGTCTTAATTTCTCATAATTTGAGCTCCAGAGCCCTATCTCAGACCCTTGCATAGAGCACTGACTGAGAATGACTCGTTTTGCGCTGGCTCCTTTAAATGCAAATCAGATATTCAGATACACACTCCACCCCCCTTCCGGCACCTGAGAGTGTTTCTTTACCTGTGCCTCACCCCCGGCAGCAATTGTTGTAGTACTCTAGATAATGGAATCATGTCTTATGGAAGTTTTGCTGAAATTAGATCACTTTTTTAACTATGGATTTAAGATGGCAAAACAAGAAGACTTTACTGCCTAACCCTACATGTTTGAACCAGAATCTGATCCGGAGCACGAAGATGTCAAACAAGACGAACCTTCACAATCAAGACTTGAAATGGACACTTCTCAATGGTTAGTTGGTTAATTTGTATTTATATACTAACAAAGGTGGATGAACGGTGTATGTATGATGCATGTTATTATAAATGAAATCATTTGTGAAGTCTGCTCATGCGTTTTCAATCCTATTTACATGCTTTTCTTCTATGAGAAAGAAATTGAGCAAAAAGATAATTTGCTTGGCTATATAATACTGTTAAGTCAAATACAACTAAAGGTGATAAACTTCGCCATGAACCACATGCGCATACGTAATTTGTTTACAAGTGTGTATCTCACTGCAGAGCCTTCAGAATGTGGAAATAGAACATTTGATGGTATTTGTGGATCAAGCATGCCGTTTTGGCTCACATGTGCAATTGCTTAATTGTAGTTAATTGTATTTGTATTGTGTCTTTAGGTGCACATGGGGCAACTACACTACAATGCTGACTGAAGTGGAAAACAAAATGTTGTCAAAAAAAACACCGAAGTTAGTTTGCTTTACAAAACTTGTTTTCATTTACTGTACATTATGCACACTCACGTTATTGATAAAATATTTGGTAAATGCGCGGAAGAATGGAAGAAGTCCCCAGCCAACCCACATGCATGGTGGGCTTTCCAGGATTTGAGCCCGTGTGTCTCAATATATACTCCCTTCAAAATACCATTAACATGTACAGAGCACAGATTGGACTATTACAGCTGAGAGGGAATGGTGCAGTAAGCTGACTTTTTGATTATGGTGCCAATTTATTTTTAAAGAAATGCTAAAAGTTACATTGGAAGTACAAATAAATAAATAAATAATAAAAAAAAATAATTATATATATATATATATATATATATATATATATATATATATATATATATATATATATATATATATATATATATATATATATATATATATATATATATATATATATATATATATATATATGTACACTGTATCAATAAATATTTTTACATACTTTGACACTACAAACACAGACATACAAAAATATTGAAATAAATATTACACACTTTGACTTCGTTTTACTTTAGTCTCACTGCAAAACACACCAAATAAACAACTTTAAAAATATATATAATAGATTAAGTTTTGCACACTGTATATATTGATTTTTACTTTAGTCTCACTGCAAGCACAACACAGGCAAAAAAAAAAGAAGAGGAAAACAAAACAAACAAGTAAATAAATAGAATAGATAAGTTACTGCATGCTGTATAATTTTTCTTTTCACTTGTGTTTCACTGCAAGCACACTCATGACACAACTTTTAAAAAACAAACAAACAAATAGAATACATGAATAATTATTGCACGCTGTATAATCAGTTCTATATGTGCTTCAGTTGTTGTAGGTACTGTTCAGTTGTTGTAGGTACTACAGAAGTTTCATGTCCCAGTGCTGGGGATGGCTGGGTTGGAGAGTCTGCGTGGTTCTGCCATCTTATGTCATATGTCAGCCTCCTGCTGTAGTCCTGGTTTAGCCCTGGTTGAGTTCTGGTTTAGTCATTGTTCAGTCCTGGCCTCCTGCTGGTGCCCAGAGTCAGGACTAAACATGGGGAATCAATGTTTCAGTTTTATGTAGCTAACTCTAATTTTTTTTTAGTGACACATGTGAAACGAAGGAGCTCATTGGTCTATGATGTATAAATAAAGTCAAATTTCTCTATCTTCAGATTACATTGCCCATGATTCTGCAGAAATCCGCAATAATTTTCAGCCCCATGTGATTTTTTTTTTTCAATATGGACAGACGATGCCTGTCCCCAATGGGCTAATCCACCTGTCAATCACACCAGATTCATATCTTCGTACAGTATTGAAAAAGTGTGTGTTCTGCATCCCAGGCAGCAATTGTGTCCTAATCAGATTTTCTTTTCAGTCCTGATACTAGTTTCTGCACTAGTTTCACTAGCAATTAGTATCTGGAAATCAATTATTATTATTATTTTTACAACCCTTTAACCAACAATATGTTTTCATGTTTTCTTTTTAGTTTTAGACTTAAAAGTATGAACAGAAGAAGCAAACTCTTTAAACATTTTAAGCCCAATATAGACAGAATTACCACATCTGTATCACAGTTTGTAGTTGTAAAAAATAGGTGTTGCAACTGCTAACAAACTAATGAGCTAAAAAGAATCAAAAGTACGATTCAGATTCTGACAAGTTGGATAGTAATTTGTCGGCTTTGAGGCTTGGTTGAGACCTAGTCTAAGTTTTAATTTGGATTAAACCGGGTTTAGTTCTGGTTCAGTCCTTTAGACCCGGTTTGGTCCAGACTGAGAATTGGTTTAGACCTGGTCAGTTTCTGCAGGATTTAGGAAGTTTGATATCTGTTTGTTTTCCGTCTTGCTTAGTTCTGGCCTACTCCTGGTTTAGTCCTGGTTTAGTCCTGGTTTAGTCCTGGTCTAGTTCCGATTTAGTCCTGGTCTAGTTCCGATTTAGTCCTGGTCTAGTCCTGGTTTAGTCCTGGTTTAGCCCTGGTTTAGTTCTGGGTCTAGTCCTAGGTAAGTCTTACTTTAGATTTCAAATTTAAAAGATGGTCTATGATATGGTAGAATGCATGCAATGAGAAGAGAGAGAGAGAGAGAGAGAGAGAGAGAGAGAGACAGAGACAGAGACAGAGACAGAGAGAGACAGAGAGAGAGAGAGAGCGAGAGAGAGAGGCACTGATTGTGAACATGGATGTAATTAACCCAATGGGATGCCCCATCTCACACCCCTCCTCCCTCCTCGTTTTTTCTCTGCTTTCTCATCCTTCTCTTAATCAAGGCTCTGGGCTCATTTAAATAGACCATTCTTAGTATAAAGTGGGTCTGGTGTGGTGTGGGTCTCTCTGCTGGTAAAAGCTCCTACATGTAGAGTCCTGGTTTAGTCCAAGTTTTTGTTCAAGACCATGCAAATTTATACAATCAACATTACAATTTGAAATTGTTCAACAGTATTGTAGCGTTTAAACCCTAGACTGTACATATAAATACTATAGCTTATAGCTAATCTGGTAGCCGCTGCGTTCCAAATAAGAAGTGAGTATGGGCATGTTCCCCACTCCATCGGCTTCGATTCACTTTCTATTGAAAAAGTGTAGCCCCACTCTTCGTAACTGCTGCTTCATCAGCCTCGTCATTTTGGTCTTAAAATGTTTATGTTAACACGCTGCTGGAATTTTTTTTTTTGCTATTGTATCTGTAAATTAAGATATGAACATTAATGTCCAAAAAGTGCATAGTTCCAGAAAGATCCTTGGCCTTTACTCAGGCAGCCTTTTTCAATACAAGCCATCAGACAGTGGAATCAGCCAGTCTGAAATTGTCTGTAGATTTGAATATTTGTATTAGAAATTTGAAAAGGTAAAGTTTAGATAATCAAATGTGTCACATCAGTCCAGTTAATTTGTACTCTTCTGTTTCACTGTAAAAACCTGCACATAATGATTGTTTTTAATATGTTGGTTTGGACTGTAGGAAACATACTATATTGGACATGGGGATATTTTATGGTATTTAACTGGTAATGTTAATGATGAACTGTTTTATATGTAATTGTGATAAAATGGGTATTTTTATGTGTGTTCACCTGCCCAAGGACTGCAGATGGAAAGTAGCAGTAGCTAAATCTGGTACAAATCGTATTTTCTTTTTGTAAGTATTTGTGCGTGCTCCCTGACAAATAACCTTACCTTACCTTCAACAGCCTCACTCTGGATTGGCGCTTTCGTTCCTATGATACTCGTAGTCGGAATTCCAAATATGGAACTGGGCTCCGATAACTGCTAGCGTCGAAGAGCTTCATTTGACTGGAGCCAAAAGCTATGGCTGACATCACAAAAATGTTGACTATACATACATAAATCAAGAAAATATAGCCTAATCTGTTAGTTCTTTATTTTTTGTCTTTCAAAGTATGTGACAGAGCTACTTGGGGCGATCTGAAAACAGTGGTTCCATTGAAAGTCTATGAGAGAAATCTGACCAATCAGATCCTCGCGTCTGTGCATATATATATATATATATCTATATATATATATATATATATATATATATATATATATATATATATATATATATATATATATATATAGTATATATATAATATATCAGTTTACAAATCAGCATTTTCTCTTTCTCTCTCCCCCACCCCCCTGCAATCTTCACTCTCTCCTCTCTCTGTTTCTCTTGTTCCATTCAGCCTGTAGGTCAGAGCTGGACTTTGAGCAGCACTAAAACACTTGAGTGTGATTTAGAACTGGTCCAAACCAGATTTATGTCACTTCAAATGGAGTCCTCCAACAGAACTGTACAAGACCCAGACAACTCCACAAGTCAAGTCTCTTTTCAAGACTTTAAACTCAGACAAAACTCAGTACAAACCAATCTTTTTTAAATGACAACCTTTTAAGCCATGTGCCCTTCCAGCTGCAGCCAATAACACTGTGAATGGAGTGTGGACAGTGAAAGAAAATGGTACCTGGAATAAGAGAAATAGGTGTTGACAGGTGAGGCACGGCCCCCAACACAGAGAAATAAATAAATAAATAAATAGATAATAAATAAATTAAATTGTTATATTTATCCAGTGATTTGTACTATAAAGTTATTTTCTATTTCACTTTGCAATTTTAATATTTTTTTAATCAAAATCGCTGAATTTTTACGTTTACCGTTGAAATACTGAGAAGAGACATGCGGAGAGGCACCGGCCGTACGTGCCTCACATGGACTGACTGCTGTAGGTCAGCAGCGATACAGCTGCTTGTGAGCGCAGGGATTCTTGCAACTCCCAGAACAGAGGCCGCAGAATAGTGACAGAAAGCTACAATTTAGAGTTAGCAAATTAAGTTTAGCAATCCGTTCACTTTTTTCTTCATGTCTGCCCCTACTTTTTAAATGGAGGAAGCTTACATATTAAAGCTCAAGCTGTTTTCTAAACTTGACTTTGGGCCGAAGCAGGAGTAATAATTAAAAGAAGACCGACGCTAAAGGAGCTAAATGGTTTGCTCCAGACTACGGGACGAAAGACTCGCTCTTTTCAAATAGAGTGGTACAAAATGGTAAGAAATGTAATTATTTCAATCCATTGAAAATTGGAGAACCAGAATAAGGATAAAAAACAATACAAAACCAGCTTGCTTTATATTTCATACTATTAAAGCTATTTCATACAGACTTCGGAACTTTTATTGAAATTGAAATTCTTTTTTATTCTGGCCCCAAGTCACTTACTGGGAGAGAAATTGGCCCAGGGCCAAATTTACCAACAGCTGGTTTATATGTTTGTAAGTCTGATTGTGATGACATCAGTGCCTCACCAGCCATGAACCTCACCACACGTCAATGGTTTATCCATTTGCCATTATTTGCTTCAGCTGCATTCTTATACACAAACCGTATGAAAAATGGAACTAAAGCCAAAATGAAACCAGAACTAAACCTTACCTAAACCAAAACTAAACCAGGACTAGAACAGGACCAGAGTAATACTACATCAAGACTAAACCAGGAATAAATTAGTCCAGGACTAAACAAGGAATAAATTAGTCCAGGACTAATCCAGGAATAAACTAGTCCAGGACTAAACCAGGGCCAAACTAGGGCAAAAGTGGGACTAAACTATTCCAGGACTAAACCAGGGCAAAACCAGGACTAGAACAGGGCCAGACTAATTCTACATCAGAACTAAACCAGGGCCAAACCAGAGCAAAAGCAGGATTAATCTACTCCAGGACTAAACCAGGACTAAACAGGTCTAAACCAGGATTTAAGCAGGAATAACCATGACTAAAGCAAGCCTAAACCAGGACTAAAGCAAGACCAAATCTGAACTAAACCAGGACTACAGGAGAACTATATCAGGACCAAACCAGCACTAAACCAGGACTGTTACTCTTTAGACCACAGCAGCTGTCGATAGTCTCCTCTCTCTGGATTTTCTTGAAACCAACCGTCAGCAGGAAGACAAAGTGATGTAGTAAACTTTTGTGTTCGTCTCAGCACAAACATCTCTGAGTCTCTGACCTCAGTCATGATAAAGGCTTGGTCCATCCACAGATCTGCGGACCCCACTTAGCAACACAATTAGCAGCACGATTAGCAACCTGATTAGCACAAGTCAAGCTAAAGGTTAGGCTAGCAAAGGCAGATTAACAGACAATGTGCCAACCGAGCCTTATTTATGCAAATGAAACAAAAGGCTTATTCACACATAGCAAAAGTGGTTGAGTGATTGGACTAGAAAACCTGAAAGTTCAATTCCATTACTGCTGTTGTATTAATGAGAAAGACAATACAGTAAATGCCTTTTTTTTTTTACCTCTTTCAGCTGGAACAGACACCACTGTCACCCTGAATAACCACTGCATATGAACTTGCATTTTTTAATTTTTTTTATTTTTCTGGTGAGATTTACACCACCCGATTCACTCCATATAGATGTTGTTGCTTTTCCTGGAAAGATCCACATTATGGCATTAAACAAAATGAGCGGGCTTGCCTCTCCACAGTTCTGACCACAGACTGTATAAAGAAGTGGACTAAGGGAGCGTGATGTCACCCATAGCGTTTGGCTCCAGCCAAATGAAGCTCATCGAAGCGAGCAGTTATGGGGGTGAACTTGGACCACGAGCATCATAGCAACCAACGAGCCAATCCAGAGCGAGGCTGTAGAAGGTATCGCCCCTTACCGCTGGCACTGCAAGTTTAGCAGGGAGCGGATGCTTAGCAAGGCTGTTGCTAATGCCAGTGAGAGCAACCACGAGGAAAGAAGGTGCCTGATTTGTCTGTCATTAATGTTCATGGCTCGATTCACAGACAGAGTAGTGAAATAAAAACCCTGGTTTGTGTAGAGCATGTTAATACGAACATTTTAAGACCAAAATGACGAGCCTGACAGCAGCAGTTACAGAGAGAGGGGCCACAGCTTTTTCAATAAAAAGTGAATTGGAGTTGATGGAGCCAGAAGCGCGTTCATGCTTACTTCCTTTTTGGAATGTGGAGGCTAGCAGGTTAGCTGTGTCCGTTATATACACAGTTGATCTGGTGGCGTAATCTTCTCATGTCCATGCGCATAACAGAGAAAGAAATGTAATGCTATCCTGTAGAATATTTCAGGAAAAGCAATAACATCACCATGGAGAGTGGCAGGTGGCTGACTCTGAACCTGAAATATTCCAAATATACATATATATACAATATTTCTATTAACTAAAACATACCATATGCAATAGTACTGAGTCAGGAATCGTACTGCCAACCCACCACAGATGAGACCTCATTGTCTGATCTCCACTACAAAAACATCGGAGGGCAAGCTTGCATCTCCACAAATGGCTGCCTTCTGCTTGTTCTCACAGAAATTTAGTTCCTTTGGCTCTAATATTGCATGGTATGGCATAAAACTGATCAATCTCCATGGAGAATGTTCAGATTTTTGTACAATTTTGCAGTTTTCTATATTTACCTGGTTTATGACCCAATTTATTCCTACACTCCTTATTTTCGATCACACTGTTGCTCTGCATGCGTCATTACCCTGAGGAATGGTGCTAGCGTATACCCCCCTTCCCTCCCTGCTCTGTAAAATACCCACAATGCACCAGGCTACTCGTAGTCTTAATATCCCTAATTCACTTTTATGCCGACATCACACTCCAAGATCGTCCCATTTATTCTTGTGTCGTAAAAACTTTGTAACTGCTTCTAATCATGGGATATGTCGTACTTTTAAGTGTACGCATCGCGGTGAGTTAGCGATATGGCTAACAGTTCAATTATAGATGAGCACCAGTGGAAAGCAAAGAAGAGGTTAGAGTTAAACTTCGGGTTTGAATGAAAAGGATTTTAATGGGATTTAGAAGGAAAATATCCAAGAGCACGGGGCAAAAAGAACTATGCAAATAGATGAGGTCCTATATAACACAAAATTAACTCTCGTGGGCTTTAAGCCAAGTTATAAAGCTGTTATCTTCTCAAAAACATACCAGAAGTTGTGCTTTCTTTCATTCACACGTTTGAGTAACGCTTTATTATTAGTCTGTTTATACCTCCAAAGCTCAAAATGCTCAGTTCCACCTTTTGATGTCATGAAGCCACATTTTCAAGTTATGAGATACCTTTTACCTTTAGTTCAGTAGAGATTGGCAATTCCAGAGCTGAAATGTGAAGTGAAGGTGTATGGAGTTTAAAAAATAGAGCAGGTCCATTTCCACATGTAATCACAAGGTGGAACAGAGTGTTTTCTGTTTGAGAGAATAAACCACCGGAAATGTATAGGGTTTGTGTGTTAAACATGTCAGAATGAAATAAAACACAACTCCAGGTATGTTTGTGATGAGGAAACAACATTATTACGGACATTAGAAAACAGTGTAATACAGGTCCATAAAAGTTTATAAACAGAATTAAAACTTCTGGTCTAAGGACCCATATTTAGCAAAATTACTTTTTTTTATACTTCTCAAAAACCTGTAGTTATCTTTTCTTTCAATCATGCATGTTTCATTAATCCTGCATATTTAGTCTGTGCCCCTCTGCGCAGGGCATGAACAAGTGTGGATGAACCATGCAACTTTCTGATGAGGCAATATAACCTGGTTAAAATCTAAAAAAACATATATATTTTGCATAATATAAAGTGTCAGTTATAGGGGGACTGTCCTATGTCTTAAGAAACACTCAAACAGGGCAAACATAAACATTAAAATAAAGTAAAAAGTGCACTCAGATAAAGCAGGATCTCTGGTCTCTGTGGCAGCCATGGTGGATGCAGACAGAGGGCTCACAGTAATAATGTGAGTGTGACTAATGAGATGAAGAAGCTACTTTGAAGTCAGACCAGTTCAAATGTTTTAAATGAGTAGGATTATTCCAACTACAAGGAGGTGCTGTCAGCTGACGTCTACAGAGACACAAACATACCAAACTAGTCCTCTTTCTGTGACAAGACTTGAACTCGCTTTAAATGAAAGTCCCTGTTTGGACAAGAATTTAGAGGCTCTAGGAATGTAACATGCTTTATGTCAGTTTATGTTAGCATGTGTTAGCAGGGCTTATGAAATGTCTTATAAAATGGGATAACAGACTGGGTTGTTGTGAGTGAGCCGTTGCAATGTTTAGTAATGACTTTTTTTTTTTTGATACCAAGTGTGTATTGCAATACTGCTACTGATATCAACAGTGGTGGAATGTAATAAAGTAAAAGTAGTAAAGTACTGTACTTAGTAATTTAGTACACATTCTAGGTATCTGTACTTAAGTAGATTTTAGTAGATACTTTTCATTTTTACGTCACTACATTTGCGAGCAGGTATCTGTACTTTCTACTCTACATTTTTTTAACTTGACTGAAAAGTGAAGGTGTTTTTTTTGTTTTTTTTTATGTTCATAGTTTTAGCAAACAAAATAAAAAATAGACAGGAAAAAAATGAATTAAGTTGTTTTTATTAAATATATATGCGAGTGTGTGTATGTACGCATGCTCACATACATATAAATAGATAGATAGATAATGATAAAGTAAGTGATGAAAGTATAAGAAATTATTACTTAATGTAAGTGTACCTTATTAAAATAGGAATAGAATTTCAATCAAATGAAATACAATAATCTTGGTAGACACTAAAAAGTAAACCAATGAGAAAGGCATTTCCATTGTTTCTGTTATTTATTTTTAAATATATAATATTCACACTTCACAGTAGCCTATTTTATGATGATTTATTATGTGGGTCCATCATGGCTGCCGGGCTTCCATATATAATGTGCAAAGTGAAAGCCTTGTTTGTCAGGACTGTAACTTTAAACTACATTACCCAACACCCTTAAGGCCTTCTCTCTCTGTGTCTCTGTGTCTCTGTGTCTCTCTGTCTCTCTCTCTCTCTCTCTCTCCCTCTCCTTCTCCCTTTCCCTCACCCAGCTGCCTCGGGGTTTCGGTCCATGCATACCTCTATCCCTGACTCTTGGCTGTATTGTTGAACTGAGCATGTGCGAGTGTGTGGCATTTCAGTAGAAGGTAGTAAAGGGTGAGCAGAGTGGGCAAGCAAGCAGTTTGATACAAACTGACCATGCATGTCCTTGACTGGCTAATCCACCTGTCAATCATGGCCATCTGAACTAGGGGAGATTCACCGGTGAATAGACTCACATCATCATAGGAGACGTTTTGACTTGGTCACTGGCATTATCCCCATGATTTAACTAAAACTGGTACAAAGTTCAGCTCCTGTCAGCTCCCGTCTACTCCTGTCTGTCCCTGTTACCTCACTAATACACGCTTTATGGTCTGTAGATGTTATATTTTGTTGCAATGTGAGACCAGAGGAGCAGAGTTTAGTACTGCAGGTTGCTCCTGTCTGCTCCTATCACTTCCCTGTACATGCTTTAACACCCATAGATGTTATATTTCAATGAAACACGAGACCAGAGGAGCAGCGTTTAGTCCTGAGGTTGCTCTGACTGCACAGGCCACTGGAGATGACCTTTTGTCATCTGACCTCCGGGGGCACTGCAGAGAAATTTAACTCAAGAAACCAAAAGTGTTGCGCTTCCATGGAGTGAGCGGGAATGTATGCAGTCATGATATGACCTTTACTTCCCATCCTGATTAAACATAATCAGGATGGGGATTTATCTTTTTAGTTTGTGATTACGCGTCTCATGCCCTGTATAAAATTTTCCCATGTATCTGAGCAAAATTTATCTTCCCTCAGTATGGATATATTATATCAACAGCTCTTGAGGTCAAAATGTGTTCACTGCGTGCCATCTGTATCAAATTATAATATTTTACTGTGAGATAATCAGAAAGTGCATGTTAGCATGCTAGTTGTTGTTAGCATTACAGTCATGACAAAACTCCCCTCTAGTCCCCAAGTTGTGAAAGTGTTTAGATAAATTAATTGTGGTGAATAATTAGGTAGATTTGAAACAGGTTTCACATCTGCCATCTACTGGTGAAAAAAACAAAACAAAGTTACAGATTGTACAGATTGATTCTATTTAGCTGTGCATATGACTGAAAGGTTTTTTATTCTGCACTCTTCTCTTTTAATGTTAATTTTATGATGATTATTTATATTTTGATTTGTTGTATTGTGATTTTAATATCTTTCTTATTCTGTAAAGCATGTTGAGTTACTTTGTGTACCATTGTGCTGTACAAATAAACCTGCTAAAACAGTATCTGCTGGCCCACTCAAAAGTGAATTTGTTTGGAGGAAGCTAAGAAGGATGATCAAAGTGTATGAACTTTAAAAACACAACGGAGCTTCATGGATAGTAATCAAGCAAAAGTTGGTCAGGCAAATGTTTGATGTTATTACTTTGCCTACAGTGTTCCACAGTAAGGCATTAACCTTCAAGGAGACCATAGACTGTATCTAATATGGACATAGCTAAACAGTTAGTTGCCGTGTTCCAAATAGGAAAGTGAGCATGGCTCCAATTCACTTTCTACAGAAAAAACTGTGGCCCTTCTCTCTGTAACTGCTGCTGTCAGGCTCGTCATTTTGTTCTTAAAATGTTCGTATTAACTCGCTCTACATGCTGTGTGTTTTATTTTGGTTTGGTGCCCATAAATCAAGATATGACATTATTAACAGACCAATGAGAGCTTAATTTGACTGGAGCTGAAATGCTGTGGGTGAAAACTTACACTGACTTAGTCCACTTCTTTAACTGTTTATGATGACAAAAACAGGCATTACAAGTTACAAATCAGATCTATGCAGAGACAATACTGTTTGCAATAACAATCTATGTAGTTTATGTCATATGATGAAAAATCCCAAGCAAGCAGGAACCAGAAAAGTCACATAATACAACCTTAAACTTTGTAATTTCATGATACATATGGACTAATAAGGAGACGAGGGTGCATTTCATTGGTTTGAAATAGTCCCTGACGCAAGTTTAATCTGTTTAGCTAGAGGTACATGAATAGCTCCTTTCTGTTAGCGCTGCTCTGGCCCGACTCAAAGTAAAACCACTTTATTGCTTTAACACATTTCACATGATGATATTTGATCTAATACAGAGCTGCAGGCCCAGCTTAGTCCAGGAGGACTGCGGATTCTCAGTTTTATCTGTTCCTCTCTGCTCCTCTAAGCTCTGCATGAGGCCGGACCGGTGCCTCTGAGCCACTGTGGAGCCTGAAAATGAGGTCAGGCACAAAGAGCTACGTACTCTGCGTGGCTATGCTAACATTAACAGTAAAAAGTTAGAATAACGGTTAAAACCAACTCATTTCAGTAAAACATATTTATCATTACTAATAGTATTGCAAAAATCTTGCCTATTTTTTATTTTACTTCCTGGTCGAATATACTGTGACTTAAGTAAAAGTACAGACACTGGAGTAAAATAAACCCTCAAGTATCAAAGTAAAAGTATTAAAGTGCCCATTTAAAATGTACTTAAAGAATAAAAAGTATTTTGTGCATATTATGAGATCCAATAAAGCTTCAAAGTAGTGATTTTGATAAAGATTTGGTTGAGTGGTCAGATCCACTGATTAACACAAATTAATACTTTCGTTGTGTCCTTGGGCAAGACACTTAACCCACCTCGCCCCCAGTGTCTGTGTACACTGGTGTATGAATGTGTGTGTGAATGGGTGAGTGGTTCTTTGCTGTAAAGTGTTGAGTGCCTTGAAGTAGGAAAAGCGCTATATAAGAATGTGACGGTTTACCATTTTACATGGAATTTTCGAGACTCATGATGCTGATGATCATGCACAATCTAAAGATGCCAACTTCACGGCAATAACTAAAATATATTTTAGAAATATGAATTCCACTTTATTTGAGCAACATTGTCTTGATGTGCTCCTGTGTGTTCCTGTGTGCTCCTGCATTATATAGCACTACTGTTACACACATACTTTTACTATACCCTAACCTTGGTCTGCACTAAACAAGCACAAAACAAGACACTAGTCTCCCCAGTCACATTTAAAACCCGGCAATGTTTTACCTCTGCAAAATCCAGCTCTCATTCCCTTTTCCCTCTCCCTCCCGCCTTCACTCGCTGTTTTCTTCTCTTTTCTCTCTCGTCTAGCCCTGCAGCGATGCCTAATTGACTCCATATCATTTCATTCAGATTTTTAGAGGAAGAGAGGAGGGAGAGAGGGGGAAGGAGAGGCAGCGGAGGAGAGGAGGAGAGGAAGGAGCAGTGGAGAGGAGGAGAGAGAAGAAGGGGAGAGTATGTGCATGTGTTAATTGTGTTTTTTAAGCACGGCAAACACGGCAAATGTTTTCATCCTAACATCACTGAAACCAACCTGATTACACCTCTGGAAAAATAGGTCCTCCCTCCTCCCTCTCTTCAATTCTCTCTTTCTCTATCCCTCCTTCCTGTCTCTCTCTCCCTTCCTCTTGTTTCTCTCTCTCTCTCTACTCACTCTCTTCTTCTTACCACCCTTCCTCTCTCTCTCCTCTCTCACTCCTCTCACCCTCGCCCCTGTCTCCCTCTCTCTCCCTACACCCTCTCTCCTTTCTTCTTTTATCTCTCTCTCCTCTCTCCCTTACCCCTGTCCCTCCCTCTCTCCATCTCTCTCCCTCCCTCTTTCTCTCGCTCCTTTCTCTCTCTCCTCCCTCTGTCCCCTCTTGCTCTCCCTTATTCCCTCCCCTTATTCCCTCACCTTCGATCTCTCTCTCCCTTTCTCTCGCCTTCTCTCTCCCTCCTTTTCGTGTTCCTCTTCTTTATCTCCCTCCTTTCCCTCTCTCTCTCGCCCTTTCTCCCTCCCTCTCCTACATTCGGCCCTCCATCCCCCTCTCTCCCTCTCTCAGCCCCGGAGCGCCGCCTAATGATGAACCCAAATCATTTCATCTCAGATTTTTTTTTATTTCCCCATCTTTTTTAACGATCTCCCTCTTTTAAATTAGTCATTCTTCGCCCGCACGCTTGTCTCTAACGTCTGATTCTCTCCATCTGGCCCTGCGCGTCGCTGATGTTTAAATTCACCCCTACAGCGAGAAGGATGGGGGTGGGGACGAGAAGAAAAATCAAGGAGGTAGAGGAGGAGGAGACTAGAGAGCGTGAGAGAGAAGGAAAGATGGGAGCAGAGAGCAGAGAAAGGGTTAGTGAGAGGAGGAGAGGATAAGATGAGGAGCAGAAAAGGAACAAGGAAGGGGAGATGACAAGAAGGGAGAGTGAGGGAGGGCGTGTTGGAAAGAGGAAAGGGGGGGTGGAGGGAGGAGCGTGAGGAAAGAGGAAGAAGGAAGAGTGAGCAGGGAAGTAAGCGAAGGAGGAAGGGGAAAGAGAAGGATAAGAGGAGGAAGGAGATATGTGAAAGGGAAAAGTGGAGGGGAGGAGCGAGGATGGGATCGAAAAGATGAAGACGAGAGATGCGAGACGGAGAGAGAGCAAGGAGGGGGAGAGGGGAGGAGAGGAAGAGATGAGAAGTGGAAGGGTAGGAGATGAAGGGAGGTGGAGAAGGAAAGAAAGAGCTGTGTAGAGGTGAGGGAGCGAGGAGAGATAGAGGGTGAGGAATAGAAATAAGGAGGGCAGGAGAAGAGAAGGGAGAGAGAAGTGGAGGGGAAGGAGGGTAGGGAGGAGGAAGGTCGGGGGAGAAGCAGAAGAGGAGGAGGGCAGGAGGGACAAGGGCCGGGGGATGGATAGAGAGTGGAGGAGAAGAAGATGAAGAAAATGAGTAGGAGTGGGGGAGATGAGGCAAGAGGAGGAATAGAGGAGAGAAAGAAGAGTAGAGGGGACGATCAAAAGCCGGAGAAGAGGAGGAGGAGGGAGTGGGGGAGAGTGAAGAAATGGAGGCAGATGGGAGGAGAAGGACAGGGGTACGATAGAGAGGGGGAGAAGGGGAGGAGAAGTGGGAGAGAATGAAGAGAGGAGCGAGACGGGGCGGAAAAAGGGGAGGGGGGAGGACAGGGAGAGGAGAAGAGCAGGAGTGGGAGAGAAGGTGCACAGCATTAATTTGTCCTCTAGCGGCTGGTGGTGCCAGAGCACACTCGTAAACGGTCTGCTGGCATTAGTTTCACTGAAGGAGCACAAACTGTGAAAGAACAGTGGCTATGTTGGAAAGGGAGGGGCAGGGTGGCCATCTTGGAAGGGCTGGGTAGGGTAGCCATCTTGGAAAGGGAGGGGATACAAAAGATGGTTTTACAGCTATTCTGATCTGTGAATCCCAGAGTTTAATGGTATCTAAATGCTCAATATAGATTTATATGTAGATAAAACTGTGTCCCACTGAATAATGTTTTTATATCTGGGAAATAAATTGGTGTGTTTCTGGTCGGCTTTTAGATCCTGGTTACTACCGCTCACACAGATCGGGACCTCTGAGTTGGTCTGGACCAAGAAAGTTTCATAGTGCACGTTTAACTTTGGGTGTAGGTTTAGCACTCTCCATAGTCTGAATAAAGAAGTGGACTAAGTGAACGGATGTCACCCCCTAGCGTTAGACTCCTTGAGCCTAGCAGTTATGGGGCCAATATGGAGCCATGAGTGACATAGCAACAAAGAGCCATTTGGAGTCTAAGGTTGTTTGAAGGTAACGCCCCTTCTACCCGCAACCGCTGGGTTAGCAGGGAGGGAGGCACTTGAGCGACACTGTCAATCAAACCTGTTGTCAACAATAGAGGAGGCAACCTTAGGGAAAGAAGGCGCCTGATTTTGTCTGTTATTAATGTTCATACCTTGATTTTAAAGACACAAAAGTAATATAAAACCACCAGGCTAATCAGATAGAGTGGGTTAATACAAACAACATTAAAGACCAAAATGATGACTTGCCGACAAGACAGCAGTTATGGACGTGAGAGTCAACAATTTTTTCAATACGAAGTGAATTGGGGCCAGAGTTGATGGGAGCCGGCAGCACGCCCATGACCTAACTTCTATTTGGAAATACAGCCGTTAGCAGGTTAAGCCTATGGTCCTCCATTTCTAGATTCTCTTATGGGCACCCAAAATACAAAAACTTAATATACATTAAGGTATTACAGTTACCATGTAAACAGTTACCTTAAAGAGAAAAACGTAAGTCTTTTTTTTGCGCAACGATGTTGATGGTTGTATAAATAGATATGATAATAGATATAAAAGCATTCAAATGTAATGGATTTTGATAAAGATTGTAGCCTGAAGTTTGGGCAATTTATAGAACCACTGGAACAGACTATGACCGTATTTTAAAAATAAAACTGTAACTTCTCAGCGGTCTGAAACACCATAATTAAAAAAATATCTTGTTATTTTCAGGCAAGTTTCAAATGTAGTAGAGGAGAAAGTACAGAATACCTGCTCTCCAATGTAGTGGAGTGTAAAGTTAAAAAGTACCACTAAAATTTACCCTAAAGGTTCTACAAGATTTGACCTTGTTGAGCTTTAAAGCCATGTTTAATCTTGTTGCCTCCCTAAAAGTGGAGCAACTTCCTCTTAGTACCAAGTGACTCACAAGGTGGAAACAACGTGTTTTCAGTCTTTGATGCGAAGAAACTCTCACGAACAAAACATTAGAACGTATGATCAGAAAAAAGTGGTAATAGGGGCCTTGAAGTAAGTTTTTTTTAAGGATACCTAAAATGTAGCTTAAGTACAGTACTTTTACGCTTTTACTTCATTCATAGTCATCACATGAATCTCCTGCTATATTCACGTATATGAGAGTGAGAGAGAAGGCGGTCAAAACAATCACTTAGCCCCATGTGCTTGATTTAAGTCTGAGTTCTGCCTGACAAAATAGAAAGCATCTCAGTTGTTATCAAGAGCGAAAAGCAGAGTGAGGAAACGCAGAGAGGGATAACTGTGGTATGGAACGTACCGTACAACTTCTGACAAGATCGGGCACTCCTCTGAAATCAGATCTAATTTAAAAAAAGTTGCTTCTCTAGTTTTCCTGCATTTTCACACCGATAATGCGTTGAGATGACATAAAAAATATCCCAGAAGCAGAGCAGGTGACATCACAGTGAGAGATCTGTGCACACAAACCTATATCTCTCATCATACTAACATAGTATAACATGTACAAGGCGTGAACTCACTCCCAATCTCTTCAGAACCTTTCTGAACATTTCTGAGTCTTGCTCACTTGTGATCATTTGCAGAAAAAGGGACTTCTAACATTGGCTTCTGTTATATAAATAAATGGTAAAAGAGCAGTCTTTTAAACAGCTGTTTTTTTTTTAAGGAAAAAAAGGGATCCAAAAGAGTCTAATCCCATAAGAGCCGAAAATCCATCACTGTACTGTAGCCAAAGTTGCCTCGGGACTGACTGAAAGAAGATGGTTGTCTGAGCCTGCGGTCCTCTGCTGGCAAACTATTTACACAACGGTTTAGGTGAAGTGCCCAGCCCAATGGAACGACAAAAGTGGGCACTATACAATCGGAATAAACATATAACCTTTCACAGCAAGATGGATTCTCTCGATATTTGTGAGTTCACAAACTCACGAGAATCCATCTTGGTGTGTCCCCACTGAGTTCGACACAGGTGATTAACAAACCAAGTACAGAGCAGAACTAAGGTTTGTGCGCAGAAGCCAAAGAGGAACCACTGAAAGGAACCAAAACAAACGCCAAACAGAACTTCAGCCTATTTTAGCTTCGCATATGGACGAATTTAGTGGTAAGAAACATGCAGAGGGGTCAGAGAGTTGGTGTGGGCTACAGAAGTTTGTATGGTAAGTATTTATACCTTTGGAACACACTATAAAACATGATTTTTTCTCATCCTCGCCTAAATGTTTTTTGTAAAAATTAAGGTGAAGAAAGTGCAGTAGGTAGCTGGGGACAAAACATACTATATATTTCATTGAAAATATTGTTGACCTACTCTCGAACATTTCAGATTTGAGGTCAATTAAAAAAAAAAAAAAGAGATTTTTACACACTTATTTTATTAAGACTAAATCCAGGCGTATTTATATGGAGGGACCTTTTGATGTATCCAACTTTATTAAATCCACACCTCTCCAAATGGAGACATTTGGAGAACGTGTTTGTGAAAACTGCCAAATAACTTTGAATGCTTCAACCCACAGACATCAATGAGGGCTCTACTGGAAAAAGCTGATTCCTTACAGGAATCCCGTATCTGCACACTTAGCTACCTCTATTACCTATGTACAAGATTTATATAGCATATCAAAACCAATATAAAATACACGTATTTGTTTATGAAATATAGATCAAAACAAGTGGTAGTGGTCAAAATAAACATATTTTACAACTCCACACACTGCACACCAATCAACAACCACACACTGTAAACAGCAGTGAAAAGCTCACTGTACATGATTATGACTTGTCCACAACATGGTTTGAAAAAATGGCTTTGCCCAAAATGTCCATTGTCTTTGTTTTTGTGCAAAACCTGGTTGGGAAAGCCCACATGACAAATCACATCTGAATAATGTCCCCCCATGGGCCTAAGGAAAAACACAATAGCAAATTAGTCAACACGAAAGTACAAAATTGGAGAGTGAAGTGAGTAATATTGGTCTCATATCACATTTCATAATCATCACACAAAACAGTTAAGGGACGCAATGATGCAATTTAGCATGGAGTGGGCCTGGGCCCTCTACACTGTACTCTACTGTGTACAGTAAAACTATAACTATACATCCGTCTATGTTCCGCTGGCTATTGGCTGTTAGTGTAAATGCTAATCTGTGGCACATCTTCTATTTTTTACTTGCAATATGGTAAATGCAGAACAGAACAAACCACATTTTCAATCAAGAGACAAATAATGAAAGGTCTAATTTCCTAACATAACTGCAGCCAGCGATTTGCCAGATGCATGGTTACCAATGCGCACTATTGCACAGAAGTGAGGCCACATGATTACATTACACACGATATATTTTACTACAAGTTATGTAAATTGCCGCATAACCACGCTAATGACCAGAACAGCATCAGTGCCCTCAAAATAACCTCCTCCACTCTGAGTCCACGGGTGGAATCTGGCCATGAACCGCTCCGGGTCT